>JANZLQ010000013.1:19374708-19389753 GCA_026212715.1 Elanus axillaris
GGTAGAAGCCCCAATTCTTACATGCTTATTCTCAGGTGCTTCTCTGGTTTCTAATACATCAATAAGCCTTGTGTCTCTGCTGCTGCATGGATCTCCATCCCCTACCTCCACTGAGACTGAAGACTGGAGGACCTCGTTAGCACACCATCTGTCAAACATTGGCATGCTGCCCCCAGGCCTGCCTCTAGTGAGCCTGGTTTTATCCCTTTCCCCCTTCACATCTCGTTTAAAGCTCTTTCAATGAGTCCTGCTAACTCCTGTGCAAAGACCCTTTGCACAAAGACCCTCTCCCTGAGCACACCTCTCACAGCGGTGCTCACCGCTGCCTGCTGGTACCGGCGTAAGAGCAGGGCATGGCCTGCAGCCCCACACCTGCGTTGCAGCATGTTCCCACTGGAGCTTTGTCTGGGTGGCTGTGTCAGTCGTGGTGGTTGCAGAGCTCAGGCAGGCCATGCCTTTGTGCTGGCTGGATACCATTGCTCCCTGGGGGAGCTGGCAGGGCATCAGCACCCTTCCTGCACGCTCTTCCACGCGAACTGCTGCACAAGCTGCCGTGCCACAGCTTTGCTGTCGCACAACCTGCGGGCTCCTGCCAGCTCTATTGGCTCCCCTAAAGGTTCTCCTGGTTTGGGACCTGCCCCCCCCGTGCACCACGCTGGAGGGCTCTGCTGTGGATCGTTCTGGCACTGGAGCTGCTCACCTCGGTGACTGAGTGCTAGTTTTGGCCACACCGTGTTCAAATCACCTGCTGTTGGTCCTGCATTATCTTATGCTGTTATTATATATACGTCTATGGAAGAACTTATGACAAATGAGAAGCCTGCATAAGGTTCACCTTGTCCTTTCAAAAAGCCATTCTGCACGAGGCCTGTGCAGCATTTCTCCCTGTTCACACCCCCTTCCAAGCACATACCGCCGGTAGCCCCAGGCTGTAGCAAATGGAGCCCAGAGAGGTAGACTACAGGCTTGGCTTGGACAAGCAGTATGTCTGGCTTAACTTAGCAGAAGCATATTGAATCCCAGGGTGGGCCAGATTCTTCCCAGCTGTTCCTGTGGAGTAGTACCATAGCCCTCCAGTGATTTGACTGAAATACCATGTCTAGGCTTAGTCACACACAGAAGGTGATTTAGCAATGCTTAAAAAATCACTGTTCCCTGTGTAAGCTGCTTGGCCTCTCCAGCGTTGCCAGTAGTTCTATATTATACATTTTTTTAACAGCTCCCCCAGGCTTAGCAATGCCTGGTGGCTTTACATCCAATCTTCCACAGAGAAAAATATTTACTCAACATAGTGTTAAATAAAGATGTGAATGCTCCAGAAGTCTTCTGATATTTCCCAAGATATTTATCACAGTGCTACATTCCTCTTCCCCCTTTGAATACATATAAGAAAGCTCAGACAGGTAACAAATAAATAGTAAAAAGTATACTTGGGCATTCTGCCATACTGGTTCAGATGAAAGGTACGCCAAACCAGCATCTTGTCTCCAAAGCCAGTCAGTAACAACTGCTTAGGGAAAGTATACAGGAACACAACAATAAAGGGAAACTTTCCAATCAGATCCCCTTTCTAGAGAGACCTCAGATTGTTACAAGACTTTACCAGCAAAGCAGATGACCCAACAGTCTCCCAAAATATCAGATGAAGTTTGTTCAGCTGGAGCAGAAGCTGCTGTTATTTGGAACAGATGGGGTATAATGGCTTGACTGTGAGGGTCTCTTGCTGTAGGAGACAGACCCTGGGAGCAGGGGCAGTCAGCCACCCTGCTCTGTACAAGCAATCGGAAGTTGGAGTTATCCTTAGATTGCATTAACAAGGCAGCACTGATCAAACTTAACCAGGAATTGCAATACCTCCCAGGTGTCACTATTCCCTTTACAGTTAAACATTTACAAAACTGTTACGGTCATTGCTATTTATCAATGATGGCTGTATTTGATGCAGGTGCCCAGGTGCTGGTGGTGGGAGGCTGCAGGGCAGCCTCTGTGAGCAGGGGCCAGGGCTGCCCCATGCTGGGATGGCCAGTTCCAGCCAGCTGCTACCGACACACCACAGGGCACGGCTGAGTCCAGCAGCCAAGATGGTGGAGTCTTTAAGAAAGCATATTTAAGAAAAGGCAAAAACTTCTTACAGAGGGAGGAAAGGGAACAAAAAGAGTGAGAAGTAACAGCAAGGTCAGAAGAGGAAGAGGTACAGCAGGACCTGGAGCAGGTATTCACACTGCAGCCCATGGAGGGTCCATGCTGGAGAGAGGTCACAGTGTGAGAAGGAAACAGCAGCAGCAAGAAACTGCTGTGGTCTGACATTAACCTGCCCCATCCTCCCTGTGCCAGTTGGACTGGGATTGGAGGAGTCCAAGTTCAGGTGGCCAGAGAGGGGAGGAAAGCCCACAAGATTTTTTCATCCTATTTGCTTCCTCTGTCCCACTGAGAAGGAGGAATGAGTCAGTGAGCAGCTGGGTGGGCATTTGGCTGCTAGCCACAGATAACTTGCCACAAAAGAAGAGGTGGGAACTGGCAAAGAATACGTAATGCCCATCTGGGAGTCAGAAACTTCTCACTGTGTGTCTTGGGACACATCTTAGCTGCACTCCCTGAGAATATAAGATGTCAGCTTTGTACACTTGAAAAATCATGGCAATTGGTATACACTCATCTTTCATTTATTTTTCATAGCATATAATCAGAAAGCATGAAAACCCACTGAAATAACAAATTATTTTAAAAATTAACTCAGTTTGAAGAGAGCAACACCCTGTCTGCAGGTCAATAGCTACAAACAAGCACTGAATTATAATGTTGGGAACCTGGTCGTACTGAAGCAACTCCTTGCACACATTGGAGGATAATTGAACAGGGTCATATACACCTATTGTTCAAGTGATAAATGTTACGAGTGTACAGAGCAGAAGGTATTAAACTTCCTTAGAGGACAGAGTGCAGTATTAGACTAAGGTTGTCAAATTATGATTATACATAAATTACAGAGGTAACAAGGGAAGGACTAAGTCTGCTGAGGTGAGATTAGCAAAAAAAAAAAATTCCTCATAAATGTGTGCATGTGATGAGGATTCAGTGACTGAGTAAGTCTTCTAAAGTTTCTAAGATATTCTCTACAATTAGCCAGATGATTTTTCAGGGATAGATTCAGAGACACTATAAGTCTAAGGTCAATATAGTTCACACCACTAATGCTTGCCTAACACTAGTTAGGCACTTCTATACTGAAAATGAAAGTTTCATTTGAGCCTCTGTGGAATCAACTGAATTATGAATTAAGTCTAAAGTTACATTAAGAGAGACAAGATGTTGCAGCTGTATAGCCCCATTTTCTTAGCCTACTGTTCATTGCAACAATATTAAGAATTGGTTTAATTAAAAAAAAGCCATCAGAACCATGTAAATCAACGCCTAACTCATGAAAACACAGTTGTGTGGGATTTTAAACTATAATACATTCAAAATAAATACCACTAGATATACTTCCAGATTCAAAGCTCTGTCCACATTTCTTTTAGAACGTGACTACCCATTTTACAAGAATCATAAATCAGCATACTATTATCAATGCAACGGGCACTTTCAGCTGACTGACAGGTCGTTCAACCCAGAGACAATGACCAAGAGCCAAACAACAGTATTAGGCAGAAGGCAAAAATGGATCTTGATCTGAGGAGACAAGACATGTACATTTGCTGCATGGTGAGACTGTATTGTGCCTGAAGAAAGCTTTTGAATTTGGCTTCTGTTCTTGATAATTGTTATATCTAAACAGAAAAGTATTTGTGCCAGGAAACATAAGCAGGACTCCTGGAAGCAGAGCAGCTCATCTAATTAAGATCAGTGGGTGAGTCATGCTTTTTGCTATTTACCTAATTTTGATTTTTACATACTCATTTGCTTGCAAAGGATTAACTTGGAAAAGAGACCAAGGAACAATAAGGTCTGGAGTAGCAACACAAGATTCATAAGGAATACAAATCTTCATGGCTTGGCAAATGTTAATATCTTCAATAAATTTACTTAAAACTATATCTTTCTCATAGGAAAATTACTGACTAACTACTTCTGACCAGTTTTCAACATGTACACACTAACTATACGTCTGTAGAAAAAAGTATATGGCCTTTGTTTTAACATTTTTAACAGAACTTTACTCATCATATATTAAATTATCACATTAGAAACTCTGGATAAGATCATTAACTGTTATAAACCAGTAAAACTTTTTTTTTGTAATTACAATTTTCTATAATCTTAGAAAGAATAATTGCTAATCACATGCAGTTCATTCCACTTGATAAATATTTTATTATTTTTCATCTCATTTAGCTTTAACTCTCTTCTTACTAATTCCATCAGTCAAAAAGATCATAATTACTGAAGCTGTATACTGTCTCCCAGAAATCACTAGCAACAAAACAACTTATTGACATATTTACTGTCTAAAGTGCAAAAAAAAAAAAAAGAAAAAAAGGAGGAAGAAATTGCATCCTAGATACAATCCCTGCAAAATCAAGCAAATTTTAAAATACAGAACATACCTTTGAAATTCTGGAGGAAAGCCATCTGTATTTTATGTAGGGTTAGTGTTCAAATATTCTAAGATATTATCCCATCATATGTTGATAAGCATGGTATAAATACATTAAAAATAATAACAAAAGTATTTCTTCATCTAAGAAAATTTGAGAACTGGGTAAAATTCTAGTTCTAATATAAAAAAAACCCACTGATTAAAATTCATTCTGCAGGATTTTTTTAATTTTTTTTTTTTTCATTTTCTGGGTTTCTCTTTTCTAGAGACTATTTATCTTTCAGCTGATTACATCCTTTAAAATAGATTTTAAGAGGGACCTTTTTACTATTCTTTTCTCTCTCACAAACAACATTATTACCTGCATTCACATAAATGACAGGTTTTTATGAATTCTGCCTAGTTAAATACATGAGTCCAAGTTTGACCTTATGCTTTTACTTACTGAAAATCCCCTATAGGCAAAGTACTTTGAATCACCATAAAGGTGCTCTGTCATTCATGCTCTGAAAACCTCCTACCTCTCCTTTTTCTTTCAGATTATTAAGAGAGGCAATCTTTTTTCATCATCTCTGGCTGGAATGAAAATGAAGAGGTTTAGATTTCAAAAGGCCTCCTATTGTAGACTTTTTGAGATTCCAGAATTAGTATTTTCCCATTATTCAGTGTCAAACAGTGGTAGGCACTAAATGGGTTATTTTATTTTGTGGTTTAAGAAGATGTTTTCCAAAAAGAAAATAGTGAATAATGTAAGGATATATACAGCCTTGACATGAAGAAAAAATAAAGCAGAAAGAAGAAACTCTGAACAAACAGAAGTGACAAGCTCACATGTGTTTTTTTTCCTTGAAGCCAAATGCGACACACAGCAACCAAAGCTTAATAAAATTTCAGTGACTATGCTGATTAAAGTACAAGGACTTTTATTCACACTTCAGGCAGTTCTCATTCTCAGCTTCTTTTGCAAATTATGAATATACAATTTATTTTTGAAAAATGTAATTTCATCCTGCAATGGCAAGTTTCTTTTTTTGTTGTTGCTTTTGTGCAAGACAATAATCTCTGGTATATCTGAAAGATGAGAGAAAAAAACACTTAAGATGTGTAGGGTGAATCTTCTATGACAGAAAACACAAGGCTGATCTCCACATGTGAAAACAATGAGACTCACAGATCCAAACCTGTATTTCCAAATGATTAGATTACTACTCCACAGCAAATAACCCAAGATTTGGCTCTGTGAGTCAAAGAGCAATAATTCCACAGGAAAGCGATCCTGCCTCTACTACATATGGTTGGGCCACACTGAATCTCCACATAGCCTTGCTCTTCTCACCAATGTTTAACATTCTCCCCCCCACCCAGCCTGCCTTGCCCCCTTCTACAATTGTACGTTATCAATAATATTTGTGTCAGTCTTCAGATCCATGTACCTATTCACCACGCATCAGTAACAAGCACCATGAATTTCAAATGATTTGGTGGCATTTACTGTACATTCAACACATTTCTGTTTCTTCTCCATAGCTCAGCTGGAACCATGTGTGCAAGGGCATAAGTCAATGAGAAAACAGCACAGCAACAGTAAAACATGCACTCATTTGATGTTCAGCTTGCTTTCCATTTTCATGACAAAAGGAACATTTCCTGAAAGGCATACACAAGAGCTTTCAGAAGAAACTCTGGGTGACTGATTTGTTCTCTGTATCTTTATCATACTAGGTTTCCATATGCTATTCTTTGGTTTTAGTTTAATTTTGGTTTTCAGGAGGACTTTATAGGTGATACAGGCTTCCATTGAAAATAGAAAGGAAAAGAAAAGGGAAAAAAATTATATTGTAGATTTTAGATGCATTCTCACGGGTGGTACTAAGAACAAATTATCTGGTGATCTTGATTGTTTTGTCTTTTCTGAATGCCCTTTACTAAGGCGTGTCTACATCTATACATCAGCCACTAACTATCAACAATAAATCATAAAAACTTGCCAGAATCACAGAATCATAGAATATCTCAAGTTGGAAGGGACCCATAAGGATCACCAAATCCAAATCCCTGCTCTTCGCAGGACTTCCTAGCACTAAACCATATGAGTAAGACCACCATCCAGATGCTCCTTAAACGCTGATAGTCTTGGTGCTGTGACCACTTCCCCGGTGAGCATGTTCAAGTGACCGACCACCTCTCAGTAAAAACCTTTTCCTATTATCCAATCTGAACTTCCTCTGGTGCAGCTTCATTCCATTTCCTTGTGTCCCATCACTGCTCACCAGAGAGAGGAGATCAGCACCTCCCCCTCTGCTGCCCTCCTTGAGGAAGTTGTAGGCTGCCATGAGGTCACCCCTCAGCCTTCTCTTCTCCAAGCTGAACAAGCCAAGTGACCTCAGCCACTCCTTGTAAGTCTTGCCCTCGAGACCTCTCACCATCTTTGTTGCTCTCCTCTGGACACACTCTAGTAGTTTGATGTCCTTCTGATATTGAGGCACCCAAAACTCTGAACAGTACTCGAGGTGGGGCTGTACCAGTGCAGCTACCAAATGACAAATGAAACTTAAAAATTGGTTATAAAACGAATATACAGCAAAAGAAATTAGTGGTTTACGTGAAAGAAGGAGCAAGTTCAATTGATTTCAGGATGTTTAAGATTTTAACTTTAATGTTTTTTAGGCCATTATTAGATAATTATTATTACCATAGGTATTCCATTTAATTGTCAGGCACAAGAAAGACTCAAGACATACCAACCTAATTTGTAATTAAATATTTAATTTAAAACAAATCTACTTGAAATATGAAAGATGTTGGACAAATCTCTTCTCAGCAATAATGTAAATAGAAGTGTTTATACAATATAAAATGCTAATTTTGGACACAGGCAAAGAATCATACATAGCAAAAATGAAGCCTTCATAATGAAAAACATTAATCCAAAGTGGCTGTTTGCTTTAGGAAGCACTAGCTTTTCAGTTTCTCTATCTAAAACATAATTTGTCTTGCTTAATATATTTCATACACTTTTTCCAGCCTGTGAGTCCTGGAAAGAATTCAGAATTCCTTAAGCATTTTTATGATTAATTACACCTGTATAGTAATGCAGCTCCACAGAGCCATTAAAAAAAATTGTTCAAGCATTTGTAAAAGAAAAAAAAAAAAGTACCTGAAGAGAGACATTCAAACCAGGTAGGTATGAATTTTTGCACTAGACACTCTAATAAGAACCAAGAAAACTTTCTCTCACATTTTTAATTCCCTAGGAAGCTTCTAAATGGTACAAGATATTGCCTTACATAAGACATTTCCTTGACCTTTCTTTTTTCAACTTTGAGCATCAGAACTTGTAGTTAAAACAAAAAAGGCAGACAAGGAGGAAAAAAAATGCAGAAATACATTTATGGATAAGACTGTATGGATAAGAATATTAAGAAATAAACTTTCACTGTTTTCCCAGAAAGGCTGTTACTTTGATGTCGAGCACCTGCTGTGATGGAGGTCTTCTTTGAAATGCTTCAGGTGATGTTGTTTTATACAGCTTTGTAACAAGATCTTGCAAAATGAGAGACATTGAAAGCTCACATTAGAGGTAATTCAGTAGGTGACCAGCTGGATTGTGCATCCAGACACTTGTACTAAAAAGAAAGCAGCCACAGGAGGCAAGAGGGCCAAGCTGCTTCTTTTGGCAGCAATATCAACTTCCACTGGCCTCTGGTACTGGAAGGTAAAACTGACTTTCTCTGCACTACTCAGCAAAGGAAAAGTGATCCTGGATGTCTGTACTGACTACCACAATACTACATGTTAGAAATAGGTGCTAGACTGTTTTGTTTAACAACTGAAATTACTAATTTTCCAATTAGTCATTAGACTATTCTGTAGCAAAAAAGTCTTGGAGAACCATCTTCAAAACCAAGCAAAGCACATGGTTCATTGTGCATTTCACAAGAGTAATCAGATGCTTAAAATTAAGCATGCCCTTTGTTGAACGAGGGTCTTACTGAAGGTCAATTAGGTATGCACAAAGACAAGTGTATTTTCAGGACCATTCATTAAAACCCCACTGACTAAAAGAAGTTCATTGATAAAGATGAAGAAAAAAAATCTTGTGTTATAGCAGAACACAAAAGGTACCACACTAGACAAGCTTGGGGTGGGCAGGAGCATTCATAAAAGGAAGTGTCTGCATCAACAACATATAAGACAAACTCAAAACCTCCAAATAATACTTTTAAAAGTTTAATCTTGGATGCAAGATCATCATAGTTACCTCCACCTAATATCTGATGGTATTCAAATTGAAAATACTAAATAAAAATTATGCTATTAGATTATTTTATATTTGTAGTGCCTTTTATTTCCAGACATCAAATACTTGCAGACCTTTATTATTTTTCACAATAAAGCAAGGAGTAAGGCTGGCATTTATGAGTAAGATTGATATTTGATGAATATGCAAGGTAAAAGTATGAGGTAATTAGGTTTTGCATAGTCTAAACATGAATTGAGAAACATAATTTAAAGGGGATATTCTCTAGAAATAATGTTTTAATTTTCTGGATGATCTCCTTTTTAGTGGCTATATGACATCAGTAAAATATGTTATTATTAATTATTGTAATATCTATGTTAGTTGTTTGTTGACTTTTAATAACATGACATAATATATTGTTGCTATACATATTTTTCATTTTCTCACAAGCTGTTTTGGTATGTTTATCTGGCATTATCTTTTAAAATCTTAATATAATAAATGCATCTTTTCTCATCTTGATAATAATAATAATAATTATTTAAACCAAAACATTCTCAGGTATTTTGAAATCATATGTACTGATGTGCTGCAGAATACTGATAGGCAGATCACAGTTACACATGTAAATGCAGCAACTAAGTGTTGGCGCTTAGTAAAGTTTCTAATTATGATGAATACATGCACTTGGATACTTAAAAGATTATCATATCTCTCAAACAATCTGTTTACTTTTGTTTTCCTGTTTGCAATACATGTTCGAGTAAAATCAGTTTTCATTCATCTTTAGGTTCTACAACTGATTAAAATGGTGTAGAGTGCAGATATCCCATGTTCTGAGCACTTGCCAGATTTTACAAAAGCAATTCAAAAGGTTATTTGCAAAGAAGCATCCATTTTTAAAAAAAGATTCTTGCACTATGCTTAGCCAAATCTAATAGAGAAATACTTCATCCTTTCTTTTGCCTGGGCTACATTGTAAATGTTGTATTAGTATTGGAGGGGAAAAGATAATTGACTTACATTTCAGTAGGGGTTTAAATAGGAAAAGATACTCTGTCTTGCTGAGGGTTTTATAGTTCTTACTGCTCTACATAAAGGTGGATTTCATCAAGGTTACTCATACAATCTCCTTGGAAGGAGACAAATGATGCTATGCAACCTTATTGAACTTCAAGCAACTACATCAGCTTTCAACCCAAAGATTCCCAATATTACCAGACAGATTCCACTCTGCCAAGTTCTTATATATTTACTGTAAAAATAAATATTGGGAAATGGGAGTGGGTTCAGAGAATAAGCAATTTAAGGACCTCAAAAAATTTGTTTTGTAAAAGAAATTGAAACAGTGACAGAACTCCAAATGTAGGCAGAAAAAGAACACTTCAAACTAAAGAAGGAAAACACAGTACAATGACTGGAATTAGAAGGAGGAAACCTTCTTAAAATAAGAAGTGATTTAAAAGATGTATTTGGACGTAAATTAATTATAGATATTTCTTCTTGAGAAACCTTATCTATTACTGAATCTTTAAAGCAGGACTAGAAAACTTTCTTCATAATATGAGGAAGAAATCTTTTACCTCTTGAAATTAATTGCAAACATAGTCATTGACATAAAAGGTCAATATTTATTATTGTAAGTGTTGAGCTGTATGTCAAAAAAGGCACAAGCCAGCTCTGAGGTGAAACAAACTAAGACAGAGGGGAAAGGCCATTGAAGGACAGGAAATGACAGCATCAGGGCAAGAGTCCATACCAACCTGAGCACTGCAATTTTGGAGGAAAATGCTGTATCCTTCTGCATCTTTCTTCTCTTTCCTCCCTGTCCTTGCCTCCCTGACTGTTGAATAAGTTCATGCCTCCTAAAGAGTTGCTCTCACTAGTCCATTAGAAGGCTGACTGAAGAGTTCTACTAAGTGGTTTAATTGCATTTATGTTATGTTAAAGACTTATGCAGCAGACTGTAGTTTAACATGCAAAAATACTAACAAGAACAGGGTCTTCCTAATTAACAAAATTCTACAGCCCAGACAAAGAACATGATGAGGAACAAGGGACCTGTCCCTGAGTTGAGTTGACATGTCTACCTTGTAGGGTGTTCAGGAATTTCTACCATCAGATTATTTTCCCAAACAATAATGTATTGAATGTATTTCTTTTGTCAGCCGAATATTGATGTAGTCATGTCTGATTTTAGAGATCTGTTCATTCGTACTTCATGGACTGAAATCACAGAATCTGTGTTGACAATTCCTTCTTCCATGGACAAAAATAGATGGCTGAACTCCTGGTAAATCCATCTGTTGTAGTCCCTTAATTGCAACAGGTCTTTATTTGTACACTTCCTTTTTGAATAATATCTTAAAAGCTCAGATTAATTTCTAACTGAATCATATTAATGAGAGTACTGACTTCCTGGAGAAACAATAGGAAAAGCAGGCTGAGCACCAAACATCATTCTGGTCATTTTTCATCCACGTTCAGTGACGGCCTTGTTGACATCACGATTAATCTTTTCATTCTTCAGTGAAAGCATCAATAAAGTCTCTAGGGCAGTATCTAGGGTCTCTAGTATACTCATTATATGGCCCTCAGTACATGCACACACAATCACATAGTTATTTGCAATTCTTAGAACATATTAGAAAGTTGAATGTGTATGAAAATACTTAGATGGAAAGAAGCTAGTAAACTCACATGCAGTGGAAATGTAAGAAATTATATACAAATATATTTTTATATACTATAACATCAAAATACGCATAAATGTATTCATATTCTATAATTCATCTTTGGTCATCATCTTTTTATGTCCACTATGTGTACAGATATTATGAAGATATTATTTTTCATACACCTTGGCACTATTTTAATATGGATTTGTAAGAAGATTTACATAATCAAAATGTTTGGGCAAGTATAAAATTAGCATGTCCTAATTATCAGGTACCTGAATTAAAAAACCACATTGTTTTCTTGCAAGAAATTTCCTCTAGGAGGAGGAAATTTCCTCTTCCTGGAGAATGTAGTAGGTTTCTTAGGTGAAAATTAAGACATTCCATTCTATTCCAGTGAAATAATTTGTTCACAATACTTTCAGAGGATTTGATTTTTATAACTTCAGCTCTGGAACTACAGTATTACAGACCTGTTTTTTTCCTCCTGATTTTACAGGAGGAAAAGCACCATTGATGAAAAATGGATCCGTTAGATTTCAGAGAGTTAGGTAGGAGTTGTCATATACAAGGCCAGAGAAGTAATCTAAAAAAAAATGGTTCAGTGCAGTCTCTCAGGTCTCCTTTTTTCTCAGATTCAAGAGGACCCATGGTGGGTTCTCCCATTCAGAACACCCTGCTTCAGCATCTCCTAATTGTTCTGAATGGATTAAGTGTACCCATTGTTTTTCTGGAAAGATCAGATCCTCTTGTAATGTTTGCATACTTAAGAATAAGACAAATCTGAAGTCCTTATTGAGTATAGGTACTCCTTGGAAAAAAGTAATAATGATTACTTGGACAAGAAAACATTTTAGCTGAAGAAAAAACCTTAGAATTTAGAATTCTACTGAAGTTTAGTTTCTTGTATTTTTAGTTGCTTGGACGAAACCGATTCTTATGAAGGAGAAAAATCGGGTTAAAAACATCCAATGAGCTCTACATAACTTTTAATCCAGTTCCTATGAGAATTTCATTTGTTTAAATGATAAGCCAAAATTTCAGAAATGTATGTGGAAGGAAAATTTGAATCCAGGACATGTAAGAAGTTTGCAAAAATAGAGTTCTCTCAGGGGATGTACTCCCTCTTTCTAGCACCAGCTGCCTATCTTCCCTTTGTAAAGAATGACAAAATACCAGTTTCTACACTGTAAGTTTTCTGCTCAAGTACATAAAGTTACAGACTTACAGCTGAGACTTTTAATAAATTTAAATACAATGATAAGACACAAAATTCCCACCACATTATTGTATCAAATGTTTACTACACTAGTCTACATCCGTTAGTGGCAACAGTTTTCATCTAGTGAAGTCTTGTCATATCCATTGTGACCAGAGCCGCACTGTATCACAAAATAATTTAAGGCTAGTAAAATTAACTATAACTCTTAAACAGATAATAATTCCAAAAGCTGCTGAACCTAAAATAAGACAAAAAGAACAGTCTTCATTATATAATACAAGTTACTCAATATCCCTAAGCACTGGACTACTGTAAGAAATAAATCAGAAGTGTATGAAGTTCAGATGAGATATGAATCACAGGGTCTTTAATTTCACCTCAAAGATGTTGTGGAAATTTATGAAACATTCCACTTTTCAAATTCTGCTTTTTTTTTCCCCAGGGGTCTTTGAGTTTATTCAAATCTTCATCACACTGATAATATTGAATTTTCTGCTACCCATTACAGCTCATTATGGCCAGATATGCCTTTTGGATACTCATCTGCAGGTCCTGCTGCCAGCTACTTGAATTCTCAACAATTACAGAGGTTGTAGTAAAATGACCCTCTACGCTCAAACTGTTTCTTACACGAATAAGAGACACCATGAGCAAATCACTGTCAGTTTTACCTTCTTGCATAAAATCCAGGTAGGTAATCCAATTCCTAAAATGTTCTTCACCAGTTACTGAGAGAACATGTTATAACCTTTACACTGATTAACATAAAATTCTCCATCCATTTTCTGTTTAATGAAATAAATTTGGTTCATCAAAACCTAGAAGAAACATTGAAGATATTTGCATGTGCCATTTAATTAATGTTCAAGATGTTTGATAGCCACACATGAAAGAAAGGCTCAGAATATTGGGAATTCCCTAGGTTTATGCAGAAACTTCCTGAGACTCCACAAAGTCAGCCAATTAGGCTGACAGTTACTACCTACATAATTCACTGCTCTCAGTAAAGTGTCCTGGACAAACTAAATGAAAATCAGACCAGTCCACACTGTTCTGAAAAGCACACGTGTAATGGTCATGGTTGAGTGAAACAAAAGAACAGACCCAGTGGCCAGAAGCAATTGTATAAATTCAAAGTTCAAAAAAGTTATGCATAGTTTCAGAAATGGGACTGATTTCTCCATCATTAGAAATCTTGAACTTAGGATTGGACATGCTCCTAAAACATGTGCTGTACTTCAACACACTCCTTCAACTTAGAGAGAATACCAGGCAACAACTTAGAGAGAATACCATTGTCTGTCTGTTGTGGCATAGACTACAATGGCCATAACAGCTCCTTTTAGCCTTGCTATTGCTTATGAATTACAGCATCTCAACTGAAAGCAACTTTTATTTGGCCTCTTTGAAATACTAGCTCTTGAAATAGCCATATTCACTCCCCAGAGGTATATATATACCCAAAAGAGTTGAACTGTATGTAGTAACATCATGTTCTCGAAGCCAGGCTTTGTCTGTTGGGCACAATCCTCCAGCAGCCAATTGCACAAAGGGATTATGAAAGCGCACTGGTGTTGAAGGCAGAAAAAAACCTCATCCCTCCAGTATCGCCAGCTCTCTTTTGGGCTTCTCCTTTGTCCTCAGTGTGCCCTAAAAAGACCAGTATCCTTTTCCATAAACACAGTCACTGTGCCTGGAGTTCTAAGTAACATTGATAAAGTACACAAGATAGTATGGTTTATTTCCCTGGAAACTGCAACATGAATTTCACTAAATAGACCCCTCAACAAATATCCCCTAGGGTAATCAGCATATGTGAAGACTACTACACAGGACAAAAAAAAATCCTGGTTGAAAATAATGGAAATCTACTCAGTCAAAACTTAACTGATGAAACTGAAGTAAAACTGGAACAGTAAATCATCAGTAACCTTTGATGTAATTGGATGAATTTGCATGGAAGTCATAGCAATTGCATCTGCTCATACCAAATCTCATTTTATTCAAATGCTTTTCATAGCTGATGTTATTAATTATTTGCTTTCCAGTAGTGCACCTGGAAACCTCAGTGTTCATCACTGTGCCAGATACTATAGAAACTTGGGTAAGAACAATTGTCTTTAATATTCAGAGTGTTTCATGTAGTGGTTTACCAATAATCCTAAATACTATTTCAAAAAAATATACATCTTCTATTTCATTAATAGAATATCACCTCTGTCTACAAATATTTTGACAGTAATGTCATCAGTACCAATCAGTTATTTTCTTAACTGAAGCGGGGTGCAGAGTTCCCGGGTAACGACATACACTCAATATGAGTAAAATCGTTCCAACTTTATTCAAGCTGAAGTCCTCTATTTAT
>JANZLQ010000013.1:19392418-19413856 GCA_026212715.1 Elanus axillaris
TGAGAAAGGATCCAAATTATTATTATTATTATTGTTGTTGTTGTTGTTGTTATTAATTTCACTTCATTTTCTGACCTATTAAACTGTCTTTATCTCAACCCATGAGTTTTACTTTTTTCCTCCATTCTCTCCCTCATCCCACTGGGTGGGAGGGAGTCAGTGGGTGGCTGTGTGGTGCTTAATTGCCAGCTGAGGTTGAATTATGGCATTGACTTTTCTAGTAAATCCAACCTAGAACAGTATCAGGTAGGAAAGGACTGGACAGTCATTAAAACTCTGATTTTCTGTCTATAGGCCCATCTAAAATTAAAAAAAATTCATTTTTTCAGAGTTTTGACTTCTAAGAAGTGTGTGGTAGGAAACAAAAAAACCTGTTTTTACAGCAACTGTATCTCAATTCATTAATTATACCTGAAGTGTATGAATATACCTGCATGGCCTCAGAGCACAAATATAACAAATAGTATGGCTAAAATTTTCGTATGGCAAATCAAAAGAAAAGATTTCACATAGCACATTTATATCTGCACCTCCAGATCTGCAACACCACCAGAGACAACTTACGAGTGATTTACTGGCACTGAGATAAGCCTCCCTTCACTCCTCTTTTGTTCTTCTGCATCCCTCTTAGAAGTACATTTTACTGCAGTACATGCCACTGGATGATGGATCACTGCACACTGAGCGTATATTTGTCATTTCAAGTTGATTTTAAACAATAACTGAATGAAATAAAAATGCCATGTCTCCTTGAATTTCTTTGCTAGAGGAGGATACAATTTCATCCTTCCAAAAGTGGAGAGAGAGAAATTTAAAGATACATTCTGCAGGGTGAGTGTACCACCAGTTGCTGCCAGGGGTTCATCAGAGCGTGCTTTTACTGGTCAGTAATTGTGATGAACCAAAAGGAGCTAACATCAAGACCAACACATACAACAGGAACTGTGTGGAAAGTGTTCAGTTACATAAAGAAAAAAAAATACTAAAAGGAATTTTAGGGAATAAGGCTTATAGGTAACTAGTTTGATTTCTTGAAAATCCTAGCTAGTCTCAAGAAGATGATTTCTTACAGTCATAAGGGGCAGGTTATTGACTACTTTCCTAGTGTAAATGATGGAAATCTGCACGCTGAACACAACAACAGATTAGGCAGGACAGAATACTGAAGAATATTAGTGTTAATAAAGCCATACCATCAGGAAGATTACTTAAATGCTTTATTGAGTCTTTACTTCTCCAGACTCTATAGCTCACAATATATTTTCTTCCTGTTGTCCCTGAAGCTCTAAAGAACGCAACATAAATGTATTTCAGTGCCAAAGAGAAAAGGCACTCTTGTGACCGTAAAGGCTATGAAAACTTTCATGTCACGATCATGGGAGTGTAAGGATTCAGCTGAGACTTTCAGCACCATCATGTGTTGTGCAGGGGGACAGCTGGGGCAGAAAACCCAGCACACTTCATCATTTTCCATGTGAACATCAGAAAACACTTTTTACTGTGAAGGTGACCAAGCACTGGCACAGGTTGCCCAGGGAGGTTGTGGAGTCTACATCACCGGAGATATTCAAAAGGCATTTAAACATGGTCTTGGAAAACTGGCTCTAGCTGGCCCTGCTTGATCGGGAGGGTTAGGCTGAATGACCTCCAGATGTCCCTTCCAACCTCAACAATTCTATGGTTCAGTGATTCTGTGACATCTGTGTTCAGCTGACACTGATTTTGCACCAGGATTAGGTGCTCTAAGTCTTCTATCTGACAAACCTACCTTTCCTCCATCAATAAAGGAATAAAACTATCAGGAATATATTCTGGCTATCACTTTCTGTGTTCACACTCTATGTTCAGTATGTCATTTTAAACATGTAAACGTAATGAATATTTCACAGCTAAAACACAATCAGAGCCCCATTTCAACACTGTTCAGTACAGAGCTCCCAAGCATTTACCTGTTTCCTAGCACACTAAGCTCAGATGTTTCTATATGAGTTAGAGGCTGTTATGTCCCTCCTATCTAAATCTTGCTTCATAGACGCACATTAGAAAAAAAACTGCTGGCACCTCAGATATGCATATGATGTTATATCAAGATGACAGCTTTTTTATGTCTTCAAACTGCCAACAAAAATATTTACCACCAAGTATAAATTCATAATAGGCTACAGTGCTTAAAGACCTGCAACAACCTGTCTAAGCAGGCTTAGACAATTATTATTCTGCCCACAGATATATCACTAGAAATACAGTCTGATATTTTTTTATAAAGAAATGGCATTTAGCATTAGTAGCATGCACATGAAATCTGATTTTATTTTTATGCACATCTAAATTCTACTGCACAAAACCCCTGCAATTAACTATTATTATGATACCTGTTGGCTATCTTTTTCCTTTTATTGATGTGCACTAAGCAATTCTCAATGATGTTTCATGGTTTGCAGAACATATCTGAACTTAGCTGAGAAATGATTTCAAAAGTAGACTTCCACTGGGAATGTCAATGAGGTAAGGACATTTTTGACATATTATTTGCATTACTGAGCTTTATTTGATTTGCAAGATTAAAAGAGATTGGGTTGAAAGGAGCAGTGAGCTGCACCTTAATGGAACAATAGCCTGACATCAAAGAAGTGTGTGATTTGAAAGACTGAGTGGCAGCTGCTACAAGGAGATTTTAAAATCAGAATCCAGGCTTCAATAGTGTACTCCAAGTCTTAGTGTGGAATATAAACCTGCAGTTCAGTTCAGGAATAATTTTAGCACATCAGACATGTAATCTAGGCTGACTACTTTCTCACTTCTATCTTTTTCTCTAATTAGACAGTAATCAACAGCTTTCATGACTGTCTGAAATATCCAGAGAGAATTATGTTTCTTTTCTACTTGTGACAGCTCTATTTTTAGCCTATTCTTAAACTTACTGTCCTCATCATATAGGGAACAATTCAGTGGGGTGATGTCAAAAATGCCAATCCAGACATGTAATTTCACTTCCTAGGAAAGGAAAGCAGAGAGAAATCACTTGTGTCAATCCCTCATTTCTATGCAGGGGATACGTAGGAATTTGAACCTACAACTCTCTGGTTGGTCTGGTTCCTCGGTAATGTATAAGTTGTAGGATTTTTTTCTAGGTGAATGTATTCTTCTTCCCCTTTTTGTCTCCTTTTTGAAATAAAAGTCTGACCTGGTTTTGACACTGAGCTGTAGGAGAGGTTTGGCAGCTGTGAATCTCTCTGATCATGAGGTATGGTCCTAAATGTTTGCATGATTGGGATAAGGCCACGCCTTAGCACTTTTGCATTTTCCAGTGACCAGTTAACACTTGCTAGCAACTGCCAGTTTCTTTCTTAGGCACTTAGTTCCCCTTATGTATAGAGATCCCTGGCATTTAACTTGGGCTCATGAATTCAGCTGCATGACAGAATGAGTAAAAAGAATTGAAATGTTCTGTCTTGCCTGAGTAGTGGCTTTTACCTCAGTGATAATGTAAGAGATATTCTGAAGTTGTTATAAAAGACTGAAGCTTGTAAAAGCATTCTGAAGGGCAAAATGGAATGCTTTCATATTTGGGCTGTGTTGCTTTTTGGCAAGATAAGAGGCTTGAGGGAAGGGACTTGGCTACAGACACTCACATTCACCTTCTCTAGTTGGTAGCTTATCCAGAGGGCTGTTTCCCTTTATATATATGTCAGCTTATATTTAGAAAAAAATACATAGTACAGAAGAATAAAAATAATCTTATATATGACAGGATGGACAATTGGCTCTTATGTTTCAGTTGGAACATTGGATCATCCCAAAGATACTGTCATACGGGGACACAGGAAAATAGAAGTCGCTAATCATGCCTCTAAGAGTTATTTGCACTCTCCTTTCCTCCCAGTTATATGCCTAATTCAAGCAAGATGTTTCCAGTGCTCTGGAACTATGAAAGGAGTAGGTCAATAAAACTGAAGTACCTACAAATGGCATTCCCATGGAGTGCAATTCTGCATCTTTGAAAATGAGTACCTTCTGTACCTTTAAAAACGTGGCTGTCCAGAGCCAAAAATGGTTTTGAAAAATTGAGTTATGGTTAGAGCAAACAGGCCAGAGGAAAATGAGGTAAAAAATTTCAATGCTTCTGAAATACTGTTTTCAGCACAAACCCCTGTGCACTAATCTTAGTCTCATTTCATTTCTCCTACAGTTCAAATCTGTACTACAACATCCATATAGTGAAGCAAGTCTGGCTGTGAAGAGAAATTATTTTAAAATCCAAAACCTTTTGTCTCCATCCATGCTGTTGATACACATGTAGATCTGCATGATCAAACAGATGTGACAAGTGACACATTGTTATAAAGATGCCAGACAAAATCAGATGTAGGTGTTATCCCATTATAACTGTTCTGTACACACCATTGGCGTTTACTGAGGATTCTGACTGCACTGAATAAAGAAAATTCCTTTTTTTGGTAAGGAACAATTCCAAACACAGAGCTCTGGTAGCAGCTAATTTATCAACAGTAACAAAACAAAAATCTTGTTGCATAAGCAAATAAAAACCAAGCTCATGAAAATATTAAAATCCCAGAAAATAAATTCATAGAGTAATGTAACAGAAAAAGGTAAATGTAATTTTTAGGGAAGGAAAATATATTTTCACTTAATTACTATGCAAGTTTCCTTCCCTGTGACCCAGTCTAAGTATATTCCTAGACCCAGGTAGGAGCATCTAATCAAACTGAGAATAGTTAATCTTCTTGACTTAACAAGCTTAAAGTTATTCAATCCACTGTGGATTTGTTTACTGTCAAATGCATCTCAGAGGCAACATCCTACATATGAGATAGTAATCACTTTCTGAGCTAAGCAGGATAAATCATCACAAAGGTTTGTCAATTTCCTTTTTATTAATGTGAATTTTATTATGAAAACTATGTCATCAAAGTAATTAAAGACTGATGACAGTACAGTAATGTACCATTTAGAAAGTATTATAATCATGCAGTGCCTAGAATGGTCCACAGTGTTTAAAATGCCAATAGATCTGGTAAAATCATGGCATGTTTATAACCTGACCATTCAAAAATGTTTTCTCTTCCCACACTATGGACACTAATTTTTATGGAATCAAAAGTCTGATATGATGTTGAATAATTAATCTTTCATTATGAAATAATTATGTGGTAAAGTATGTCATGTAGTGTCAAAATAAATATTTCAGTAGCAGTCAGGACCAATATTGAAAAATATTTGCCAAAATTAACAAAGTAAAATATTAAAACCATTCTATAAATTCCTCTATAATTTTCAGTTTTAATAAAATAATATTTTTATAACAAAAAATGCAGTGAAAATATTTGAGCCAAAATTAGAAATTAGTTATGAATTAAGAAAAGAGCTTTAGGTGTTGCAATTACTGTGTATGTAGAACCTAATGAAGCTGTAAAAAGGATAGTGAATGCTACAACTGTTATTGCTGACCCAGCTTTTTTACTACCAAGACTCCTGACCTTTCTCCAAATGCTGAACATGCCTCCATCTGGTACAGTGATAATACCACTGACATCACAAGCATTAGATCAATGGTCGTTCCCATGTGGCTGCAATCTAAAGAGTCTCATACTTTATCATTATGGGCAATGTTATACAGAATATTGTAAGTTGCCTATCAAGTAGCTAAAAGCATTTCTTTTTTGATATTAGATAATACATCACCAAATCTCTCCCCCTGTGTCCTGATTTAGTACAAATTCACTGAAAAAGTTTATCCTAATCATTATTGAAAGCAGTTTTCTAAGGCAGTTAGGTTGTGCTGTGCTATGTCACACATTCAGTAAGTCACTTAGTGTTGTATACATTCCCTAGGATTGCTGTTCCCTGTGAATTTCACAGTATTTCAGATAAATATAAACCCCCAGCAAGAAAAAGACATGCAGGAAAACTTCAGCTGATGCATTCTGTGTTACTACATAAGATAAAACTGTACATATGACTAATCAGGAATTTATGTCATTTTTGCATCATTTATGTTACCCAACCCCCCCTATTTTTATAGATATACATATATGAATTTTAATAAATCTTGTGTTTCAGTGCTTAACCAGATGTTTATGCTGTAAAAATTTAAATATTTGAACTCTGCACCAATTATTTTAATGGACAATAGCTTAATATGACTTTCCTGTTTCCTGTTTTCCTTTTTATTGTTAATATTTAAGTAACTACATAACCATAGAAAAACTAGGCTAATATGAATAAACTGAAATAGACCAAGGAATAAAACTGAAACTGGCATTGACAAGACTACCAATGCAAAGAATGAATTCTTATTTAAATAACTTCTGAAATAAAACAATTTAACTAGGTAAATAATGGGCTTCCATGTTATAAATAGATGAACACATTTAATTTTCCACACTAATATAATCCTCCAGAGTTACTCCCATGCGAAACTCACATGGAAGTCTGGTGGTATACAGCATATATCTGTTCGGAGTACAGCCTTCCTTCCAGTGCTTGGAAAGCATTTACTGTACAAATGGGTGCTATCGAAAAGTTAAAAAAAATAAGTATAAGTATCTCTTTTCTGATGATACGATGTTTTGGTATCAACATGTTGACACCAGCATCTCACAAGTTCTTCCAAAGGCTACAAAGGCACTGACACCTTAAAAACCTAGTATCTTTATGTGATCATAAATCAGTGCATGTGGTCAGTAAGAAATCCTGATCACTGATGGATGGGTTTAGTAAGTACAGGGCAAAACTGCTGGCTTTTTCTGTAATCTCAGATCTACTATCCATGATATATATCTGGAATCATGCAGGTAAGTCTTCTCAATTAGCTTGTTTATTCACGACAGTACATAGCACTTGGGGTTTTTACCTATTAATGTCAGAGGCAATTACCATATTAATTTCTCTGGTCATCATGAGTTAAGAAAAAAACATAAATAGAGAGGTTGTGTAAAGAGAAAGACAACTGAAGAAGTAGAAAAAAAAAGAAAAATGGGGACAATTTTCTTCTGGAAACAACAATCAGAGAAATGACAGAATGAAAGCAAATGAAATTAATAGTTCAGTCAAATTAGATGGGGTTTTTCTAAGTACCCTTTTTTCATGAAAGAAGAACACAAGGGGATTGTATGAAAATGAAAGGCTGAAACATCAATCTGCTAACATAAAAACCTTTTCACCTGACAGCAATTAAACTGTGGAGTCTCCTGCTGCAAGTTACTGGTGATGCTAATAGAATAGCCAGGTTCCAGAAAAGGATCAAACCTGTAAAAATACTATAATAATTACATGGGTTATAGTAACAAAAACCTAACCAGGAATTTTGCTAGACATGTTCTTATACATCAGAGCACAAAGTATCCTTCATCAAAGTGCTCCAGCCTTTTATAGCTGTAGTTATAAGTTAAATTTCAGGTGTAGGATCTTCTCAAAGACCACAGATTCCCTCTCATCTTCTAACCCTCATATATAAGCCTTCCACTGTCATCTGGATATAGTAGCCACAGCTCAGCGTCTATGAACTAGGCTGTTTGCTGGGATAGAAGGAAGTATTAGAATATTAGGGGAAGAATATATCTTCCAACAGCCACTGTCATCTCCTTTTGTCTTCTCTTACCTTTCTTTTAAACAGGTGGTACTGACCACTGCCAGGAACAGGATAATAGACCTCCATTCCGAATCTGTGTGGCAAATCCTGTGTCTGCATCTCAGTGTCTGGCAAACCTTCCACTTCCTCTGTCTGGACATAAATAAATATAGGCAAGGTTTCTGTAAGGATGCTGGGAGGTCCTACATTTTTAAACAGTTCTAAACCTCCATTTTGGCAGCAGAAACATAGCCACTGTGCTGATACACTTGATCCAGCCAATGCCAAAAACCTCAATACGAAAGCACAGTGAAAGCCCTGTCATATAAATGCATACAACTCGATGTTCTGCTGCTATTTGTGATTTAAGTACTATTCCTGTCTTGTGTGTGAAAGGAACTGTGTAGCAGGAGAAATTCACATGAGAAAATAAAAACCCTTACCCAGAAGAAAGAGTCAATAATGGTGCAAAATCCTTTCTGTACATAGCATTTATTAATATTTTGCTGCTGGTAGCATTCATGTCTCTACTTCAGACAGCTCATTAAACAAATGCTAAAGTGTTTAATAAATTAACTTATGATAATAAATTAACAGCTTAACCAAGATCAGAACCATATTGACTACAAAATTATCTCTGGTTCCCCAAGGAACCATAACCTTATACCTGGTAAACCAAGCAGTACTTAAAGAATTTTTACTGATAATTACATTAGCTATATTGCATTTTTTCCCTCTTTGAAGATGCAGCTGCAAGGCTATGGACTTGTATAGTGGCTTCTAGAAGCAATGTTGACTCAACTATAAGCCAGTAATAAAATAATTATTATGCTCTATAAAGGATGCCAGTGTGATGTTGTTCTGTTTTCAAACCACAAATATGTGTTAAATCTATAGCAGACCAACCATACTGAGAAAGTTCCATAGATATAATAGCATGTTTCAGAAGAGCTACTCTGAAACCTGCACAAGTAGGAAAAAATAATAAACTTTCATTGTGCATTTGAGATCTTTACAATCTTACAAATGTCTGAGGATATCCTTTTCACTGAAGTTTCTACAGTGGCTTAAGCATCAGAAATGCTTGCAGTCCTTTGAGCAACCACTTTGCATACCTACAGCTCATCCTGTTGCACTGCAGATGAGCCCTAACCAGATGCCAGAAATGAAGACACCTAAATTTTCATCTCTTTCATATATGAATACAACCTTTATTGTGACAAGTCCACTGTAAGATCTAAAATATATTTGTGGAAGTAAGGTCACAAAAACATTGTTTATGATATGGACTATGTTATATATATATATTCTTCTGTACTTGGTTCTTACTGGATCTTCCAATGAAAAGGCTTGTTATGATCAACAGCTTAAGACTTGTATGACAGACTGAACTGTCATCTTGAGCCATTTGTCTCAAAGATTGTTTGCTGTGAGAGACTGATCTGTGAAATATTTATCTCAGCCATTTGTCTCTGGGATGGCTTGTTTAAGCAGGACACTCCTCTGTCCACAAGAATGATTACCAGGCCACTGAGGCAACCAGGGGAGGAGAGGGGCTGAAGCCGCAAAACATGCAGAAATGTGGAGACTACCATTGTCATGGAAACTGTAGTCCTTGAGATAAGGTACTGGTTTCTGGTGTTGATCACGCAAAGGTCGTGTGATAGATGAAACCTGCAGCGCGTGAACAGTGTGTGAACAGTACGTATGTGCATGCATTGGACTATGACCTATAACAAAACCCACAGAGACAAGCTGTGGGTGCACCCTTCACAGAAGGATTGAAGACTGAGGACCAACAGGATGCCACTGGATTCATGGTGGTGACTATTCTTGCAAGTCTATCCCAACTGCTTGCTTCATTTCTGCCTTTTTCTTCCATTCTATCCTATTGCTACTATTTTCTTTTGATAGTAAAATCTGTTTTGGATATATATCATTTGACCTCGTTTGTGTCTTAATCTCACTCTTCAGATCATATCAAAACCTTCTGTTACATTGGATTGGCACAATTTGTGAGCAGGTTGCACATAGTTTTAGCAGTTTAATAACTCTCATTTGGTCTCTGAGTAACTTTCTCTGATAAGTGGAGAAATTTCTGTAAATGATCACTCGAGAGTTTGAAGAAAAAACTATGTACACTTGCAACCACACAGAGCACTTGTAAAGAAGGACAGAGGAGTGGATGTCATTTACTTTGTCTGTAGCAAGACACTGCCCCACATAGTATATCATAATCATGTTAGGGCATCACAGTCTTGATGGATGGAAAACCAGATGGGTCCTGTTAAATATCTTTATCAGTGATCTGGAGCAGGCAATGTACTGTGGTCTCACCAAGTTTGCAGGTGATGCTAAATTTGGGGAAACAGTCGATATGCTTTAAGGCAGGCTGCCATTCAGAGTGATGCAGACAGGCTGGAGGAATGGGCTGACAGGAACCTGACAAAACTCAACAAGGCCAAATGCCAAGTCCTGCAGCTGGGAAGGAAAGATCCCCTGCAGCAATACAGACTGGGGGCTGCCTGCCTAGCTCGTGAGCAGATCTGCAGAAATGCCCTGGGGCATGGCAGCAGACAGTGAGCTGGGAATGAGTCAGGGGGGCAGCAAGGAAAGCCACCAGCATCCAGGACTGTATTTACAGGGTGACGGCCTGTAGATTGAAGGAAGGGGTTATCCATCTGTACTCAGTGCTCATGAGAGCACATCTAAATGCTGCATCTAGTTTTAGTCTCCCTGATGCCAGAGAGACATTAATAAAATGGAGTGATTTCAGCAGAGGGCTGCCAAGACACTAGCTGGGCTGGAGCATTTGCCTCATTAACAGATGCTAGAGAAATGGGGCTTGCTGAGCTTAGAGAATAAGCAGCTGCAGGGGGACATAACAGCAGTCAATGAAGATATGCCCAGAGCTTCACAGTGGTGCATGGTGGGTGGACAAGTAACAACGGGCGTAAACTGAAAATGAGAGAGGTTCCCACTGGATATAAGGAAAAACATTTTCTCCATGTAGTAGGCAGCGTAGAAGGTTGTGCCCAGAGAGATTGTGCATACTGCATCACTGGAGGTTTCAGGACCTAGCTGCATAAAGTTGTGAGCAACCTGGTCTGATGCCATAGCTGACCCTGCTTTGTGCCAGGAGTTGGATGTTCACAAGCCATGGTCCTCATGGGGGAATTCAACCACCCCAATATCTGTTGGAGGGATGACATGGCAGGTCACAAGCAATCCAGAAGGTTTCTGGAATGCGTTGACAACTTCCTTCTCCAAGTGACTGAGGTACCAATGAGGAGAGGTGCTATGCTGGACCTTGTTCTCACCAACAAGGAGGGGCTGGCGAGGAATGTGAAGCTCAAGGGCAGCCTTGACTACAGTGACCATGAAATGGTGGAGTTCAAGATTCTTAGGGCAGCGAGGAGGGCGCACAGGGAGTTCACTACCCTGGACTTCAGGAGAGCAGGCTTTGGCCTCTTCAGGGATCTGCTTGGCAGAGTACCATGGGATATAGCTCTGGAGGGAAGAGGGGCCCAGGAAAGCTGGTAAATATTCAAGGATCACCTCCTCCAAGCTCAGGAGCGATGCATCCCAGCAAAGAGCCAGTCAGGCAAAAATGCTAGGAAGCTTGCAGGGATGAACAAGGAGCTCCTGGACAAACTCAAGCACAAAAAAGAAGCCTACAGAGGGTGGAAGCAAGGACAGGTAGGTTGGGAGGTATACAGAGAAATTGTCCAAGCAGCCAGGGATCAGGTTAGGAAAGCCAAAGCCCTGATAGAACTAAAATCTGGCCAGGGATGTTAAGGGCAACAAAAAAAGCTTCTGTAGGTACATCGGTGATAAAAGGGAGACTAGGGAAAATGTGGGCCCTCTCCAGAATGGAACAGACCTGATTGCCCAGGATATGGAGAAGGCTGATGTATTCAATGACTTTTTTGCCTCAGCCTTCACCAGCAAGCGCTCCAGCCATACCACCCCAGTTGCAGAAGGCAAAGGCAGGGACTGGGAGAATGAAGAACTACCCACTGTAGGAGAAGATCAGGTTCAAGACCACGTAAGGCTCCTGAAGGTGTACAAGTCCATGGAGCCTGATAACATGCATCCACAGATCCTGAGGGAACTGGTGGATGAAGGGGCTAAGCCACTCTCCGTCATATTTGAGAAGCTGGGGAAGTTCCCACTCACTGGAAGAGGGGAAATGTAACCCCCATTTTTAAAAAGGGAAAAAAAGGAAGACCCAGGGAACTACAGGGCTGTCAGTCTCACCTCTGTACCCAGCAAGATCATGGAGCAGATCCTCCTGGAAACTATGCTAAGGCACATGGAAAATAAGGAGGTGACTGGTGACAGTCAAAGTGGCTGCACTAAAGGTAAATCATGCCTGACAAAAACGGTGGCCTTGTATGACAGTGTTATAGCACTGGTGGATGAGGGAAGTGCAATGACCTGGACTTGTGCAATGCATTTGACAATGTCCCACATGACATCCTTGTCTCTACATTGGAGAGACATGGATGGGATAGATGGACCACTCAGTGGATAAGGAATTGGCTGAATGGTCGCACTTAGAGTTGCAGTGAATGCCTCGATGTCTGAGTGGAGAGCAGAGATGAGTGGCATTCCTCAGGGGTCAGTATTTGGACCAGCACTGTTTGACATCTTTGTTGGTGACATGGACAGTGGGATTGAGTGCAAGTTTGCCAAAGACACCAAGCTGTGTGGTGTGGTCAACACACTGGAGGGAAGGGATGCCATGCAGAGAGAACTTAACAGGCTTGAGAGGTGGGCCTGTGTGAACTTCACGAGGTCCAACAAGGCCAAATTCAAGGTCCTGCACCTGGGTCAGGGCAATCCCAAGCACAAATACAGGGTGGGTAATGAGTGGATTGAGAGCAGCCCTGGGGAGAAGGACTTGGGGGTATTAGTGGATGAAAAACGGAATATGAGACATCAATGTGTGTTTGCAGTCCAGAAAGCCAACCATGTCCTGGGCTGTATCAAAAGAAGCATGACCAGCAGGTCAAGGGAGGTGATTCTTCCCCTTTACTATGCTGTTGTGAGACATCACCTGGAGTACTGAGTTCAGCTCTGAGGACCCCAACATAAGAAACACATGGACCTGTTGGAGTGAGTCCAGAGAAGAGTCATGAATATGATCAGGCGGTTGGAGAACCTCTCCTATGAAGACAGGCTGAAGGATTTAGTGTTGTTCAGCCTGGAGAAGAGAAGACTCTGGCGAGACCTTAGAGCAGCCTTCCCTTACATAAAGGGGGGCTACAAGAAAGCCAGGGAGGGAGATTTTACAAGGGCATGTAGTGATAGGACAAGGGGTAATGGCTTTGAACTGAAAGAGAGTAGATTCAGACTAGATGTAAGGAAAATTCTTTATGATGAAGGTGGTGAGGGTCTTGAACAGGTTGCCCAGAGAGGTTGTGGATACCCCATCCCTGGAAGTGCTCAAGGCCAGGTTGGATGGGGCTTTGAGCAACCTGGTCCAGTGGAAGGTATCCCTGCCCATGGCAGGGGAGTCAGAACTAGATGATCTTAAATTTCCCTTCTAACCCAAACCCTTCTATGATTCTGGTATCCCCTGAGGTCCTTTCAACCTGAGTTATCCTATGCTTCTCCAAATAAATGTATGAATGGGAAAACTATGTGTCTATCAGATGTAAAAAATAAAAAGCCTGCTTATTTTAATTAAATGCTTTGGTAATTTTGAAGTATGATCTGAAAGAAGAGCTAAAATTTACTCACCTATCTCTATTTCAGTTAGTAAGTACATATTCACAGATTTAAGTATGAGGTACTTCTGGAAAACCTCATGTCTACATTTCCAGATTTCTTTACATCTTACTTTTTTATATTTTTAAGTGGTATCTGCGTACTAACAAACTTCTGTCCCTTCATCTCTGTTTCTTACCCAATTCTTAGTCCAATGATTCACATCACATATCAAAAGAATACACTTACATGCTTACATTTAAGGCACTGAAAGGAGAAGCTGAAATTAATTTTTTTTAATGCACACTACCATAGTATGTGTCATATAGCGTTCTCAAATGGCTTCGGCCTTCAAGATTATAGATCACATTTAAAAATTAAGAGATTAATTAGAACTTCAATAAACTGCCTCACAATACTGTAAATAAATCCCTTTCTTGGATACTCACCACAGACATATTCCAAATACAATCCATAAAGCTCTCTCATCGAGGTTCTTTTACAATGCTGTAATGAAACATGTTATTCATGCATTTTATTTTCAGATTTACATTTATATTTTGTACCAATAAAACACCGACATGTAAACTAAGTCCTGATTCCTCAAGGACCCCTCTCTGATGAGAAAGTTGGCAATCTTTTGAGGGCAACATGCCAGACTGCATTTTTCTTTCTTGACTTAGACATCAAAGTGTAACCTCAGTGAGGACCATAAGACACTGCCTCTCAGAAACCACAGGTGTCTTATCGGCAAGTGCATCAAACCTTTCTGAGAGGCCTAGATAGCAGGAAATGTAGATCTTGGCAGGAGTGAGCTGTTGCTGCCTTTCACTGCTGCCTCGCCCTAGATGCTGTGACTTTCTTAGCCCTTTTATCTGATATCCTAAACCAGCCTTTATACCGAGTTTTGCTCTTCTTTAATAAATTGCTGATCCCCAATCCAGTATGATTGCATTTGGTGTCAAGTTAGACACACTATAATAGGAGCTGGTAATCTCAGTTTCAATCTTTTCCACAGAATGAATCAATGCTTTCTAGCTCTACAACTTAAAACAAAACCCCTCTCCAGGCTTTCATGTAGGTGAGTTCACACACATTATAAAAAAAGTACAAAACCAGATTGTCAACCAAATCCATGTCACACATATGCAGATACAACTACAACCTTCAATTAATAAGAAATTGCTTGCAAGAATATGGATCTCAGCCATTTCCACTCAGGAAATGCTGAAACAGTAAAACAGCATGAAAACTTTCATCATACTACATTAGCAATTTCCCATTACATATTATTAGGAGCTGTCATACTACCCTGGAGTCCTGCACAATCATGGATCTCCATTAACTTAACAGAGGGGCTTTCTTCTCTCCCTGACATAACTGCTAAACTACACAATACTACTCTTTCCTTTTGTCAGAATATGGCTCCATCAGATTAACCATCTGGCCTGAAATACTTTCCTTTCCTGTTCAAATTCTGTTCCATATTCCACCCAGAAGAATTTTTGAACACAAAAGGGCTATTCAGGCCTCGCCATTTATCTGGCAGAGCAGACTTCTGTCCAACCGCAGATAGACTCACAGCTGTGTGTGATGGTGTTCTGCAGAGAGTAATTTTCTATCCACAAGAGAAACTGTTCAATAAAAAGAAGAACCTATTCTCTGATTAACAAAGAAGGCTATTTCACACAAGCACAAGTGTGTACCATAAGTATGATTTCTCTTGCTATTTGTAAATCAATGCAGCTAATCTGAAGCAACTGGGGCCAGATTAGCTTAAATAATTGTATATAATATTTATAGCATATTTCAGGGAAGGAAGTAGGTTATCAGTCATAGAGTCTTTCTCCTCTAAATTACCAATACAGACATTAGCTATAACTGAGAGTGCCATAATATTATTGTGCCATTTTAAGCAAGGTAAAGCTCTGTGTTGCAATGAAAAACAGTGGCCCCCAAATAGATCATGTGACTTTTGAACCAAAATTCCCAGCTGCACAAATCTCCGTGTGTTCTGTATATCAGCAAGATGATCTTCTTTCTTTCATTTACCCTAACTGTAATTCAATCATCCACCAAAAAAAGTGACAGCTGCTAAAAGTAACACAAATAAAGAAACTCCCATTGTGGAAAGTTTAGTCATTGTATATAACTTTACACAAATTCTTCTTTGAAAGTTATTTGAAATCCTAGATGAAGGAAGACAAACTTTTTCAAATTTGCATGTACAGTAACTACACAGCATGATTATTTCCCTATTCTTTTTCTCTGTATTCAAGAAGACTGGACAACTTTTCTTTCAAATCACCTTAACTTTCAAGAAATACTTTCAATAAACCTTCCAATAAATACTACTTTTGATCAAATAAAAGGGAATCTGAATCACACAAGGGAATCAGTACATCACTTAACAATTATTGCTTGTCTTCTTCAAAGCATGTAGCCAGCAGAGAGCCCTGTCCTAGCTAATCGAACATCTAGTTGACATTGGTTTCTATGAGGTGTTACAGAAGAGGTTCCATAAAGTCAAGAGTCCAAATAACATCAAGAGCTGAAAAAATTAGACCCAGTTTTAGGAAGTAAAGCCACAGACATAGTCTGGAGCTTGCTGAGATCAAGAGTGTATGTAAAAGTCTGAGGGCTGGTCTGCATAGCCACTGGTGTACCTTCACTAGCTACAACGGAAGCTGGGAGTGCAAAATACACAGACAAAGAGTGCAAACAACCTCCGTTAACACTATAGACCTGCTCCATGCTCCAGATGTTGTTTTGATTATAAACTATTCAAAGATTACAATTAACAGGTCACCGGATCTAGGGTCGTCAACCTTTTAGCTTTGGCTTTTTCATTGATAATCCTGTGTAATAATAAAGGAATATGATTACACACAGGAACCAGCCACTGTCAGAGCCTCTGTAACCTATGTATTTGCCTACAGAGAGCATGGGTTTGGGAAGCGGAAAGAGGCTTATCCATCCCTGTTGGCTTAGGGACAGCACACGGTGAGGGGGGTGGGGGGAACTTTGGAGAGACAGCCTTGATGCTGTGCATTGCTCAGCCAAAACACGGGTGTGTTACCAACACCTTTCTAGCTACCAATACAAAGCACAGCACTGTGAGGGCTGCTGTGGGGAAAATTAACTCCATCTCAGCCAGACCCAATACAAACACAAAGATTTCCTTCTGAGCTTCCAGGTTCTCTTCATTTCAGACAGTACTTTCTGTTACTACAGTGTTTATTTTTACAGTAAAAGAGTGTGCATCTCATATGACCATTCCCAATATAACAGGTACTACAGATAGATTCATTCATCAGTCTGACTTTTCCCCACTGATATTTGAGTCTCTGTTCTCCTGATTTTCTTGTGGAATTGTGAGGAATTTTTCAATTACTCAAGTTTATAACTTTTGGGTCCTCCAGATGTGGAAGGTTTGTTTTCCTGGAGGAACACTTGCTCATGACAGCCATGAGAGATCTTACACCTTGGCATACAGAAAGAGGTGGAGTCAGGGAAAATAATATTTATTTATTTTAAAATCATGGAATCAATTGGCAACTTACTCCCTACAATGTTTTAGGCCATATGCTTTTATGTGTCTCACCTACTGCTCCCTTTTTCAGTTTTAGGCCGGACTGCAAAGCTCTCACTCTCATTTGCAGTAGTGGTGGTAGCACTGTTAAATTTAGTGACACTGCTCATGCAAATAATAATTTTTTTAGGAAGTTGCTAGCAATTAAGTGGTTTCAAATTCATATGCTTAGCCAGGAAAATCAATGGGGGAATAATGAAATGCACCTGCCATCATTCTGAGGGGTGCTCAGGAAAGTAATCTAAAGCTGGATGTCAGTATGATTTTGACGGCTGTGTTTACTATAGAGTACTCCAGTGTCTATGACTTGCATCAAGCTGACAATCCCCCCACCTGAGGAATCTCTGACTAGTGTAATAGGATATACTTGATTCATGTTCTTGCCACTTACCATCAAAATAGCATAAAGTCTTCTATATGATTCAAATCCATAAAATGCAAGGTGATAAAATCATTAGAATGAGCCTCTGGGACACTTCCAGATGTGGGGAATGTTATACACAAGAGCAGGAGAAAAATTCTAAATTGAGAGCTACTGTAACTCATGCACTGAGAAAGCAGAGGGTTCCAGTGCAGCAGGGGAAGCTGGAGAAAGCATGTGTACAGCAATGTACTCTGTATGAGTAATGCCATAATAGCTGCATGGTACTTCAGTGAAGCATATATTGACCTTTTCAATCTGTGTATCCTTTTCAAGGGACAGAAAAATGATAATTATGTCAAGCGCTTATCTGCAGTCTGAGCATTTTATTTTATCAAATCTAAACCTGCTAAATTAAAACAATAATCAATGCAAACTTTTCCTTTTTTTCAGAAGTAGTATTGAAAGGTTTTCTACTATAGGGCATCCTGAAGGTCATTTGCTGAAGGCTTAAACCAGGCTTAAACATGGTAGTGGTCGTGACTGTCATAAACATGACAGTGCCTAAGCATCTGGGATCAGACCTAAGCACCCGAGTTCCTATTGATAACATCCTCGATGGCTGCATGCAGGCCAGCACAGCCCCAGCTGCTTCCAACACTCTCCCTTGAAGGTTCAGCATCTCATACTTTCCATTAAAAGGTGCTGTTTTTAGGTAGGGGATCAAATGCTCTTTGCACTTGTTTTAAGGAAGGGCATTCAATAGCAGTACAGGCAATCTTAGAACAGAGTTGAATCCTTAATACAGTGTAAGCCTTCCATCACTGGCACTAGCTTAAATAGTACAGTTATAAGAAAAGACATGGTATCTGTTGTTTTTTCCCACCTCATTGCAGACAGAAAAAAAAATTGGAAAATAAACAACTTAGGAAGGTGACAATATGATTTATAAATTTAGGGGGTAAGGGAAAAGCATTCAGCAAAACAATACACAGATTTCTCCAGTGGGTACACAGTTTAAAATGTGCCTCTGCCATATGGAACATTGATGATTTATAACCAGGGGACTTCAAGCTTGTGAAATGTATAAAACTATTGCCAGAATATTTATTAAAAAGAAGAATAGTTCCCATGCAGAACATCATTTACTATGCTAACTTCTCATATTTAAACAGAAGAATTAAAAAAAAAAAATCCATACATTAAAGGGCCAACCATTTATTTGTTTCTTTGTTCTTAATAATGTGCTTTAACACAGCAGTTTATCCTTATTTATTTATTTTCCTTTCAGGCTAGCCTGCAAGTCTGGAAGTTGTCAAGAAGTATTAGCAAAGAATCAAGGGTCATGGGCTGCTGCTGCCTGCTGTGGCGTGAAGCTGACACTCTTAGTCAGCCGCGTGCAGCACACTGGCTTGCCAACATACAGAAGACACTATAGTGTGAAGTGAAGAACCACTCCCCCAGAAGCACTGGGGACAGCTGCACTGCACACAAAGAAAGTGTGCTATAAAGACACAGAGGAAAAAGGACCAGTATAGATGAAGCAGAAAAAGCTGTATGTGTGTTTTCTCAAGTTATGAACGTATTGTGGGTTTAGTCTTGGTAGGCAACTAAGCTCTACACAGCCGCTCAGTGATTCTCCCCCAGCAGGGTGGGAGAGAGAATCAGAAGGGTAACAGTGAGTAAACTCATGGGTTGAGATAAAGACAGTTTAATAGGTAAAGAAAAAGCTGTGTCCACAAGCGAAACAAAACAAGGATTTAATTCATTATTTTCCATCAGCAGGCAGGTGTTCAGCCGTCTCCAGGCAAGCAGGGCTCCATCACAGTTACTTAGGAAGACAAATACTCTAACTCCAAATTTAGCTCAACATTAACAATCACGTGAGCAATAGGATATCTCAGGAGTGTCTATTATTCTTGCATTTCAGGAATGGTTATTGGTGTCAGTGAGCCTTTTTCTTTTTGTGGGCTACCATCACCAATGGTGCAGCCTAAGTAACAACAAATGAGAGTGCCAGTATTCCAACAGTAAAAGCTGGTAGACATTTCCATTTTAATTTTAAATATAGTCTTTCTTAAGATTTAAAAATAGTTTACCTTACTTATTCTTCTTTCCTTTGTTCCTTCTGATCTTAACTGTCATAATACAAATCCAGAGGCCCTCATTAGTAACTGGAGCAGGTCTTCTCTTTTTCTTTATTTACTCTGTGAGGTGTGAAGCAGAAAATAGTCAGATTACTTCAGGGCAATATTAGTTTTTAGGGTAACACATCTAAAAGTGACACTGGATGAACTTAGGGTGTTCAGGGTTTTTTTTAAACACTATAATTACTAAAATGTGAGGTCAGCTACAGAGGGAACTGTTTTGTTTTGTTTCCTTTAAATGTGGGATCAAAGAAAGCCATAACCCTGGGGGAATAATTTTATACATGTTACTCCACAATATAAACTAATTTCTTAGATCACACCAAACAGCTGTGCATTGAGCGTATATGCTTATGGCTATGGCTATGATAAAACCTTTGAAGAAAATCCCTTCTGTAAGCTCATCAGTTGAAGAACACAGAAAACAGAATATATATCCCACACCATTAGTCTCAGTGTTTTTTCTTTAGTATGATACTGTTTCATGTATATCTACAAAAGCCTCTGTAACCATATTTTTAAAGAAGTCGCTTATGGTTAGTTTAATAACTAGAATGTACAAAATAAGTATTGCTCAGAATATGCAATGAAATCATTATCAATAAATCACAATGTGAATATTACAGTTTTTAGACAAATGAACAAGGATTCATTTCCAGTATAATATCTTGGAGATTCAGCTGTTCATCTATTAAGGTGAATCTTCACACAAACTTGGATATGATGGGCAGGTATACATAATATAAAAAATCTCAATAAGAATGTGGAAAGGTATGGAGTGTAATCCTCAGTGGTGTCTGCATATTAGTTTAATAAAAGTATTACAGGAATAAATAAATAAATTAATGCTTCATTCTGTCTAGTCTGACCTTAACTATTTAGGTTAGATAGAGTGCAGTGAGACAGAAGAAAGGAATGCCTATATTCCTCACATATATTGAAGTGGAAAAGCCTCCCAGAAACTGAAATGACAATCCTCAGCTAGGTTGTCTATTTTGTTGCTTCATATGATACAAGAACAAGCTGCAACTTCTTTATTTGCTCTTTTATTGTAACACAGATTCACAGCACCAGCGTTCATTTTAACTGTGAACCTAAAATAAGATATGCAGCTTTTATATTGTTACATTAAAATAGGTTTTCCTGTGACCACTACTGGTTTGTAGCACAATTTTTTTTCCAGATTTAAAACTCTGGAAGTGACCAAAATATATTATATAAGTCTATGAGTAAGACACAGGATAGATAAGCTGAAACAAAAAGCATTTGAAAAACAGAATGAAAGAGAGTACTAGCTGTATGTCCTCATCTTCCTCGAGACCTAAACTCAAATCCAAGCTTGGACCATAATAGAAAATTAGTTTGATCATCTCATTTTGGCATCCATTTGTGGAAATCGGAGTACTTCAATAGAGTTAACAGTCCGTGGTCAAGGGAAACTGAAACAAAGTCCCCAAGTGCTCAAAGCAAATGGAGGAGCAGATGGAGGGTGTTCTGGGATAAATTGCCTTCAGCCATTCCTTTCCTTGGGACAATATCTGACACAAGCCAGTGCAACTCATATTTCTTTTAGAGAGAGTGTAATAGACCAGATAAGTCTCAGGATTACAATTAGCTTAAAAATTATTAGCAGAAGAGACCTGGCATTGACCATGAAATGGCAACACCTCCTCAAGAATATTTAAGAACTAAACACATATTCTTTAACATTAATTTCAGTTTAGCATTTTTAAGGACCAAAAATTCCAGTTGCTTCTCATTTGGAAAACATTTTAAAATCTTACGGAATGACACAGATTAAATGGACATACTTTTGTGATTTGTGAGTTCTGAGAGCAGTAGGTAGACTCCATATTATAGAGCTGAAACCATTTAAATTTAATTAATGAAATTTGAAGTGTATGCCAAATAATTACAAAAAAGGTAGCACAATACCTTAAATAAGATAGTAACAATAAGCCCTTGAGAATAAAAAGAAGAGGACCAGTGTATTGGGTTTCTGTGGCAAGGTTTTGGTAGTGGGGGTGGGTGG
>JANZLQ010000013.1:19414310-19431007 GCA_026212715.1 Elanus axillaris
TAAACTGTTCTTATCTCAACCCACGAGTTTTTACTTTTTTTTTCCCGATTTTCTCCCCCATCCCACTTGGGGGGGGGGGAAAGGGGTGAGCGGCTGCGTGGTGTTAGTTGCTCGCCAGCCCTAAACCACGACACATGGTCAGCCCACCACAACCAGGAATAGGAAATAATCCACAAAACAGTATTTTAGACATTACGTATAAAAAAGGTAACTGGAATACTAACAATTTAAAAAATATAATCCACTAACTTGAAGGTGGTTTATTTTTTCCTTCTACCTTGCAGGAGTTTTGAAGCAGAAAGATCATAGAATCATAGAGTAGTTTGGGCTGGAAAGGTCATCTAGTCCAACCCCACTGCAATGAGCAGGGATATCTTCAACTAAATAGATCAGGTTGCTCAGAGCCCTGTCTAATCCGATTTTGAATGTTTCCAGGGATGGGGCATCTACCACGTTTCTGGGCAACCTGTGCCAGTGTCTCAGCACCTCATTGTAATTTTTTTTTTCCCTTACAGCTAATCTAAATCTACCCTCTTTTAGTTTAAAGCCGTTACCCCTTGTCCTATCACTACGTTCTCTTCTAAAAAGCTTGTCCCCACCTTTCTTATAAGACGCCTTTAAATACTGAAAGGCTTGCAATAAGGTGTCTCTGGAGCCTTCTCTTCTCCAGCCTCAACAACCCCAACTCTCTCAGCCTGTCTTCATAAGAGAGGTGTTCCATCTCTCTGATCATTTTTGTGGCCCTCCTCTGGACAGGTCCATGTCCTTCTTATGTTGGGGGCCCCAGAGCTGAAGGCAGTACTGCAGGTGGGGTCTCACAAGAGCAGAGTAAAGGGGCAGAATCACCTCCCCTGACCTGTTGGTCACGCTTCTTTTGATGCAGCCCAGGATACAGTTGTCATGTACATTGTCAGCTCATGTCCAGCTTTTCAACTACCATACCTCCGAAGTCCTTCCCCACAGGGCTGCTGTCAATCCCTTCATCCCCCAGCCTGTATTGATACAAGGGGTTGCCCTGACTTAGGTGCATGACCTTGCATTTGGCCTTGTTGAAACTTGTGACGTTCACATAGGCCCACTTCTTCAGCTTATCCAGCTCCCTCTGAATGGTATCCCGACTCTTGTGCATTTCGAATGCACCACTCACCTTGGTGTCATCTGCAAGTTTATTGAGGGTGCACTTGACCCCACTGTCTAAGTCCTTGATGAAGATATTAAATAGTACTGGTCCCAATACGGACCCCTGAGGGACACCACTCATGGCTGATCTCCATCCAGACATTAAGCCATTGACCAGTGCTTTCTGGATGTGTTTACAGCATCTTACTCACTTTTCACAGTTTAACAGAAAACTAGATGGTAAAGATACTGGAAATGCTCCTTGTGCTTGGAAAGGTCTTGCTGTGGAAGATTTAGCTAGAAAAAAATGCTCATTGGCTATCCTGTCTTACAAGTGCTATAGATGCTAGTAACATTATTTTGTTTACCATTGCTAACTCCAAGGTGATGTGCACTTTCAGCCATAACTGTATATGATATCCATATGCTATTTTTCAAGCATTCCAGTTCAGTCAACCATTGAGAGCAGCTTCTTTTCCCCCCAAGGCATGCTGTATCAACAGTTCAGTAAAATTGTCAAATATTTTTAAAGGGAAGAACAGTCCAAAATTAAGTGTTTAATATTTTCCTTCACTAACAAAAATAGAAATGTTCTGTGGAGCCCACAGAAGGAAGATCTATCATAAACTGTTATCTCTGTTCAATGTCTACTATTATGTAGTAACAAACAGGTTTTATTTTCAGCTGCAGCTCTTATTTAGGCAGGAGAGATGAGAAGGAAAAGCATAGCATTTTTTTGCTATGACCAACTGTTTCATTTTAGTTTTTCTCTTCAGCATGCGTAAAAGTATATTCCTTGAGCTGAGTACATCCCCTTGGTATGTAGACCTTGCAGGAGAGATGCAGATTTAAAACAGAAATCAAACATATCACTAACAAAGAAGCAAGTCACCATGTATCAACTTGTCCATGGCAGATGTCCATATATGTGATCACGTACCAAAGCTTTATATAGAGCATTACGTATATATTAAACTTTGCGTTTGTGTAGTAAGTAGTGCAGTGCTGCATAGGCTATGATAGGGTCCTAAACTAGTTGTCATAAGGTGCAACACAAATTACAAATACCAGAAGTAACTTTAAGCATAGAATTACAATATTTCACTTAAGGAAGCAGTGCTTTCCTGATTACCCCACAGTCTAACAAGTTTTCGTTAGATTTAACCTATGGTGAATATACACTGACTTTGAGCAACCACTTTTCACATCTAGACCCTTAAATCTTTCAGTCTGTGATGGACATACTTATGACAGAAAGCTTTATATCGTATTATACACATTAAGCATCACTAATACTCATACTTGAGGGAATGTAAGAAACTTTCCATGGTACAAAGGGAATTCTGATATCAACAAGATTAATCAAAGATAAATGTGATGTCGTTTTCAGGGGAGAACGCAAGTAGAATGCTTCTTAATTCCTTGTCTGATGTGAGGTGTATTTGAGAGATGTGGCCCCAAAATCAAGTGATGTGAGAAAAGTTTTCAGTAAAAAATAGGGCTTCACGTTACAGAGTTGAAGAGTTGAACGGAGCAGATTCTGTGGTTGTGCTGGCAGCCTCTGTTTAAGAGGTCATTTGCATTCTCCTGGTTACTTGTCTCTCAGTCCCATAAGTTGTGTTTGACTTTCAGGAAGGACATCAAGCTGTGATTTGAAGACTGCAATATAATGAGAATTCAAGCACTTCCTTTGTTCCAATGGTTAATCAATCTCACTTTTTAGAATATTGTGCCTCATTTTAATTTTAACTTGTCTGTCTGCAGCTCCCAGACATTGGTTCAGTGTTCTGTATTTTTCCCCTGAAGATACTTATACACTATAATCAAATTATCTCTCAGAGGTTGTGCAGTCTCCGAGGGGCATTTTATGGTTCTTTCCTGTACCACCATTCCAACACCCTTTTAAAAAATGTTGATACCAGAGCAGTGCATGATACTCCTATACCAGGCTCACCACTGCTACGAGCAAAGATTAAATGACTTTTCTGCCTCCATTTGTTGCCCCCTACCTATAAGCCAAAGGATCAGCCAGCTTCCTGCTGCATAAGACATGCACAACTTTAGATGTTTGTCCACTCTAACCTCAAACTGTCTTCCAACACTGACTTCCAAGAAGTAGTACCCCTTTCTGCTTGTTTTCCCAAGTTCCTTATTTCCTCTCTGGTTCAAAGACATTTTGTATGGCTGTGTATATCTTAGATCAGAACGTTAATGCTGCCGTGTCAGTAATGACATTATACTCATTTGGCAATAGTAAATTTAATTATTGACAGTTGCCCTTTACAGATCAAAATTCTGAACATGAAATGGATAACTGTGATCACATTACTATTAGAACATTAGAAGACAGATACACCTGTTACAGACACAAAGACAACCGAGTGACATAAAGAGAAATAAAAAATACATGTGCATGTATGCATACATACATATATATAAATAATCAAATATTAATTTATTTTAATATTCATTAATATTTACAGCTTTACACAGTTATAATTTTATTGTTTGATAGCTTTAAATTAAAAATACTTGTTTTTTTTCATATATCTAAAATTTTATCACACCACCTGCACTATACAATGAAGGCTTCACTGTAATTGTGTTTTCTATGCAAAAACCATATACAGCAAAATTATATTATCTGCATAACTGCGAGAAGTCAAAGGTCTGCTATCAGCAGCTCTCATTCAAGCAGGCCTATGCATTTGTACAGCTAATCATGGTGCTTTTGATAATTCAACCCCTTCAAAGGTGAGTTAGTCTGAAGATGAGATTGGCAAAGAGAGATTTTTTGTGTTTTCAGCTTGTAATATATTGTTGGAAACTACAGCAATCAGAAAAATAGTGAGGTAAAATAAACTATCACCATCAAAGGTCCCAGAGTATTTTATCAATTTTTTTTCTGTTATACGTTTTTGGTTATTTTTTTTTTCAATAAATTGGGGTGACAATGTTGATATGTTTGCGTTATTTGTTTGGCCTAAGTGGTTTCCTTATATTCTTCCACAGGCAAAGCAGTACTGGGGATCTGGCCTTTCTCAGAGATGGGAGACCAGGTGGAGCTCGTTCTTGGCAGAGGCCTGTTGGAAATTCAGAACTTTCGGTTCTAGCTCCAGCCAGGATGGTGCCATTCACGAAAGCTGCGGCTGGACCTCAACTTCCCTTGGCGGCCTATGGACAGGCACAACAGCGCTGGGGATCTGGCCTTTCACAGAGATGGGAGACCTCGTGGTGCTCATTCTTGGCAGAGGCCCATTGGAATTCTGAACGTTCGGCTCTACCTCCCTCCAAGAAGGCGATATTCCCGAAAGAAGTGAATGGTCCTCACATACTCTAGGCGGCCTATCCTCAGAGAGGGGAGACCTGGTGGCGCTTGTTCTTGGCAGAGGCCCATTGGAAATTCTGAACGTCAGGCTCTAGCACCCACCAGGAAAGTGCTGTTCCCGAAAGCAGCGACTGGTCCTCACCTTCCCTTGGCGGCCTATGGACAAGCACAGCAGTGCTGGGGATCCGGACTTTGTCAAGACACGGTACATGTGGTGGCGCTCATTGTCGGCAAAAGCCCGTTGGAAATTCTAACATCCGACTCTACTTCCCGCCAGGAAGGCGGCATTCCTGAAAGCCACGGCTGGTCCTCATCTTCCCTTGGAGGCCTATGGACAGGCACAACAGTGCTGGGGATCTGGCCTTTGTCTGAGATGGGAGACTTGGTGGCGTTCTTTCTCATCAGATGTCCATTGGAAATTCAAAAGTCCGCATCTAGCTCCCACCAGGAAGGCGCCATTCCTGAAAGCCACGGCTGGTCCTCATCTTACCTTGTCGGCCTAAACAGAGGCACAACAGTGCTGGGCATCTGGCTTTTGTCAGAAATGGGGGACCTGGTGGCGATTGTGCTCGGCAGAGGCACGTTAAAATTCCGAACATCCAGGTCTAACACCCGCCAGCAAGGCGACATTCACGAAAGCCGCAGCCTGTCCTCACCTTCCCTTGGCAGCCTATGGACAGGCACAAGAGTGCTAGGGATCTGGCCCTTTTCAGAGACAGGAGACCTGGTGGCGCTCGTTCTCGGCAGAGGCCCGTTGGAAATTCTGAACTTCCGGCCCTAGCTCCTGCAGGAAGGCGTCATTCTCGAGAGCCACTGCTAGTCCTCACCGTCCCTTGACGGCCTATGGACAGGCACAACAGCGCTGAGGATCTGGTCTTGTCAGAGACAGGAAACCTTGTGGCACTCGTTCTTGCAGAGACCCGTTAGAATTTTCGAACGTCCTGCTCTTGCTCTTGTACGGAAGGTGCCATTCCTGAAAGCCGTGACTGGTCCTCACCTTGCATTGGCGGCCTATGGACAGGCAGAGCATTGCTGGGTATCTGGCCTTTCCCAGAGACAGGACACCTCATGGCGCTTGTTGTCGGCATGAGGTCTCCTGTGAAAATTCTGAACGTCCAGCTCAAGCTTCTGCTAGGAAGCTGTCATTCCTGAAAACTGCTGATGGTCCTGACCTTCCCATGCCGGCATATCCAAGGCACAGCAGCACTGGGGATCTGGACATTCCCAGAGATGGGATACCAGTTTGATCTCGTTCTTGGCAAAGGACTGTTGGAATTCTGAACGTTCGGATCTATGAACTGCTAGGAAGGCGCCATTCCTGAAAGCCGCGGCTGGTCGTCACCTTCCCTTGGCTGACTATCCGCAGGCAGAGCAGGGCTAGGGATCTGGCCTTTGTTAGAGGTGGGAGAGCTAGTGGCGCTCGTTCTTGGCAGAGTCCCTTTGGAAATTCCAAACCTCTGGCTCTAGAATCCGACCAGGAAGGCGCCAGTCCCGAAACCGGCGGCTGGTGCTCACATGCCCTTGGTATCCTATCCACAGGCAGAGCAATGCTGTGGATGTGATCTTTCCAGAGACGGGAGACCTGGTGGCACTTGTTCTCTGCAGAGCCTTGTTGGAAATTCGGAACTTCAGGCTCTACTTCCTGCCAGGAAGGCACCATTCCCGAAAGCCGTGGCTGGTCCTCACCTTCCCTTGATGGCCTATGGAAAGGCGCAACAGTGCTGGGGATCTGGCCTTTGTCAGAGACGGGAGACCTGGTGGCGCTCGTTCTCGGCAGAGGGCCGTTTAAATTCCGAACATCAGGCTCTAGCTCCTGCCAGGAAGGTGACATTCCTGAAATCCGCAGCAGGTTGTCACCGTCCCTTAGTGACCCATAGACAGGCACAACAGTTCTGGGGATCTGGCCTTTTTCAGAAACGGGAGACCTGGTGGCGCTTGTTCTCGGCAGAGACACGTTGTAAATTCCCAACGTCTGGCTCTAGCTCCTGCCTGTAAGGCGCCATTACTGAAAGCCACGGCTGGTCCTCATCTTCCCTTCACGGTCTATAGACAGGCACAACAGCGCTGGGGATCTGGCTTTTGTAAGAGACGGGAGACCTGGTAGCGCTCGTGCTCAGCAGAGACCTGTTGTAAATTCTGAATGTCCGGCTCTAGCTCCTGCCTGAAAGGTGCCATTCCGGAAAGCCGCGGCTGGTTGTCACCTTGCCTTGGCGGCCTATGGACAGGCACAACAGCACTGGGGATCTAGCCTTTGTCAGAGACATGAGACCTGGTGGCACTCATTCTTGGCACAAGCCTTTCCAAATTCCGAACGTCCAGCTCTAGTTCCCGTCAGGAAGGTGACATTCCTGAAATCCACAGCTGGTCCTCACCTTCCCTTAATGACCTATAGAAAGGCATAGCAGCACTGAGGATCTGGGCTTTGTCAGATAAGGGAGACCTGGTGGCGCTCGTTCTTGGCAGAGGGCCATTTAAATTCCGAACATCAGGCTCTAGCTTCCCCCCAGGAATGCGCCATTTCAGAAATCCATGGCTGGTTCTCACCTTCCCTTGCTGGTCTGCCAACAGGCAAATCCGAGCTGCATATCTGGCCTTTGTCAGAGACACGAGACCTGGTGGCGTTCGTTCTTGGCAGAGGCCCGTTGGACATTGTGAACGTGGGGCTCTAGCTCCTGCCAGGAAGGGGCTATTGGGGAAAGCCGCAGCTGATCCTCACCTTCCATTGTTGGCCTATGGACAGGCACAACAGCTCTGGGAATCTGGCCTTTGTCAGAGACGGGAGACCTGGTGGCACTCGTGCTCGGTAGAGTCCCGTTCGAATTCTGAACATCCGGCTCTAGCTCCCACAAGGAAGGAGCCATTCCCGCAAACTGCGGCTGGTCCTCAGCTTCCCTTGGTGGCCTATGAACAGGGACAACAGCGATGGGGATCTGGCCTTTTCCAGAGACGGGAGACCCAGTGGCACTCGTTCTCGGTAGAGGCTCTTTCTAAATTCTGAGTGTACGGCAATAGCTCCTGCCAGGAAGGCACCATTATGAAAGCCACGGCTGGTCCTCACCTTCCATTGGAGGACTATGGACAGGCAAAACAGCGCTGGGGATCTGGCCTTTGTCACAGACGGGAGGCCTGGTGGCATTCTTTCTGGTCAGATATTCATTTTAAACTCTGAACGTTCGGATCTAGCTCCCATAAAGAGGGCACCATTCTTGAAAGCCGTGGCAGGTCCTCACCTTCCCTTGGTGGCCTATGGATAGGAACAACAGCACTGGGGATCTGGCCTTTGTCAGAGATGGGAGACCTTGTGGCGATCGTTCTCGGCAGAATCCCATTGGAAAATCCGAACATCTAGCTCTAGCTACTGCAAGGAAGGCGACTATCCCGAAAGCTGCGGCTGGTCTTCACCTTCCCTTGGAAGCCTATAGAAAGGCAAAACTGTGCTGGTGATGTGGCCTTTGTCAGAGATGGGAGACCAGGTGGAGATCTTTCTCCTCAGATATCAATTTTAAATTCCGAACGTCAGCTCTAGGTAGCGACAGTATGGCGCCATTACTGAAAGCCACTGCTGGTCCTCACCTTCCTTTGGCAGTCTATAGACAGGCACAACAGCGCTGGGGATCTAACCTTTCTCAGAGACAGGAGACCTGGTGGCGCTCGTTCTCAACAGAGGGCCGTGTAATTCTGAACATCCGACTCTAGCTCCTGCTAGGAAGGTGCCATTCCTGAAAGCCATGGCTGGTCCTCACCTTTCTTTGGTGGCCTATGGACAGCACAACAGCGCTGGGGATGTGGCCTTCATCAGAGACGGGAGACCTGGTGGCGATATTTCTCCGCAGATGTACATTTTAAATTTCGAACGTCCGGCTGTAGCTCCCGCCAGGAAGGTGCCGTTCCCGAAATCCGCAGCTTGTACTCACCTTCCCTTGGCGGCCTACGGACAGGCACAACAGTGTTGGGGATCTGGCCCTTGTCAGACACGGGAGAACTGGAGGAACTCGTTCTCGACAGAGGCCTGTTGAATATTCAGAACTTCTGGCTCTAGATCCTGCCAGGAAGGCGCCATTCCCGAAACCTGCAGCTTGTACTCACCTTCCCTGCGTGGTCTATCCACACGCAGAGCAGCGCTTGGCATCTGGCCTTCCTCAGAGATGGGAGACCTTGGGGCGCTCGTTCTCGGCAGAGGCCTGTGGAAATTCCGAACGTCCGACACTAGATCCCGCCAGGAAGGCGCCATTCCAGAAAGCCATGGTTTGAACTCACATCCCTGGGTGGCCTATCCACAGGCACAACAGCGCTGGACATCCGGACTTCCTCAGAGAACTCGGGGCATTCGTGCTTGGCAGAGGCCTGTTGAAATTCCGAACATCCTGCTAGAAATTTGAACATCCGGCTCTATCTCCCACCAGGAAGGCACCATTCGCAAATGCAGTGGCTGGTCCTCACCTTCCCTGGGTGGCCAATACACAGGCACAGCACCGCTGGGCATACGGCCTTCCTCAGAGTCGGAAGAATTTTGGGCGCTCGTTCATGGATGAGGCCTGTGGAAATTCCGAACATCCCACTGGAAATTCTGAACATCCGGCTCTAGATCCTGCCAGGAAGGAGCCATTCCCGACAGCCATGGTTGGTCCTCACGTCCCCTGGGTGGCCTCTCCACAGTCAGAGCAGCGCTGGGCATCCTGCATTCTTCAGAGACGGGAAACCTCGGGGCGATCGTTCACGGCAGTGGCCTGTGGAAATTGGGAATGTCCCTCTGGAAATTCCGAATGTACGGCTCAAGACCCTGCCAGGAAGGTGCCATTCCCGAATGCAGTGGCTGGTCCTCACCTTCCCTGGATGGACTATCCATAAGCAGAGCAGCGCTAGGCATCAGGCCTTCCTAGGAGTCGGGAGACCTCGGGGCGCTCTTTCACAGCAGAGGCCTGTGGAAATTCCAAAAATCTCGCTGGACATTCAAAATGTCAGGCTCTTGATTATGCCAGGAAGGCGCCATTCACGAAAGCCATGGTTGGTCCTCACCTCGCCTGGGTGGCCTATCCACAGGCACAGCAACGCTGGGCATCTGGACTTCCTCAGAGACCTAGGGGCACTCGTGCTTGGCAGAGGCCTGTTGAAATTCCGAACATCCCGCTAGAAATTCGAACATCCGTCTCTATCTCCCGCCAGGATGACGCCATTCCCGAATGCAGCGGCTGGTCCTCACCTTCCCTGGGTGGCCTATCCACATGCACAGAAGCGCTGGGCATGTGGCCTTCCTCAGAGTCGGGAGAAGTTCGGGCGCTCGTTCTCAGCAGAGACCTGTGGAAATTCCAAACATGCCGCTGGAAATTCAAACATTCGGCTCTATCTCCCGCCAGGAATGCGCCATTGCCAAATGCAGCGACTGGTCTTCACCTTCCCTGGGTGGCCAATACACAGGAAGAGCAGCGCTGGGCATCCGGCCTCCCTCAGAGTCGGGAGACTTCGGGGAGCTCGTTCACGGATGAGGCCTGTATAAATTCCGAAAGTCCCACTGGAAATTCCAAATGTCCGGCTCTAGATTCCACCTTAAATGTGCCATTCCCGAAAGCCACGGCTGGTCCTCACCTTCCCTGGATGGCCTGTACACACGCACAGCAGCGCTGGACATCCAACCTTCATCAGAGACGCGAGACCTCTAGGCGCTCATTCACAGCAGATGCTTGTGGAAATTCCGAATGTCCCCCTGAAAATTCCAAATGTCAGGCTCAAGATCTTGCCAGGAAGGAATCATTCCAGAAAGCCCTGGTTGCTCCTCACATTCCCCTGGGTGGCCTATCCACAGGCACAGCAGCGCTGGGCATCCGGCCTTCCTCAGAGACGGGAGATATAGTGGCGCTCATTCTCGGCAGAGACCTGTGGAAATTCCGAACATCCCGGTGGAAATTCCGAACGTACGGCTCTATCTGTTGCCACGAAGGCCCCATTCCTGATTGCAGCTCCTGGTCTTCAGCTACCCAGGGTGGCCTATCCACAGGCACAGCAGCGCTGGGCATCAGGCCTTCCTCAGAGATGGGAGACATCAGGGCGCTCGTTCAAAGAAGAGGCCTAGGGAAATTCCGAAAGTCACACTGTAAATTCTGAACGTCCGGCTCAAGATCCCGCCAGAAAGGTGCCATTCTTGAAAGCCATGCCTGGTCCTCAAATCCTGTGTGTGGCCTATCCACAGGCAGAGCAGCGCTGGGCATCCTGCCTTCCTCAGAGAAGGGAGACCTCAGGGCGCTCGTTCTCGGCAGAGGCCTGTGGAAATTCCGAAGATCTTGCTGGAAATTCAAACATCCGGCTCCATCTCCCGCCAGGAATGTGCCATTACCGAATGTAGCGGCTGGTCTTCACTTTCCCTGGGTGGCCAATACACAGGCAGAGCAGCGCTGGGCATACAACTTTCCTCAGAGAAGGGAGACCTCGGGGCATTCGTTCACGACAGAGGCTTGAGGAAATTGGGAAATTCCCGCTGGAAATTCCAAATGTCTGGCTCAAGATCTTTCCAGGAAGGCACCATTCCAGAAAGCCCTGGTTGCTCCTCACCACCCCTGGGTGGCCTATCCACAGGCACAGCAGCGCTGGGCATCCGGCCTTCCTCAGAGACGGGAGACCTCGGGGCGCTCGTTCACGGCAGAGGCCTGTGGAAATTCCGAACGTCCCGCTGGAAATTCCGAACATCCGGCTCGATCGCCCGCCAGGAAGGCGCCATTCCCGAAAGCCATGGTTGGTCCTCACCTCCCCTGGGTGGCCTATCCACATGCACAGCAGCGCTGGGCATCAGGCCTTCCTCAGAGACGGGAGACCTAGGGGCGCTCCTTCAAGGAAGAGGCCTGTGGAAATTTTGAACATCCCACTGGAAATTCCGAACGTACGGCTCTATCTGTCACCACGAAGGAGCCATTCCCGAGTGCAGCAGCTGGTCTTCAGCTACCCGGGGTGGCCTATTCACAGGCACAGCAGCGCTGGGCATCAGGCCTTCCTCAGAGCAGGGAGACCTAGCGGCGCTCGTTCAAGGAAGAGGACTGTGGAAATTCTGAAAGTCCCGCTGGAAATTCCGAACATCCGGCTCTCGATTCCGCGAATAAAGTGCCATTCCCGATAGCCACAGCTGGTCTCCTCCCTCCCTGGGTGGCCTATCAACACGCAGAGCAGCGCTGGGCATCAGGCCTTCCTCAGAGATGGTAGAACTAGGGGCGCTCGTTCTCGGCAGACACCTGTGGAAATTCCGAACATCCCGCTGGAAATTCCGAACGTCCAGCTCTATCTCCCACCAGGAGGCTGCCATTCCAGAAAGCCATGGTTTGTCCTCACATCCCTGGATGGCCTATCCATAGGCACAGCAGCGCTGGACATCCGGCCTTCCTCAGAGACGGGAGACTTCGGGGCGCTCGTTCACGGCAGAGGCCTGTGGAAATTCCGAACGTCCCGGTGGAAATTCCAAATATCCGGCTCAAGATCTTGCCAGGAAGGCATCATTCCAGAAAACCCTGGTTGCTCCTCACCTTCCCCTGGGTGGCCTATCCACACGTACAGCATCGCTGGGCATCCGGCCTTCCTCAGAGACGGGAGACATCGTGGCGCTCGTTCTCGGCAGAGACCTGTGAAAATTCTGAACATCCCGCTGGAAATTCCGAACGTACGGCTCTATCTGTTGCCACTAAGGCATCAATCCCGAGTGCAGCGGCTTGTCTTCAGCTACCCGGGGCGGCCTATCCACAGGCACAGCAGAGCTGGGCATCCGGCCTTCCTCAGAAGGGAGACCTCGGGGTGCTCATTCAAGGAAGAGGCCTAGTGAAATTCCGAAAGTCCCGCTGGAAATTCCGAACGTCCGGCTCTAGTTCCCGTGAATAAGGTGCCATTCTCGATAGCCACAGCTGGTCTTCTCCCTCCCTGGGTGGCCTATCCACACGCACAGAAGCGCTGGGCATCAGGCCTTCCTCAGAGATGGGAGAACTAAGGGCGCTCATACTTTGCAGAGGACTGTGGAAATTCCGAAAGTCCCGCTGGAAATTCCAAATGTCCAGCGCTAGATCCTGGCAGGAGGGCGCCATTCCCGAAAGCCATGGTTGGTCCTCACATCCCTGGGTGGCCTATCCACATGCAGAGCAGTGTTGGGCATCCGGCCTTCCTCAGAGATGGGAGACCTCAGGGAGCTCATTCTTGGCAGAGTCCTGTGGAAATTCCGAACGTCCTGCTGGAAATTCCGAACGTCCGGCTCTAGATCTTGCCAGGAAGGCATCATTCCAGAAAGCCCTGGTTGCTCCTCACCTCCCCTGGGTGGCCTATCCACAGGCACAGCAGCGCTGGACATCCGGCCTTCCTCAGAAATGGGAGACCTTGGGGAGCGCGTTCTTGCAGAGGCCTGTGGAAAATCCGAACATCTTGCTGGAAGTTCTAAATGTCCGGTTCTAGATTCTGCCAGGAAGGCGCCTTTCTCAAATGCAGCAGCTGGTCCTCACCTGCCCTGGACAGACTATCCACACGCAGAGCAGCGCTGGGCATCCGACATTCGTCTAAGTCGAGAGACCTTGGGGCGCTCATTCAGAGCACAGGCCTGTGGAAATTCTGAACGTCTGGCTCTAGATCTCACCAGGAAGGCGCCATTACAAAAAGCCATGGTTGGACCTCACCTCCCCTGGGACACCTATCCACACGCACAGCAGCAGTGGGCATCCAGCCTTCCTCAGAGACAGGAGACCTCAAGGTGCAGTTCGTGGCAGAGGCCTGAAAAAATACCGAAAATCCCGCTGGAAATTCCAAATGTCCGGCTCTAGATTCTGCCAGGAAGGCGCCATTCTCAAATGCAGCAGCTGGTGCTCACCTTCCCTGGACGGATTATCCACACGCAGAGAAGCGCTAGGCATCCGACATTCGTCTAAGTTGAGAGACCTTGGGCCGCTCGTTCAGAGCACAGGCCTGTCGAAATTCCGAATCTGCCGCTGGAATTTCAAAACATCCGGCTCTACATCCTGCCAGGAATGCGCCATTCCCAAAAGCCATGGTTGGTCCTCACCTTCCCTGGGTGGCCTATCCACACACACAGCAGCGCTGGGCATCCGGACTTCCTCAGAGACGGGAGACCTCGGGGCGCGGTTCTTCGCAGAGGCCTGAAAAAATTCCGAACATCCCGCTTGAAATTCAGACGTCCGGATCTAACTTTCACCACGAATGCGCCATTTTTGAATGTTGTGGCTGGTCTTCACCTTCCCTGGTGTCCTGTACACACGCACAGCAGCGCTGGCATCCGGCCTTCCTCAGAGTCGGGAGACCTCAGGGCGCTCGTACTCGGCAGAGGGTTGTGGAAATTCCGAACGTCCCACTGTAAATTCCAAACTTTTGGCTCTAGATCTCGCCAGGAAGGCGCCATTCCCGAAAGCTGTGGCTGGTCCTCACCTCCCCTGGCTTGACTATCCACACACACAGCAGAGCTGGGCATCTGGCCTTCCTCAGAGACGGGAGACCTCAGGGCGCTCGTTCATGACAGAGGCCTGTGCAAATACAGAACATCCAGCTCTAGATCGTGCCAGGAAGGCGCCATTCCAGAACGCCATGGTTGGTCCTCACATCCCCTGGGTGGCCCATCCACGGGCACAGCAGGGCTGGGCATCTGGCCTTCCTCTGAGACGGGAGATCTTGGGGCACTCATTCACGCAAAGGCCTGTGGAAATTCCGAACATTGAGCTGAAAATTCCAAATGTCCCGCTCTAGATCCTGCCAGGAAGGCACCATGCCCGAAAGCCATGCTTCGTCCTCACCTCCCCTGGGTGGCCTATCCAAATGCAGAGCAGCGCTGGGCATCCGGACTTCCTCATGGACGGGATACCTTGGGGAGCAAGTTCTTGGCAGAGCCCTGTGCAAATTCTGAACATCTTGCTGTAAATTCCAAACGTCCGGCTCTCTCTCCCACCAGGAATGCGCCATTTCTGAATTCAGCGGCTGGTCTTCACCTTCCCTGGGTGTCCTATACACAGGCACATCAGCGCTGGGCATCCAGACTTCCTCAGAGACGGGAGACCTCAGGGCGCTCGTTCACGGCAGAGGCCTGTGGAACTTCCGAACGTCTGGCTCTAGATCCCGCCACGAAGGCGCCATTACCGAAAGGGACGGCTGGTCCTCACCTTCCCTGGACGGACTATGCACACGCAGAGCAACGCTGGACATCCGGACTTCCTCGGAGTCGGGAGACCTCGAGGCGCGCGTTCTCGGCAGAGGCCTGTGGAAATTCTGAATATCCAGCTGGAAATTCCAAACGTCCAGCTCCAGATCCTGCCAGAAAGGTGCTATTCCCGATAGCCATACCTAGTCTTCTCCTTCCCTGGGTGGCCTATCCACAGGCTCAGCAACGCTGGCTATCAGGCCTTCCTCAGAGGTGGAGACTTCGGAGCGCTCGTTCTCGGCAGAGGACTGTGGATATTCCAACGTCCCGATGGAAATTCCGAATGTCCGGCTCTCTCTCCCACCAGGAAGGTGCCAATTCAGAAAGCCATGGTTGGTCCTCACCTCCCCTTCATGGCCTATCCACAGACACAGCAACGCTGGGCATCTGGCCTTCCTCAGAGACAGGAGTCTTTGGGACGCTCGTTCACGGCAGTGGCCTGTGGAAATTGTGAACGTACTGCTGGAAATTGCGAACATCCGGCTCTATATCCCGCCAGGAATGCTAAATTCCTTGAAACCTTGGTTGGTCCTCAACTCCCTTGGGTGGCCTATCCACAGGCACAGAAGCAGTGGGCATCCAGACTTCCTCAGAGACAGGAGACCTCAGGGCGCTCGTTGACAGCAGAGTCCTCTAGGAATTCCGAACATCCCGCTGGAAATTCCAAATGCCTGGCTCTAGATCCTGCCAGGATGTCATAATTCCTGAAAGCCATGGTCGATCCTCACCTCCCCTAGGTGGCCTTTCCACAGGCAGAGCAGATCTGGGCATCCGGCCTTCCTCAGAGACGGAGGCCTCGGGGAGCTCGTTTTTGGCAGAGACATGTTGGAATTCCGAACATCCCGCTGGACATTCCAAATGTCCACATCTAGATCCCGCCATGAAGACTCCATTCCTGAAAGCTGCGGCTGGTCCTCACCTTCCCTTGGCGGTCTATCCACACCCACATGAGCACTGGGCAAATGGCCTGCCTCAGAGATGAGAGACCTTGGGGCACTCGTTCTCGGCAGAGCCTGTGGAAATCCCGAACGTCCCAGTGGAAATTGTGAACGTCCGGCTCTTGATCCTGCCAGGAAGGTGCGTTCCCGAATGCAGCAGCATGTACTCACCTTTCATGGAGGGATTATCCACACGCAGAGCAGCGTTAGGCATCCCGAGTTCCACAGATAGGGAGCCTTGGTGGGGCTCGTTCACGGCAGAGTCCTGTGGAAATTCCAAAAATCCAGCTGGAAATTCCAAACTTCCAGCTCTAGATCCTGCCAGAAAGGCGCCATTCCCGAATGCAGCGGCTGGTCCTCACCTTCCCTGGGTTGCCTATCCACAGGCACATCAGCAGTCGGTTCCGGCCTTCCTCAGAGACAAAAGCCCACACACCCAATGCTGTTGTGCCTGTGAATAGGGTGCTCAGGAATAGTGCATGCTATCAAGAGTTTTCGGGAATGGCACCTTCCTTGTAGGAGCTAGGGCTGGACGTTCACATTCTCCAAGGGCTGTCTCTCGCTCTCTGCCGAGAAGAACAGGATGTCAGCTTCCAGCTCTTACAAGAAAGCCCACATCGCACTGCTCCTGTGCCTGTGAACAGGGTGCCCAGGAGCGGTGAAGGCTAGCAAGAGTTTTCGGGAATGGCACCTTCCTTGTAAGTGCTAGGGCTGGACGTTCAGATATTCGAAGTGCTCTCTCTCGCTCTCTGCCGAGAAGTACAGGATATCAGCTTCCAGCTCTTCCAAGGAAGCCGACATCGCCAGGGCTGTTGTGCCTATGAATAGGGTGCCCACGAAAGGTGAAGGCTAGCAAGAGTTTTTGGGAATGGCACCTTCCTTGTAAGAGCTAGGTCTGGAATTTCAGATTTTCGAAGGTCTCTCTCTCGCTCTCTGCCGAGATGTAGAGGATGTCAGCTTTCAGCTCTTACAAGAAAGCGCACATCCCCAGTGCTGTTTTTCCTGTGAAGAGAGTGCCCAGGAAAGGTGAAGGCTAGCAAGAGTTTTCGGGAACAGAAAGTTCCTTGTAGGAGCTAGGGCAGGACGTTCACATTTTCGAAGGGCTCTCTCTAGCTCTCGGCGAGACTTACAGGATGTCAGCTTCCAGCACTTACAA
>JANZLQ010000013.1:19431107-19445115 GCA_026212715.1 Elanus axillaris
TTGGCTGGCGGCGGGTCCATCTTAGAGCCGGCTGGCATTGGCTCTATCGGACAAAGGGGAAGCTTCCAGCAGCTTCTTACAGAAGCCACCCCTGTAAACCCCCCCACCAAAACCTTGCCACAGAAACCCAATACATTTAGGTAATTTATAAATGGAGATTATGAGGGAGAATGACTAACAGAATATGTATCTCATGTATGTACTTATTTTATAATGTATATAAGCACGCACTCATTTATATATACAATACTGTATATCTATCTGTTTGTTTCTGAAGGAAAAGATTTTCCTAGGAGAAAGCGCTAAGGTTCTAATTTTTCATTACTGATTTTCCTATCATGCATCAAAAGTCATTATTATTGCAATTCCTCACCTCTGTGGTGTAGGAATATCACTATAGAATCAGTTCTCTTAATACAGAATGGATTGTTTCAACCACACTCTCTGTGGTTGAATAAGTCTGCCTTATTTCAATAAAAAGGAACTCTCCATTCTTCATAGCTCTTTCTATTAACCCTTTCAAAAACCCTTTGCTAATACACAGAATTCATTGGTGTGTCTCTTTGTAGGAATATGACACCCTCTTCTTAGATATTTTGTTGCCTTAGAAATCAGTTTCAAAAATGAGAAAGCAATAAAATTTAATTAAATGTTTATTTCTTTTCCTAGACATAGTCAGTCCCCATTCCCTCAATAGACTTTTCAAAGTGTATGCAATAATGACACCTCTAAGTTAGAGTCTGAATTGAGAATGGTTTAGTAAATCTACTACTGCTATTGGAAGATTATGATTATCCTTTATAATGTAAAACCACAGACCTCTACGCATGTCCATGTCATAGCACTGTACTAGCAGAGAACAAAGATAGTTCTTGCCCTAAAAAGACTTTCATTCTGTTGTTAAGGAACTATAAGATTAATTCCTGTGTCAGTCGTTTTGAATTATTGCCCAGTGTCTCTCAATGTAGTTTCTAAACACTAAAGAATTCAAGGTGTCCATTAGCTATTTACTTCAACTATTTAATATTTATGATGGAAAATTAGTCATTAAGGTCACATATGTATACTTGTAGTCCTTAGTTATAAGTACCTAAATTTCCCTTTAAAGAGAAAGAAAAATGGGAAAGATACCTCTTTACAAAGAGCTACATTTGCTTAGACTGGATATAGTTATCATACGCTAAAAAGCTGTTATGCTACTAACAGTTGTACAAAGAAAACTGCATTTTCTCCAATATTTCTTAATTGGATATAAATAAGCATAACAACATAGTAAATACTATGAGAAAGCATAGCAACCACAACATATAGTGCTGTTGTATCCTTGTCAACCTCTGAGAGCCTAATGGTCAGAACATCGACATTTTCCATCCTGGACTTTTCTTGTTCCAAACTCTGAAATAAAATGCCTTTAAAAATGTAATAATATCCATAGCCCAGGGAAGGAGTTGGAATTGCTATAGGACTCTATGGGAAGCCTGCACAAAGTGTCATTGAATTTAATTCTTCAGACTGGTTGCTGTGAGCTTAGCTTGTAGAACTTCTAAAAGAGAAATGACTTTTTTTTAATGTCAAGAGCTCCTGAAAAAAGTCATACTGATCTGAATAATGAAGAGATTTTTTTGAAAAATCTGTGATTTTTTTGAAATCTCAATAAAATATCAAGATAACTCCATATCGTACAAACATGTGCAACTAACTCATGAAGAGCCTGATGCGAGAAATGATGTAATATAAGGAGATGAGTGAGACTTCACACGTTTGAATTTTGTAAATTTGACTGATGCGGCAAGGCTTTAATGTCCCTGACCTGCTAAACCCAAAAGATCTACAAAACAAATGTAGAAAGAATTTCAAAATGCAGGAAATTCAGAACTAATCAGGTATTCTTCCTCTTTACTGTAACCAATAGGAGGCGAAGAGCTGCGCTGGAATTTACAGCCTAAATGTAAATTTTCTGGCTTTGGTCAGTAAACGTCGCTATGTCTTCTCTACCAGAGGCAGCAACACATTTCTGTAGCACTTACTATTTCCATAATAAATGAAAAGCTTTTCAGGGATCCAGGAGACTCTCTTGTGGGAGAGATACGGGGGGGTGGGGTTGGGGCGGGGTGGCTTTAGTTCTCAGCTGAGTACCCAAGCTGAAGTTAAACATAAGTTGCAGTCAGGATAAGGACTAAATGCCACAGTGTTGGAGGTCAGATGAGTAAACACAGGCACCTATTGCCTCTTCAGAAGCCCCATCATATTCTGCCTGCTATACCAGAGAGCCACAGTCCTGTGGCGTATCTGAGCCCCATGAGAGTAAATCACTCTCCATCGGTACTTTTAGAATTGAAATACTTAATGCTGGATTTTGCAATGTCTTAAAGATCAACAAAGAGCTGTTCCTAACAGAGAAAACCAAAAGTTTGACTGTGGCTACGGTTAGGATTAGGATTTGGATTAGGAAATGATAGGCTGAAGAACCTTGTTTGTTACTTGCCTATGTAACGTCCCTGAGGTAGATGTGTTAAATGCCAGAAAGGGAGAATGGTTATTATTTTGTTCTAGTGTCAGACAGGGTCACTAGGTCTGTCAGTTAAACATGAGATTTATAGAGAGAAAGGCTATAATCTGAGCTCTTGCATGCCCTTTTAACAGAACACTGGTCCTGGTAAAAAAAAAAAAAAGAGAAATCCCTTACAAAATATTCTGCTATGAGTTTTTCTTAAAGTTAGGGTTTTGCTTACTATGTAGAAGACATAACTCTTTAGAATACTACTTCTGTTTCAGCACGTTTAGCTGTGTATAAGAAAGAGACTTACAAAAAGGATTATACAAAACTAATTAGTACAAGACAATTATTTTATATATATGAAAAATAACCAGAGCTAAAGGTAATGCTTACTTGTCCTAGTGCAGGTACCAAATGGCTCTCTATTGACCAGCAGTCATCAGCCAGCTGGGAAGTATCAGGTTTTGTTACTGCCTAGAGCAGGATGATCATTGATCTTGTTAAATTGCCATTCTCCTACTCTCTATATTTTCTCTCAGAATTTTATATCTTCCCTTCAGGCCAGTATTTTCCTCCTGAGCTACTGTTATTATTGACTCAAGTCTTTTCACTTCTGACTTGGTTTTTGCTTTTCTTACCTTGCAGAACTGACACACTCAAAGATAATTTTTTTTCAGTAAAATTGAGCCAAGCTTACACAGCTGCATTTCTCAAAACCGGGACTTGTTTTACACAGTGCTGACTTTTGCAAAAGTAGTGTTAGCTATTATTAATAACTGTTATTATTAAGGACTGTTACTAACTTGAAGTTTGTGCTGTGGTTAAACGCAGATTTATGGAAAGTAGTTTCTGCATAGTCATTCTCAGTGCCACATTGCACAACCTAGTACAAAGTAGAAAAATGCTGAAAGGTAATAATTTTTCTGGTTTTATTATCAGATTATGTTGCTGTAAACCAACAGTAGAGTGTAAAGGGAGATCAGGCAGAGAAACAGCAAAGACCAGAGAGCTCATTGCAGATCTCCATCAGGCTGCATGAGCCAGTACAAAAAACAGTTTCAGAAGGAGAATAGGACCATTTGCTCCACTCAACATGCATTTACTGTGTTACTATTAAGGCTAAATCGGTACTTACTGTGAGCAGCATAAATTAAAATTCCAAGGAGTTTTCTTTTCAAGGCCTGCTGAACTTCAGAAAAGGCTGGTTAAAAAAGAAAAGAATTGCTCATGGTTTAGGTTAAAGACTCTGTACAGAAGGGTTTGAATAATTTGGGTTACAGAAAAAGCTTCATAGCAGGCAGGTAACCTTGGCATTTTGGTGTACCCAGACACTTCACTTAATTCAAACAAGGATGAGCTAAGAAGGGATTGGAATTAAGGTTATGGGTACTGAGTAGAGAGCATCAGGGGACAGCAAGAGCAGGGCTGCTCCCGCAGGGATGAGGAGGCAGGATTGAATCTAGGGCAGTGACTGCACAAACAGGGCACAGCCTCATTATATCCAGGTAGGGTGGGGTGCTGACAGTACCAGGCTCTGTTGACAGCCCAGCAATCATCAACCAGGGTGAAGTCTGATCCACCCAGCACCATATGCAACAAGTCAAAACTGCAGAAGCCAGGAAAAAAAAAGTCTTATTCTACCTACAGCATGGCTCAGCCCAGGAGTGGGGGCCAGGACCTAGGCTGAAATGGGGTTTCCGGTCCCTGCATGAAGGATGAGGGTCACAGCTGAAGCTGATCAGGCTATGTTGTGCACTCAAGGCCATGGGAGCAGGATTGCATAGTTGTGTACTTTTGCATACCAAAGACTTTGTAAAAAAATGCCTTAGTGCCAGGAGAATGACTTTTCTCACTATAATCTGAATTCTAGACTAAACTGTCTGCTGTTGCTACGGTTACACTTGAGCCACAGTTAAGTTGTGAACTTCAGAAAAATACAATACTCCTTTATGTGTGTCTTTTGCTTTGTAAAATGTTCAGTATGAAAGAAGGAAATCGTTCATGATTTGTACCTGGCCAGAGATGATTCTCTGGGTTTTTCTTAAGACTGTGGAAGACAGTAGCCAAAGGCTGTTGTCTGCCAAACATGCCTGGTGCTTGTTCTGGCATAGAATGAATCCTGATGTCAAAAGAAAGAATTTTTTTCTGTCCTTTCACAAATGTTATTCTATATATTAGAGCTCTAGCACTAGAATCCAGTGCTGTAGCTACCAGATGATGGAGACATAAGAGTTTATTTTTCCTGCTGTATCCTGCAAGAAGTATTTTACAATGTTGGTTTTATGAGCCAGGAATATTTTCTATGTTGTGACATCTGAATAGGAATCTTTAATTAATCTTACATTAAGATTACAGAGGCGGTCTTGCGAAGTTCTGAATCCTACAAGGTTAATCAGTCATTGATGAGTGATGATTCTGAAAGGGAGAATGGTTTCTATGTGTTTTTTTCCTAATATAATAAAAGCAGTGAGTAAGAGTTACTGTTAAAAAGAGAATAAGGACCGGGTCTGAAGTAGACAGACTGAATTACTACTGAATCCTTCAAAACTCCCTTATATCACATATTAAAACAATTAATTTCAAAAATTTCAGATGGGATAGAGTTAAGTGTCTTCCTAGTAGGTGGTACAGTGCTATGAGAGGAATGTTGATAACACTCTGATATTTTCAGTTGCTGTGAAGTAATGTTTATACTAAGGTCAAGGATTTTTTCATCTTCTCATGCCCAGCCAGCAAGAAAGCTGAAGGGGCACAAGAAGTTGGGAGGGAACACAACCAGGGCAGCTGACCCAAACTGGCCAACGAGGTATTCCAGACCATGGGACGTCACATTCAGGAAATAACTGGGTGGAGGTGTGGATCGCCGCTGGGGGACTAACTGGGTGTCGACTGGCAGGTGGTGACCAATTACTCTGTGCACCATTTGTACATTCCAATCCTTTTATTATTGCTGTTGTCATTTTATTAGTCTTATTATTCTCATTATTAGTTTCTTCTTTTATTTTCTATTAAACTGTTCTTATCTCAACCCACGAGTTTTGCTTCTTTCCCCAATTTTCTCCCCCATCCCACTGCGGGGTCTGGGGGGGAGTGACTGGCTGCATGGTGTTTAGTTGCTGACTGGGGTTAAACCACAACGTCTTGGCACTGATGTAAAATGCAAACGGGTATCAGAGGAAGAAAGTAGCTCCTATTTCACTCTCTTTCTTGAATAGGTTCTCCATAGAACTAGTAAACCAATGCTGAAGGATGACTCAGGCAGAGTGATTTTCCCAAGATGCCTTCTTTTACTAAATTTATAGCTGGGGTTAGGATTAGAACAGAGAGGAAATGAAGTTTTTACTTTATTAGTGGACGTTTCAAGGCTGAGAAGCATAAAAATGTGATCTAGTGCTACAAAGAAAAAGTAATTCCTATATCATTCAGCAGCCTAAAGTGGAGTATCTCCACTTTTAAACATAGCATAACAGCTAGGTTTATAATTGCAGATAGAATACTGGGAAAAGGAGCATGGCTGTTGGTTAGATCCTAGAGAAGCACTACTCCATAGCATCCTGAAATCCTGCATCCCCATGTCAGGAGGAAAGAATACATCATATTTTTACTGAAATCAGTTTTGGAGTCTCTAGTTTTTTTCTTAGTTTAGGTTTCTGTCTAAAGTGAGACTTATGCTTACCAAAGACTGTGCAACAAGATTATTTCCCTGTTCTTCTAATGTAATTTTGGCTTGCTCTAAAAGACAATAAAAAAACCCAAACAAAAGCCTGTGGTGTAAGGCTAAGCTTAACAGTCACTGTGTCACTGTATGATGAATTAGCATCAACTTACAATAGTGTCTAAGAAATTTGCTTTTTCTTTGTTCTTGCCTATCCTCTAGACTGAAACCAGAGGCACTTTAATTTATATTTTGCCTTAAGGTCACTGTGCAGTATGCTTTTAAGCCCAAGAAAATGAGAAGAGATGAACTACATGTTCTTGGCAGAATTGCTGGCAGCCATTCCAGAGAATGTCTGTTATTTTCTTCTAGTCCAACAAAAAACTTCCTATGTACTGGCAGACGTAGGGTTATGGTTCTGGTTCAAATGACAGACATGGTAACCAGGGACTTCAGTTTCCCTACTGTCCTGTTACTCTCAGATATAGACTATTGCTATAAGCACACAGTTTACAAGGCTTCTGTGACCTAGGTTGACACACCATACCAGATATAAAGAATGACTCAATACTTTTGTAGCTCAGGTCTTGGGGATATTTTTAAACTTTAGCACTGGTGGGGTAGAAAAGAGAGAGAATGGCCCTTCACTGACCTATGATAAAAATTCGTGCCATAGAATTGCCCTTTAGTACTATCAATTTATATACTAACTGTCCTTATGAATGCTTCATCTTAAGAGGAAAATTCAGTCTTTTTGGTTGATCCTGAGAGGTTCGACTATCTATTTCAATAAATAATTTCTATTTACTTTTAATGGAGTAGATAAACAAGAAACCTACTGTGCCTTGCTAATTGAGTTCTGAAAGCAAAGCATGGATGTAGAGTTTCACTGAGGGATCCTCCAATACGTGATTCATAAATGAATAGCTTATGTTTTGCTTTTCCTCACATATGGGTGTGCCACAGTGAAGTACACACTCAGGGTGCTGGCTCTGCTGCAGTTTAGAGAACACTGCATGGCAGTAGGTCTCAAGCAGCTGACCCAGAAGAAGGGTTCTTTTCATATTTGAAGATTTTTTTTGTTGGTGTTTTGTTCTTTTCTTGTAAATATGTAAAAGCTATTAGCATATGAGTAGAGCTGTCACTCATATTATCTTTCCTGGGAGCAAGGCCTGAAGCCATGAATGTAAATTCATCTTTCTTTATTCTTCAGGACTCACTGAGATATTTTGCTCTGTGGCAGAAAAAATATCTTAATCTCCACCCCCCCACACACCCCATCTATCCCTTTATTCTGTTTGAGAACCTTAGGAACAGGGTAAAACTTATGGCTAACTTCATGGACTGGACAAGTCGAGTCAGATTTATTTGAGTTACTGTAAAGCTTTCCTGGTTTCAGCTGGGATAGAGTTAATTTTCTTCCTAGTATCTGATACAGAGTGTTTTGGATTTAGTGTAAGAATAATGTCGAGAGCACACTGATGTTTTAGTTGTTGCTAAGGAGCACTTAGGCTAAGTTAAGGATTTTCCTGTTTCCCATGCTCTTCCAGCAAGCAGGTGCACAAGAAGCTGGGAGGGAGCACAACCAGGATCACTGACCCAAACTAGCCAAAGGGATATTCCAGACCATAGAACATGATGCTCAGTATATAGACGGGGGGAGTTGGCCAGGAGCAGCAGATCACTGCTTGGGCATCCATCAGCAGGTGGTGAGGAATTGCCTTGTACATCACGTCTTTTCTTAGGTCTTACTTCTCTCTGTTATATTCCCTTTCATTACAACTATTATTGTTACTACAGTTTTTCTATTATTGTTATTATAATTATAGTTTAGTTTAATTATTAAAATGTTCATATCTCAACCCTTGAGTTTTGCTTTTTTATTTCCCATTGTCCTGCATGGTACTTAGTTGACAGCTGGGGTTAAACCATGACAAAAATTCCTGACAGAGGTTTATTCCTTTGTGTTTTGGGAATTCTTGATAGAAACAGCAGATCTTGAAGATCCAGTTTCAGTATTTCATCCTGCAAATGATACCTGTCTAGAATGAAAGTTTCAGAAAGAAAAAAGTACATTATTAATTTTCTTGTTCTGGATGATAATTAGGACTTGGACCTTGGACTGTGGGAAGTTGAAATAAAAACATCCGGTTTATGCATTCTAAAGGGCTCTGAGTGAGGAAGGAAGCAGTTTCTGGAAAGGAAATAGTTCATATTATAATCTTGTCCATAGAGGAACTTCCAGATAAATTTATGATACGGATTTTGCGTACAGGAACTTAACAACGCTGTTAGTGAAACTTCCTCCTACCAGGCGCACGATTAGAAGAAGGAACGCTGGTTCCAGTAAACAAAAATCTTTATTTTCTATTATCCGGCGACCTGGTTCTCTGGGCGAATATTTATGAAGTGTTAAGTCTTCAGTCAGAGTTCATTCACAGAAAGCAGAAACTGCAGAACTACATAGTACAGTGGGTGACAAAAAAGCCCTGTCAGTTTAGGTTGACAGAGTGTGCTGAAGAGGAAAAAAGCAAATCTCTGGCTTCTGTTTATCAGTTTTGTGACCTGAAAAAAAAGCCTCTGGGCTTGGTTTGGTATTGCAAATATGGTTTGGAAAGGCAGGATTTGAAGAAGATTATATTAGCACTGGAAGATAATGCAAAATAAGGGAAGAGTTTCATTCTTTTCTGATGTCGATATATCGTGGGAGGGCTGTTAGTTCAGAGTAAGGATTTGTTCCAGAAGGAAATAATAAATTCCATAGTTTCTGTTCTTTGTAGAGGTTTTTGGCTACTGTTAGGATTAGGTTAGTGTAGGCATAATATCAGGAAATTCACAAAAAAAAATCAATTTGAAGTTTGAGGCTTCATTGTTCCCCGCACTGCACTGAGAACTGGTTTTAAGGCAATAGTGGTATTCTTTCAGCAGAAGTCCCCACTAAGCATGGATATAAAACTACAGCTACAAATGAGAGGGGCTATTTAGGATGACAGCTGGTGGCGACAGTAAAAGTGGCTTATACTTCTTTGGTGCGAATTGTCTCTGGTTTTATGTTTTATGCTACCACTGTCTTTTAGATTAGGACTGCACATAGCAGGAACAACAGTCAGGATCACACTTTTTCATCTTGCAAGAGTCCAGAGGATTTGATTAAGTACTACTGTCTATATCAGAATACAAGATCATAGATTTTTGAGGCCTTGTTAGATTTAGGAGAAGTTCAGATGCAGTTCCGAGCACAGAATTAAGGGTTCAAATTTGCCTAATTTTTTTCCTCAACATAATATATTTATTTAATGCACATCATTTGTTTATTTTAGTGGTTTCAAATAAAAAGAATACAAATTCCTTACCTTCAGGCTCTTGAGAAGATGAACCTTTCAAGGTGAATTAACACCATCAGATCAGATGAGTATGTTAGAAGATTCTAGTAACTTAATGACATTTGTGCTTTGAAAATTATATATTAAATAACCACAAGATATAGTTTTATAGAAAAATGAAAAATTAGACAGTTAATATCCACAGAGTAACCCATAAGAGAAATTTTAAGTGGTCTCTTTCTTTTCTATATTTTCATTAGTAATACTACATGGTACTTGTTTCTTAAAATAAGCAACATTTTTATATAAAAAAAAAAGATGTAAGGAGCCAATTTAAATAAATTCCAAGTGCAGACAATCCATATTTATTACTGCTGTAGTTTCATCCAGCTCCTTAGATTGGATCTTTAATGCTATTCTTCCACATAAAAACGAAGTGTGCAGTGCACTTTAGATAATGATGCATAAACATTTGTGACTTTTTTAATCTTGGAAAATTAAGCCTAATTTTCAAGAGCAATGCTATGAAGAAGTATATTTTAATACTACAGTACCTTTTTAAACTTGCTTGAAAAGTGTACTTCTGCAGAATTTGCATCCTTAAAGAATATAAACCACAAAAGGCCAAACAGCAGATACATGGTGCTAAGGATTTGTAATAAATGATCTCTGGCATTTGCTCATAGTTCTTATATCATCATTCAGGGAGTGATCAAGTTAATCAGTAGTCCCACTTTTATTAATCTTACATGTGTTCTGTCTGCTGGAGTACTGCCATTTATAATTTCCATTTTCTTGTTATGGATTATGGAGATAGAAAGTGTCCCTGACTAAATTTTCATACCAGGTCCTCAGTACATTCAGAGAAAACTTTCTTTTGTTTTTTGTTGATGTCACCTCTTAATCATTGTAAGAAAAAGAATAGAAGCTATAAAAAGCAAACAAGTATTGAAAAAGCCACAGGGATCCTGAGATTTAAAAATCTGCTCATGTGGCTCTAGTAATTTAAATCATACTAAATGCCAATGGACTGAAGCACATACCTGAAATGGTAAATGCAAATGCTACTGTTAAATAGGAACAGATTCAGGCTGATAAGTAAAATTATATAAAGGTTCCAAAATGAATTAGCTTCCTCTATTTTATGTTTCTCCTCTCACAGTCATCTGCATAGATTCATTGCTGCAATAAGACATCATCATAGGTCTCACAGTACTGAAATATGGTACCTGTTAAGCACAAGAGAAATGTAAGTATTGCAAAGAAGGAAGCATAAATCATATTAACTGGAAAAGCCCAAAAGATTGCAAAGTATCCAGGTAATCCTATTTACTCAAAACTTAATAGAATCACTGGTTTTTCCCCTCTTCACTTCGTAGAAGTACAAAAGCCAGAGTAGCTGCTTCTGTGAAGATCATGCTTTTGTTTAGGAAGAGAATCTGAAAATAATAAGCTTATATAAACGCTCCTATGTTGCTCCTCGTCCTATCATGCAACTCTAAAGGTGGAAAAAAACATAACCTCTGCTGTCATACTTCAACTATAGTATAACTAGCATAAATAAATATTTCTCAGTGTCAGTGGAGTCTCAGTGTCAGTCATATTTAGCTCTTCAATATTCAATATTCAAGCAGTAATTCAATGGTCCAGTGCAGCACCACAATGTCTTTGATGCAGAAATGAGCTTAACTCAGAAGGCAAGAAAAAAGTTCTCAATATGACCTCTGCACTTACTGGAAAAATCTGTGCCTGAATTTTGAAAACACAAGTCCTCCCACTCACTTGCAAGGGGCTCTTTGCTTGACAAGATTTCAGAGGTACTATTTTCAAATGATTTATAAGACTTCAGTTCAGCTGAGATTCCTGTATAATTAACTTTTTTCATCAAGCTTTTCACTAAAGTTATAATTCACAAGAAAAATGCCTTCTCTTTTGCTACCTGACCTCAAATTTCAGCCTAATTTGAGACATCTCTACTTTATGCCCAACTTCTGTCATGTCCAGCAAAGAAACAAGGTCTTGGCGGCACTATGCATGCAGTATCCTGCACCAAAAAAATGCAACTTTCCTCATATCTGATTCCATCAACAGCACATTTTTTATTAATTTCAACTACATTTCCACAATTTCTTCCACTATATTCTTCTTACACTCCTTTTTTCCACTTTTCTTTAGGACCACAGTTTATGTCAACATGTAACCATGGAGGTTTCAGGATAGCCATATACAGACATTTTTATCCTTACCTCTGTGTGTTTCAAAAACATTTAGCATAGTAGTAAGGGATTTATCTTGCCCTACTTATCCAATATAGGAGGAATACTCAGGCTGTTCCTTTTGGGCATTCATAGATAGGTTCAGCCTGATGACATACTTATAATTTCAGTGTCATTAACCTTTGCTACAGATAAAAAAAAAAACAAGCACAAAAAAAAAATCAACCCAGCTGAATCAGTATCTGCTTCAGTTCTGCTGAGGGCACACTTTCTTTTCCTCATTATTTTCCTGGTAAGGCTTCTAACTCAGGTTGTTACAGCACTGGCTGAGATTTCAGGGTACAGTTGGTCTTCCTTCAGTTTGGCCTTCTCACCACTTATAAATCACCAATTTCTTTGTTTTCTTCCATGGACAACTACTCCATTTTTTTTTTTTAATAAAGCTGAAATGATTTACTAGCATTACCAGAAAAAAGAAGTGACACTTAATAGCACCTACATAAATGGTCACAGTGCATTTAGCATTATGTGTTTCTTCAGACACACTATTTGAAGTTTGCTTGCTTTTAAACTATTTCTTTTCCTCTCCTGCTTTTGACAATATACACCATAAGCAGTGCTGGAAGCATAACCTACTGTTAAAGCTGCTCACTATATCCCAGTATACAAACCTGTTCTGAGATGTTGAGATATTTAACCAAACCTTTCTGTTCTTGCCAACATTCTTGTTCAGAGTAGCTCTGACTGACATAGGACCAGGATGATTCTTTCTCTAAAAAAAAATTATCCAAACTTATCATTCATACTTTATTGGGTGGAAAAATACAAAAAAAAAGAGTGGAAATTGAGGTGAGAGAATGGAATTATATTAGCCATGTAAGATTTCAAGTTTAAGATAAAACAGTGGTCTCTGGGGAAAAAAGTCCATTTGACTTGGTGATTAAAGAATGTATGCTCAAATGTGCAGACAAAGCATCAAAAATTAAATCTGAATAAGCAACTGGACTGCTAGAGTTCTTTAATTTTAATATATCTTTCCATTCTCTTATTGTGTATTTTAAAATACAGATAACTATTTGCATTCCACCCTACCTTGTGTAGATTCAGTTTGATGATACTTCGTAAGATTTTTTCTCCCTTTCAACTGTATTCAGCTATTGTCTGTTTTTATTTGTTCGAGTCTTCTTCAGCATTCCATGAGATCAGTGGACTTTTAGTTCTGGTCTTGCATATGAATCATTTAGAAGTAGGCTGTACTGGAACAACTTTGCCAGATGTACATAGACAGTATGGGCTACAATGCTTTCCTCCCAGTTCAGAGTGGCTACTAAAAGAAGTAGGCTCTAAAGTGACTTTTAAGGGGAATTTTTCTAGCAAAGGACAGGCAGGAATAAGCAAAAAAGAGTGAAGAGAACGATGGCTTGTGTTAAAAGAGAATTTGAGGACTTGATGATTATGACTTGCCTGTTGATGCACACCCATCTGTAGGAAAGGAGCACTTTCGTAGTCATTTCTGTTTAGTCAGGAACTGGTATAGTCACTCTAAAACCTAGAGAATAGCTGACTTCAAAAATTATTTACTCAAAAATTATACTTAAAGTCTTTCTGAAAATTAATTAGCCCAGTAAATCATTTTCAGCACTTTAATCAGACAACGATCCTTGTCACGAGTCCACAGAAATTCTTCAGATATGAATATGCATTCTGAGGGTCTGAAACTGAGAAGAAATTTGGAGATATTTGACGGTACATAACGGAATATATATCCGCAAAATAAAGACTCTCTTCAGTGAAAGTCATAATATTGAAGAAAGATTTTGCGTAATAAGTCCTTGTGTGCAAGTCCATCTAAGCATTCTGACAGCTTGTTCGATCAAAGAAAGAAAGAAACTTTTTGGAGACGATCTAAACCACAGGTTTTCTTTTATATATATGCTCCTGTCTCTAAACAAAGTACCTGAGCTCTTGATCTTTGGATTTTATAAATGTTTACTTTATCTTAACATTTCTTGGCTACAGGGTCAACTGGGGGCAACTGGCAAGCAAGAGACATATCTGATGATTTATGAGACCGCATTACTGCATATTCCACGAAGTTAAATATATTTGAGAGGTAGGGAAGATCTTTAAGAAACATTCACAGATGAGCTTAGGAAGTGCCCAAGCAATGAGAGCCTTGCCAGGGGATTTTGGGGATGTGACATGATATGAGCAGGCATGATGTGTAGAAGAGGCCTTCTCTTTGAACATCCAGCTCAGCACTGGCAGTCGGGGTGCTAAGAGGAGCTGTGTTTCAGTACCAACCACTTCTGAGGCA
>JANZLQ010000013.1:19456799-19491634 GCA_026212715.1 Elanus axillaris
GAGGGTGAAGAGTTGCATGACAAGTGGGGAATTTTTGCTGTTATAATTGTGGTGAAGGGATGAAAGGTGGATTGTGCATAAATTGACCACTATTTGTCCATGTTGTGATGATATTATTCTGATTTCAGTGTGGAGAATTCCTTTTTGTTGATGAGGAGTGGAGTGTGCATAAATTGTCCACTTCTTGTCTATGTTGTGATGATATTATTCTGATTTCAGTGTGGAGAATTCCTTTTTGTTGATGAAGAGTGGAGTGTGCATAAATTGTCCACTTCTTGTCTATGTTGTGATGATATTATTCTGATTTCAGTGTGGAGAATTCTTTCTGTTGACGAGAAGTGGAGTGTGCGTAAATTGCAGAACACAGCACTATGAGGGCTGCTATGGGGAGAATTAATTCCATCTCAGCCAGACCCAATACACTAGAACAGAATGAATTAATCGAAACAGATTTGTAATTATTTTTAAATTATACAGAAATGCTTCAGAAGGCAAGATATCATAGAATCACAGAACAGTTTGGACTGGAATGAGGACATGCTCCATAATCTTACCAGGCTGACTGATTGGTAGCTCCCAAGGTCCTTCTTTTAACTGTTTGTAAAAATGGGCATGATGTATCTCCTTTTTTCCAGCCACCGGGAACTTCACCTGGCTGCCACAGCTTTTCAAACATGATAGAGAGTGGCTTGTCTCCTTCTCTCATATTTTTCTTACAATAATAGTATGACCTGCTGTAAACTTATTTTAAATTTAATCACATTTGTGCTAGGGTTTCTGTAGTCCTTTGGCTTTCTAAGACATGTCACCATGGTCCTGACAAACAGCCCATTTCCATGACTGCCTCCATCTTCCATTCCCCCAAGACTAAGGGAAATGCAGCTCAGGAGGAATTTACATCAGGTGGGTGCACAGCTGGATTTGTCCTTGGCCCATACTGTTCCTCTTTTTGTTAATGACTTGGATAGTGGAAAAGATGGCACATTATGTGTTAGCCCTGATATCAAATTGGGAGGATTACTGCCACATTCAAGGGATGGTTCGGATTTCAATTACCCCTTGAAAAAGATGAGTAGAAAGGGTTACACTTCATCAAGGATAAATCAAAGGCACAAGTGGGGAATGACTGGGTAGGGCAATATATAGGACTAAAGGGTCTCCCAGAAACTGTGTACGAGTCAGTGTAATGGACTCAGAGTAATACCTTTGCCTTAAACTTTTTTCCCCACTTATTGAATAAAGCCCATTTTTCTCAAGGTGTGATGATTCTTCAGTCTGCACAATTACTTCATCTAGCTGAAAGAAACATCCAGGTAATCCCAAAGTTAAGGCACAGGATCAGAGGGGTAATAAGGTGAGCTGTTTTTTTTACGCCTTCATGTCTGTCATCAAATCCTAACTGTGCCTTTCACTAGAATAACCTTGTTTATATTTTGCCTGAAAATGGTTTGTTGGCACTAAAAATGACTTCAGAATAATACTAGTGAATATTGGTTGTCTACCATAGTAGCGTCAATTTACCTTTGACTTTTCCTAGGCACTGAGGTCTACACTTGTACATCCAAACATCCATACGCCAGAGCAGTGTAGCCCCAATGAAAATAAAATGGGTGCCTGTCTGTCCCAAACCATGCCCTGGAACTGCATGGGAGCATGGCAGGTTAGTATGGTGCCAAATTCTGCCTGGGACCATGCCAGGAGCTGGCATGGCTGTGTAACAGTACTGGCAATTGTGTACAAGCATCCAGCAATATTCCAGGGCACTGCTTCATGTACAGGAGTACATTGCTCCTAGTCAGTTCAGGTTCTCAAGCCACAGAGAGTAGAAAACATAATTAGGTTTTTACTAAGTAATCTCAGATCACCAGGCCTTTGGAATTTCAGGAGTCCTTAGGATTGTGCAGAGTATGCCTCCTAAACTGAAAGGCTGGTAATCCAAGTTGCCTTGCCAAGTGAGTAGGAAAAAGGGTCCTTTCTAAGGTGTCAGTTAGATCACATTGAAAAACATCCTAAAAATGGAAAGAGGATATAAGAATCGGCACCATCTTGGACTTGTTACAGTTAACTATAACTTGCTATTGAAAAATACATAAACCCTGGTAATTTTGAGATGTATTACTAAGAATATTTTATGAGACCACGAGTAAATTTTTGAGGTTTGGTAAGGCCTCAGAATACTTTTTTCATTGCTTGGTAAATAGTCTTATAAGATGTGAGCAAAATGCATCAGAGTTAAGAAGTGATCCCAAAGAGAGTGCAGGGATTTAAATGATATGATGAAAGCTTGAAATAAGAGTATTTTTTCAGTAGAAGGAATATGAGGCTGAGTCATGAAATGATCTTTTTGTGCTTAAGGCTGTTTCAAAAAGGTACTGAACAATTTTTCTCTGTCTCTACTGAGTAAGGACAAGATGGATTTAATTCTATTTGGATCTAGGAGTATTCGAATTGTGTACTAGGAAGCCATTGCTATTAGGATGCTAAATGCTTTAAACAATGTATCTAGAGAATGTCTCCTCACTGTCTGGCTTTAAGAATTGTAAGCAAACAGGTCTCTCAGTCTTCCTTCGGTCTGGCCTCAGTAGATGTAGTTGGCTGATTTCTTGGGTTCCCTTCTGATCACTTGTACATCTATGATATGATGGTAAAAAATCTCACATTCATTCCCATTCAGAACTATGGGAAGAGTAATACACTGCTTTCAGTCACTTTCTCTCTTCCTTATTTTGCCATATGATAAATTCTGTAGAATTAGTGGCTTACATGTCATAAAAGGGCATTTGTTTGCTGCAAATTCCAACTGATTCAATGGAACCCTACTGCAATTATGGGACACCCTGTAGTAGCAAGACCAGTGCTTGAATCCTCAGATAAATTCAGCTCAACAGCAGTTTAAATATTGAGGGTATTATCTGCAGTTTGTTGCTGCTAGTTCAGAAAGTATATAACTTTTTGCAGTCCCACATTGCACAAGGTAAATTTTAGTCCAAATTTTCTTTCTGGAAGGGAACTGTTTCTTGAGGCTTAACTGGACATAGGGGTCTGTAAATGTGTTGGATGATATGTGCTCCTTTGATTCTGAAGAGAATTAGGCTTACAATTTTCTCACTGTGACCAATAGGACCTGCCACTTATTTTCAACTATGTCATGCTGCTAAGTTTTATGTCTTCAGGTTGCCAATATTAACAGCCAAATACTATTTAATTTAATAGGAACTATTGCTCAATTTTTGCTTTTGTGGATGCATAGGAAGGGGATGACATACAGTGTGAGATTTTCAGACATAATAGTGCTTTATTCACTGAGGCACTATGTTCATATAAAGAATTCTTCTAAGAAACTTTTGCAAAAGCTGCTGGTATTTTTTAGGACTGTAAGAAAATAACAAACAGGATTTTCAAAAGTTTCTTGCTAAAGTTGCTGTAGTGTTCATAATTAGACTGTCATTCTGGCTGACAAGTTTCTCTTACCAGACCTTTATATCTTCAAAAGAAGCAAAACGGCCTTACATTGACTTTATCAAACCACAAGTGATGGATTTCCACTCTAATATCAGGTTAATTGCATGAGGCACTGTTCGTTCTGAGATAACTTACTGGTTCAGATGCATTATCAAGCCACTGCTTTGACTGATAGTTTTCTGGTGTTCAAAGTGTCCTCTAACAAGCTCTACCCTTTCATACTTATCCCTAGTTTAAAGGGTTTGATGAAACTCAAAATAGTGACGTTGTTCATAAAGCTCAGCAAATCTTTAGTGTCCAAAGGAGACCAGTGCATATCAATTATGGATAATGTTAAAAGAAAAATGGAAACTGCAGAGCTGTCTGTAAATACTTAGAGAAGATCACTGATGTCATTTACTATTACAGTGCTTTAATAAGTCAGTATATAATGTAGGCAGAAATGTCTAATTTAGCGTTGTCTCATCTCATTGTGGCAAAGCATACTGATGACATCATTAAAACACAGCAAACCTTATATGGCCTGAAGGTTAAATTCCTCAATCAAAATAATTTTTGTACTGTCTAAAAGACCTTGGACATGTTGTGAACTTATAAGACAAAGGTTATGGAGATAACTTTGCTGCCTGCAGTGTTCAGCTCCTGCTATGCTATACAGAGGAGGGAAGGAACACCATTGGCGACAGATGCAATGGATAGCTGGCAGAGGACTCTGTGGTAGCTGACTCTATGCAATGCATTTTTGAATAGGGGTAATCTCTGTTCAACCTAAGATAAAAGCAATATTTCTTGACAGGGAGACCTGCTTACTTTGTCTTAATATGGTCTAGTAACTTACAGTATAATTTAGTTCCTCAATGTCTTGAACTAACACAGCACATAACAACAGTCTGACCATCTGTACTTAGTTACTTTTTCCACATTTGTCCCCGTTATGATACATTTATACCAAAATTTGGCATTTCAGATCCTGAAACCAAGATAATTTGGGTGTCATAGGGTATTATTGATATGGTCATCTAGGCACTGCTGGCCTTGCAGGAATCCACTCCCCCGAATGTCTTAATAGTTGCCTCCGGTATCTGTGAAGTTCAATCATTTTTTTTCATAACTCACCCTCAACTATCTGCCAAAACCACATGTCCCTCAGCACTATCTGTAGGTTTTGTCAGCTTGTTACATTGGTCTTTGACATGTCCAGCAATTTCTTATGTCATGTCCAGTACTTTTTCATATCCTGTTCAGCTTGCTTCACCTCAGGGCAGGGCCTTGCTTACTGCCTAGTCTTTGGCCTGCCAGCCTAATGTGGGCATACTGAATATGCTATATCTCCTGTGCAGCCAGTATGCCTGTTCTTGTTCTATGAAAACCAGGAAGAAAATGGATGAGAACAGAAGAAAAAGGAAGGCTACATATGTATATATAGGGAACCTGGTTTTCAGTTCAGAAAATGCAGTAAACTGTGTTCTCTGCTATAACCTCAAAGTTCATAGCATCAAAATTCACTTTGAGTCATAGAAAGGAGTCTTAGAGTTTAACAGGGTGTTGGAAAGCGTAATCACATTTTACAGGATTATGCATTTTAAAAAATTAGAAAAAAGACAGAAAAACTAAAAAAAATGAGGTCTTGCTATCTAACAGAACAGAACTAAGGTCTTACAATGTTCTTGGTAATAAAACTTTGTTATAAACTTTTATGTATATTACAGTATTTTAAATTCTACCTATTTCAGTTACCTGAGTTTTTCAATAAGAAAAATATATTTCTTAGGGAGTGTTGAGTCTTTAAGAAATCCATGTTAAGAACACCCTGACCTTACACATTTAAATTGTCTCTCCACAGAATTCCTTTTCCAGAGAACAATGACAGAGAATGGGTGGGTTGATCTGTGCAGGAATACACTGTACAGAAGCAAAGACACATCAGAGACTTCATAATGGTTTATATAGCTCTTTTCCACAACAGTACTCTTTCAACCTACTAATAGATTTGAAGCTATTAGTGATAATAATATAGCTAAGCTTAAGCACTTTTTTTTTTTTCAGGAAGGTTACCTCGGTATGGAGCTCATTCTTGGTTTTCTTGTGAGAGATAACCACTACTCAGAACAGGTGAAAAGTGAATCAAACATGTCATATTTGTCAACTAAACAGTATGTATTTCTCGAATAGATTTCCTTATACTTTTTCCCTGAACATAATACACCTGAAATGAATGCAAGGTTTGGAATACACGATAATAATATTTTCTATTAGCACAAAGCATTATACGCTCAAAGCCTCTATGTTTTTGTCAGTAATGGGTTGAAGTATCTAAAGAGGTCTGAAAATACTGGTTTTATTATGACCTCTCTGTCTATTTAACTTTAGACCATTCTATAACTGGTGGCAGAAAACGGTCTGTAAAATCTTAATGTGCGCTACCTTTAATTTCCTTTTCAAGACTCTTAGCTTTACTTTTACTCAGTTTTAATAACATTGTTGGAGATTAATACAGGATTTCATAGAAATAAACAAAAACTGAGATGCATTGTAATTTGGTGTGAGCAAAATGCAGCTGATTACCAAAAGATTGCTACAGTTTCAACTTCTTCTAGTCTTAGTATTTCCTGTTTGTTTTTTTCACTGGTAAACCAGAAGTTTTTCAGGTAACATGCATTTCCATATTCATACACTACTGTCACACTGAGAGTGTGAGCAGAAATAAACAATAACAAAAGTAACGCTGCCCAGAAAAACATGTGCAATAATTCATCAGAGGCAGGAAAGATATATTACTCACAAATTAAAGCCTCTCTACCTACAGAGACCTTTTTACAACTGGACCGATATATTTTGAACGTTATACAGTCTATACCATAGGAAACTGTTAAACAGTTCTGCTCTATGGGCAATCTCATGATGCATTAAAATGTAGTTCGCAAAAAGTCAGCTCAAGAGTAATAAAAAAAGAGACTAAAAACCAATATAAGAAGATATTTTGGTTGTATTCTTTGAAAGTTTTCCTAGTTTATCTCTTCCTGGGATGCCCTGTAAAATGATTGTTATTACTACACTGGGGCTAGGAGTTTTCATGGTGTAACTATTGATCCTACATTGAGAGACAAGCTTGCATTCTGGCTTTTTATTTTCTTGAATCTGACATACAAAAATCAGTTTATGAAGTACTGTAGTATAACAGCGCAATAATAAACAAAAGGATAATGTGGATGGACATTGCCTTAATTATTATAGAATAACACAGGACTTGCGCATGGGTGGATGTGTACGCTGTGTCAAGGCTGAATTATTTAGTCAACATCGTCCCATTCCTACAGTCCACACAAAGGAGCCAGCTGGCACAGGAATGCATGGAGAAGCTCAGGTCTGTTTTACATACAGTGTTTCTGCTTTCTCTCAATTTCGCTGTATTCTTCAAATTAAAGTACTTTACATCTAGCTCCACAGCTTTGTAAAAACCTAAGGGAGTTAACTCCTTAGGGAGTTAGTTAAGAAGCAGCAGTAAGAAGAATCTCTTCTACCTGAAAATATACATCCAAAGTTTATTCAAGTTTTTGAAATCTCAATTATGTATTCATGTTCACTTGCAGTGTAGAGTAATACAGGCAATTCTGTTCTTTCAAGTTATTTGAAATATGCCCAATTCTGATTGATAGATTTCTTCAAAAATACCCACTTTATCTTTAAGTTATATATTGGTCTATTTGTATACTTGCAAATTTATTTTATTAAACAAAATAGGATCGAACGATGCCAGGAAGGTGGTCAAATACTAGACCATACTGACCAGAGAGTTTTCTTCACTCTGAGATTTTGTGACTGCCAGGAGCTTCACATATATACTATTTTTCAGATCTCTATTCCTACACTTGAATGTATGTTAGTGAATGTAGCTACTTTATGGACTTGTGTATGTTTCTTAAAATCAGTCTTTAAATACATATATGAAAGGATTAAATTAATGCATATTTTTCATGAAATAGTGCTGCAAAAGACATTTAGAAAATCCCAACAGCCTTTGTAAATGTTTTGCTGGGCTTAAAGGGGAATGAAGGAAAGACATTGTAAGGTTAAACATCACTGCTTCTTATACAAAGGCACTTTTTCAAATAGAATCCCTTTTTAAGAAGGTCATCAGTTTTACAGCAAGTGGTCAGAGACTTGGATGACTTAATTTTTTCAGAAAGTAGAAATTCTAGAAAAATTTAATAAGCTACATCAAGGGACAATGAAGAGTTGTGATATGACTTCTCTGGCTGAGTAGAACCTCATTAAGCAGTTATTTTTTTCATAATGTGTTTTCAAACTGAGGGTGTATATGTTATATCAGGAGAGTGCAGGGCCCTCCTTCCCTTGTCAATATTTTTCTAAATGAAATCTGCATGGATCTGTCATTCAGAAAGTGGCTGGCAGGTTGTAACTTGTCCAGTTTCTACCACCTGAATGTAAATCAGTAACACACACACTGTTAAATTGAACCTGGCATTGAACTGCATTGTTCAGTCCTTCTTCTTTTGAGAAGAACGTAAGTGGAGGTCAAGTGGTGCTAAATTTGCTTTCTGCTTCCTACCTGTTTGTGCACGCTGAAGCTCTGAGGCTGAAGACACTGGGTGCTTGCATGGGACAGGGAGGAAGCATCTCCAAAGTGCAGGACCAGGATTTCTTCCCAGACGCAGATGGTTTCGGACAGTAAAGTACAGTGTTTGACTGGTCCTCACAGTTTCACAAGGAATGCTTGTATTTTAGCGTTCTTGTGACCTACTTGATTTTAAAGCTGTGATCGTCACAGGCACTTTTACTTACTTATGTAAATTACCTTTTTAGTTTTGTTTAAGTGATTCCACTCCTGATTTTGATTTCTGCTATTCATCTATTAGAGATTATTTTGGATGAAGTTACTATGCAAGGAGTTCCAGTAGTAACACTAAGTTGCTGTACACGTTTGTTAGGAAACATGTGGGACTGAAGAAATGCTTTTACATCTGAAAATAGTACCTAAGAAGATGGGAAGGTTTCTGGCTCTCAGAATGCTCTATTAAAGTTTTCAAGTGGCTAGATCTGATTTATTTCTCAAATGCTCTCTCTCTGTGAATTAACTGAATTGATTCTCTATTAAAATTATCCAAGGACAGGACACTTTATGTTTAGTGAAGCACATTAATAAATTGTTTGTGAATATGTCCTGAAGGAAAGTAAGTACCAACTAGCTCTTAAAAACTGGACCCACTTCTCATCTTCTTCATGCATATATATTTGCTCTCCTTTAATGTTTAACTTGTGTCTGAGTTCACAGGTCCAGAATGTTTTATTTCAGTTTCGCAGGACTGTTGTGAGAAACTTTTGTGGTAACTGGATTAGGAAAAGGATAGTAATCAACATGGATTCTTACCACTACAGAGAGATCTTTATGTTTTAGTTTATATATTATCAAACTATAAAGATGTTTGTATTTACTGCAGGACTACTGAATTTCCTTTCTTTGCTCTGACAGGGTCCTGAGGGCACTCATAGGCTTTAACAGCCTTGATCAGCCTCACACGGAACCCCTACTCCTGCCCATGGCAGCTAGCTCGATGTCTTGCCTGAGCAATACTGCAGGTGTACAGATCTCCAGCCGTATCTCCTGCTGCTCCTCATGGTTCCGGGACCTGCTTCACCACCTTGCTATGTTTGGCACCTTGCTACAAGCACCCAGTCACTAATCACTGATCACTATATGGGTCTCTCTTCTGAGATTCTGCTCACAGCGGAAATCTGTGAACAAACTGTTGACTGACCCAGCAGTCTTTAACCTATACAGTTCTGCATTTGTGTAACCTGTCCCTGAACTCTGTGGTTCTCCTAATGACAGTGACAAGCAGAATCTCTGGAGAAATTCAAATCTGGCTCTGGATTTTCTTGTTCAAACTGCTCTTGAGTGAATTGCTACATAAGAAGGGCTTTTAAGTGTAAAATACATGCAGAGAAAGAGTTCTCCTTTGTCCAAGAAGCCTCATTGCTTTTAAAGATAGGCTTCCTACATTAGAGATGTAAGAAAGAGAAGGACTTTGGTGAAGAGCTCATGTACATGTGGCCAGGCCTTCAGCTACAAAAAAAAATTCTTATTTTTGTCTTTTGCCATCTGTCACCTCTTACTTCTCCCTGTTCAGTTTACCTTAAATTATTGGAGAGAATGACATTAAACTTTTGGTAGATATTTTGTTCTTGTAAAAAATAGAAGCAAATTCTTTCTTTCCTGGGACTAGGGCTTTTTTGCCACTTTTGCATAGAACTTACAAGTCACATGAAGGAAAAATATGCTTCTGACAAGAATACAGAAAATAATAAACTCTAAGCTATGCTAGTTTTTATCAATATGTATATTAACAGTGTTTTAGTGGATACATCGTATTTTCCATTGATTTAATTTTAAATTGCGAACTCCTAATTTATTGCTGACCAGGAAGTCTTCCTCCCAGAAGAGTAATGTATCTCAGGTTGCTTTGTAGTAGAAGGTTCCCAGTCATCTCAAGATTGAAGAAAAACAATAATCTGACAACCAAACTGCACTGTGTTGCAAAACCTGCTCCATGATGAAGCTTGGAAAATGTCGGGAAATGATTACATGACAAATTACAGCATTCTAACACAAAGAAAATTTATCTTGTAGAGTATATGCATTGAAGTTCTTTCTCCAGAGGTGTTGAAAGGAGATTGAATATATATTTTGTGGTATTTTTTTTAAATTGCTTTAATCCCATGCTTCTGGACACCAGTGGGGACAGAAAAACTCTTTTTTTCCCTTCTTTGTCACCCATCTTTTCTTCTTCTTTGTCCTCCTCTTCTTTCTCTGATGCAGTAGAAGTTGTTGCATCTGTGGACAGTACACTGGCTGGGCTGCAGGGGTGTGACTAAAGACATATGAAGTACTTGGCTGGTAGAATCTCTTCAGATGATTAGAATTAAAGCTATTACTGATTCAAATTCATAAAGCATTTTTCTTCATGTGGCATAAGTAAGTTTGGGAGAGGAAATATGATCTTTTAAGAAATCTCTTGCCACATTATTTAATAAATTGCTTGCTACTTTATTTATGAAATTTATAAAATTTGTAATTCCCATTGTGCTCTTGCTGCGGCACTTTTCACTTATGATTTTTGGCGTGTTCATAGTGGTATATTTGTTTTAAGGTATTTGTCAGTCTTTTGTGGCATGAATATGCATTTTGGGAATCATTCTCAACTTGTCGCAGATTGTATTACAGGAAGTCTTGATTACCTGATGTAAGTGAGCCCTCTCCAGATCTCTGCCTTAATTGGAGTGTTTTGTTGCAAAAAAACCCAATAAACACCCAGTAAAGTGTGCTCTCTTTTCTTTGATCATCCTTAAATAATTTACCCTTTAAAGAATAAGTCCATCTGTGTATACAAAGAAACACTGGTTCAATGTTACAATTGTAACAGAGTAAAAGTAACTGATATTGCTAGAAATATATTTTTAAATAAATGGCTTGATGAAATGAACAATGAACCACACAGAGGAAAATTATAACCTTAGAAATAATGTTGCTTCGCATTTTGGTATAATATTATAAGAGTTTTGCTTAATAGAAGCTTTCAACCATTAGTAAGCACATTAGGTAGAACTGACATTTGCAAAAGTTCCTCAGAAATAGAAAACAAAATGGAAATTTCTGCATATGGCTTGTCCCCCTCTCCTGTGAACATCAATTCACTCTAATTTATTGGGCAGAGATAAAAGATAACCTCACCTGCCAGGTAATGCAGGCACACCAAATAAACATCTATCTAAAGTCAATGGAAATAATCTAAAAGTTTCAACAGCACTTCTCTTGAAGCAGCAGATGCTTTGCTCTGCTTTTTTTTTTTTACCGAACTGATGGCTTTTTTGCCAACTGGCTGTAAAGAAATTAAGTATCCGGGTATAGTTTTGTGTAAATTTTTTTAATATATGATTTCAAAAACCTGATATTACTTAAAAGACAGATTCCCCCCAGTGCAGTATGTAAGCTTCAGTGTTACAAATCCCATTGGAGTATGTAACGGGATATAAAGTTATCATTTCCCCCTTTTCATTACCTTGTGATTGCAGAAAGCATTCTTGTACTAGGAAGGAATCATTGTCATATAGATTGGAGTGAGGAGGGTGGAGGTAGGATGTCTGCTCATATTCCACCAATTTCAGCTACTCTAGCAGCTGAGTGTACTTACCCTGTTTTTATCCCCAATGACTTTCCAACAACCGTATAATTCTTTAAAACTTGGTTCAGAAAAGATGGTAGTCTTCAAGATTTACTTTGGGGATACCTTGCAATGGAACATAATTTTGATATCCACACATGCATAAGGACACACAGTACCTGAGCTAAAATAGTACATCTAAAAAAAACCCCAGAACCCCAAACAAACAAAAAACCAAAGAAACACCCCCCCAAAACTACAAAACCCAATTGCCACACAGTGAGGTCCATGGACTAATTATTAGGGGTTTCTATTACTAGAGCTAGTTTATTTGTGGGGATTCGGGAAAATTAGTATCATAAAGAGCTATACTGCAGTATAGTAGCCGCACTGGCTTTTTCTAGTTTGCTATAAGGTTCTGTTTTTGAAAGAAAATACAAGTGCTCCTTACACATCTAATAGCACCCAAGCTGTATGCCTATGCTTAAATATTTTCAAGAATATACAGTTGCACCAGGAACAGATTTCCCAGCCACATCTGTACACTCTTGATAGGAAAGATTTCTTTATGGTCTCAGTGACCGAAGGGAGAAGCGAGGTACATGAGGAATTAGGAACATTCCACATTCAGACTTCCTGGCAGGAGGCACAACAGCACTGGGGATTCGGCATTCCTGAGAAACGGGGGACTACGGGACGCTGATTCTCAACACAGGCCTGCAAAAATTCCGAACGTCCCTCTGGAAATTCCAAACGTCCGGCTCTAGCTCCTGCCACTAAGGCGCCACTCCCCAAAGCCGCGGCTGGTCCTCACCTTCCCTGGGCGGCCTATTCACAGGAACAGCAAGGCTGGATATCCAGCCTTCCTCAGACACGGGAGACCTCGGGGCACTAGTTCTCAGCAGAGGCCTGCGGAAATTCGGAACGTCACGCTGCTAATTGCGACCGTCAGGCTCTAGTACCCACCAGGAAGGAGCCATTCCCCAAAGCCGCAGCTGGTCCGCACCTTCCCTGGCCGGACTATCCACAGGCACAGCAGTGCTCGGCATCCGGCGTTCCTCAGAGATGGGAAACCTCGGGCGCTTATTCTCGGCAAAGAACAATTGCAAAAATGAACGTCCAATTCGAAATTTCGAACGTCCAGCTCTAGCTCCCGACAGGAAGGCGTCATTCCCGAAAGCCACGGCTGGGCCTCACCTTCCCTGGGCGGACTGTCCACAGGCACAACAGGGCTGGGCGTCCAGCCTTCTGCAGAAATGGGAGACCTCGGGGTGCTCGTTCTCAGCAGAGGCCTGCGGTAATTCCTAACGTCCCGCTAGTAATTCCAAACGTCCAGCTCTAGCTCCCACCAGGAAGCCGCCATTCCCCAAAGCAATGGCTGGTACTCACCTTCGCTCCGTGGCCTATCCACAGACACAGCAGCACTGGGCATCCAGCCTTCCTCACCGATGGGAGACCTCGGGGCGCTCGTTCTCGGCAGAGGCCTGCGGAAATTCTGAACGTCCCGCTGTTAATTCCAAAAGTCTGGCTCTAACACCCGCCAGGATGGCAACATTCCCGAAAGCCACGTCTGTTCCTCAACTTCCCTGGGCATCGTATCCACAGGCATAGCAGCACTGGGCATCCGGCCTTCCTCGGAGACGGGAGACCTCGGGGCGCTCGTTCCCAGCAGAGGCCTGCGGTAATTCCGAACGTCCCATTGGTAAGTGCGAATGTCGGACTCTAGCTCCCTCCAGGAAGGCGCCATTCCACAAAGCCGCGGCTGGTCCTCACCTTCCCTGGGTGGCCTATCCACAGGCACAGTGGTGCTGGGCATCCGGCCTTCCTCAGAGACGGGAGACATCGGGGCGCTCATTCTAGGCAGAGGCCTGTTGGAAATTCCAAACGTCCAGTTCTAGCTCCCGCCAGGAAGGAGCCATTTTCCAAAGCCTCGGCTGGTCCTCAATTTCCATGGGCAGCCTATCATAAGGCATAAAAGCACTGGGCATCAGGCCTTACTCGGAGACGGGAAACCTCAGGGCGCTCTTCCTTGGCAGATTCCCGTTGGAAATTCTGAACGTCCACCTCTAGCTCCCACCAGGAACGAGCCATTCCCCAAAGCCTCGGCTGGTTATCAGCTTCCCTGGGCGGCCTATCCACAGGCATAGCAGCACTGGGCATCCGGCCTTCCTCAGAGACGGAAGACCTCGGGGCGCTAGTTCTCAGCAATGGCCTGCGGAAATTCCGAACTTCCCTCTGGTAATTACCAATGTCGGGCTCTAGCTCCCACCAGGAAGGCGCCATTCACGAAAGCCACGTCTAGTCCTCACCTTCCCTGGCTGCACTATCCTCAGGCACAGCAGCACTGGGCATCCAGCCTTCCTCAGACATGGGAGACCTCGGGGCGCTTGTTCTCGGCAAAGAACAATCGCAAAATCTGAACGCCCCATTGGAAATTTCGATCGTCCAGCTCTAGATCCCACCAGGAAGGTGTCATTCAGGAAAGCCTCAGATGGTGCTCAACTTCCCTGGGCGACCTATACACAGGCACAACAAGGCTGGGCGTTCAACCTTCCTCAGAGATGGGAGACCTAGGGGGGCTCGTTCTAGGCAGAGGCCTATGGTAATTCCGACCGTCCGGCTGGTAAATTTGAACGTACGGCTCTAGCTCCCACCAGGAAGGAGCCATTCCCAAGAGCTGTGGCTGGTACTCAACTTCCCTGGGTGGCCTATCCACAGACACTGCCTTGCTGGGTATCCGACCTTCCTCAGCGATGGGAGACCTCGGGTCACTCGTTCTCGGCAACAAACAAGTGCACGTTCCGAACATCCCACTGGAAATTCCAAACGTCCTGCTCTAGCTCCCACCAGGAAGGAGCCATTCCCCAAAGCCTCAACTGGTTCTCACCTTCCCTGGGTGACCCTATCCTCAGGCACAGAAGTACCGGGCATCCGACCTTCCTCAGGGATGGGAGACCTGGGGGCGCCCGTTCTCAGCAGAGGCCCATTGGAATTTCAGAACGTCCGGCTCTAGCTCCCACCAGGAAGGTGCCATTCTTGATAGCCATGGCTGGTCCTCACCTTCCCTGGGCTGCCTATCCACAAGCACAGCGGTGCTGGGCATCCGGGCTTCCTCAAAGATGGGAGAACTCGAGGCGCCTGTTCTCGGCAGAGGCCTGTGGAAATTTCCAAACGTCAGGCTCTAGCTCCCGCCAGGAAGGAGCCATTCCCCAAAGCCGCGGCTTGTCCTCACCTTCCCTGGGCGGCCTATCCACAGGCACAGCAGAGCTGGGCATCTGGCCTTCCTCAGCGCTGGGAGACATCAGGGCAATCGTTCTCGGCAAAGCCCTGCGGAAATTCCCAACATCCTGCTGGTAATTCCTAACGTCCGGCTCTATCTCCCAACCGGAACGCTCCACTCCTGAAAGCTGCGGCTCGTCCTCACCTTCTCTGGGCAGCCTATCCACAGGCACAACAGCACTGAGCATCTGGCCTTCCTCAGAGACGGGAGACCTCGGGGCGCTCGTTCTCGGCAGAGGCCTGTGGATATTCCAAACGTCCCTCTGGTAATTACGAACGTCCAGCTCTAGCTCGCGCCAGGAAGGAGCCATTCCCGAAAGCCACAGCTGGTCCTCACCGTACCTGGATAGCCTATCCACAGGCACAGAAGCACTGGGCATCAGTCCTTCCTCGGAGACAGGAGACCTCAGGGGGCGCGTTCTTGGCAGAGGCCTGTGGAAATTCCGAACGCCCCTCTGGTTATTACCAAAGTCGGGCTCTAATTCCCGCCAGGAAGGAGTCATTCCCCAAAGCCTCAGGTGGTCCTCAACTTCCCTGGGTGGCCTATACACAGGGAAAGCAACACTAGGCAATCGGGTTCCTCCTAGACGGGAGAACTCGCAGCACTCATTCTCGGCAGAGACCCTTTGTAAATTCCCAACATCCGGCTCTATCTCCCGACAGGAAGGCGCCGTTCCCGAAAGCCACGGCTAGTCCTCACATTCCCTGGGCGGCCTATCCTCAGGCACAGCAGTGCTTGGCAGCCGGCCTTCTTCAGAGAAGGGAGACCTCGGGGCGCGCGTTCTCGGCCATGAACAACTGAAAAATCTGAACATCCCATTGGAAATTTTGAAATGTCGAGATATAGCTTCCGCCAGGAAGGCTTAATTCCTGAAAGCTGCAGCTGGTCCTCACCTTTCCTGGGCAGCCTATCGACAGGCAAAAAAGCACTGGGCATCCGGCCTTCCTCAGAGATGGGCGACCCCGTGGCTCCCGTTCTCGGAAGAGCCCCGTTGGAATTTCCGAACGTCCGGCTCTAGCTCCTTCTAGGAACGCGCCATTCCCGGAAGCCATGGCTAGTCCTCACCTTCCCTGGGCGGCCTATCCACAGGCACAGCGGTGCTGGGCATCCGGCCTTCCTCAGAGACGGGAGACCTCGGGGCGCTCGTTCTCGGCAATGAAGAACTGCAAATTAGGAACGACCCGTTGGAAATTCCAAACGTCCAGCTCCAGCTCGCGCCACGAAGGAGCCATTCCCCACAGCCCCAACTGGTCCTTACCTTCCCTGGGTGGCCTATCTACAGGCACAGAAGCACTGGCTATCCGGCCTTCCACAGCGATGGGAGACCTCGGGGCACTCATTCTCGGCAATGAACAATTGCAAATTCCGAATGTCCCGATTGAAATTCCGAATGTCCGGCTCGACCTCCCACCAGAAAGGAACCATTCCTCAAAGCCTCAGCTGGTCCTCACCGTCCATGGGCGGCCTATCCTCAGGCACAGCAGCGCTGGGCATCAGGCTTTCCTCAGAGACGGGATACCTCGGGGCGCTCGTTCTCGGCAGAGGCCTGTTGGAAATTCCGAATGTCCCATTTGGAATTTAAAATGGGCCTCTCCCGAGATCGAGCGCCACCAGGTCTCCTGTATGTGTCAAAGGCCAGATCCCCAACACTGTTGTGCCTGTTTATAGGCCACCAAGGGAAGGTGAGGACCAGCGGTGGCTTTCAGGAATGGCGCCTTCCTGGCGGGAGCTAGAGCCGGACGTTCAGAATTTCCAACGGGCCTCTGCCATTTACGAGTGCCACCAGGTCTCCCGTCTCTGACAAAGGCCAGATCCCCAGCGCTGTTGTGTCTGTCCATACGCCGCCAAGGGAAGGTGAGGACAAGCCACGGCGTGGGCAGAAGGTAGAAGAGTTGGGAACGAAGCTGAGCGTGGGAAGGAGAGGTGTAGGGTTAAGATGTTTTTTGTTTAGTTTTTATTTCTCACTGTCCTATTCTGCTATTAATTGTCAATAAATTAAATTAATTTCCCCAAGTAAAATCTGTTTTGCCCATGACATTAACTGGTGAGTGATCTCCCTGTCTTTACCTGAACCGCAAGGTTTTTTTCACTGTGTTTTCTCCCGCTGTCCTACTGAGAAGGGGGAGTGATAGAGCAGCCGGGGGGGGCACTTGTTACCTAGTCAGGGTTAACGTACCACACCATGGTACAATCATAAAGTATTTCTTTTTGTACTCTTTTGACAATATATTTGCCTATACATTGTGCCTTCCTTCAGAAAGATATGTAGTTGTTACATCAGTACCACTTTCTAACTATGCTAAATCATGGCAGCATACACCAGTTCCGATACTGAGTTAGAAGGTGAGAAGCCCAGCTCCTATTTTGGGGTCTACTACTGAATCCTCATAAGATATTTTATTCCTCTGGACACCCAATTTCACATCTTCAAAGAGGAGCAAATGACACTTGCTTTCTAGTAGTGCCTTGATAAGAAATCATGTAAAGGTGCCAAATATTTATTATTAAACATATGGCACCAAATCTGAAGAAACTACTGATGTAAAGCCACATTCATGAAATTTTCTTACAACTTTGCATTTTTTAAATAATGTCATTTTAGGAATGACATTTACATAATGGCAACTGAATAAGCACAAACCATTGTCAGACCAAAGCTGATAATCTTTAAACCTTCTTACAATAGAGTTCAGAGAGAGTACCATGACACCAATAATTATCTACTTTGGACTGGCTGAGGACACCGCTTACTGAAGTCTGTCATTGCAATCTGTCATTTATTATTTTGAAGAACCTTATAAACACTGCAACAAAGGTAACTTTATTTCTAATCTTTTCTCTAAGGCTTTGTGTTTCAGCTATCACTTCCACCTGTGTGAGGTGTCATGACTTCTACATGGTAAAAGGTAAACCTAGGAAGGGTACATTCACCTGAGTAACAGCCACAATTACACTGCAGGTACAATGTAGGTCCCCACTGCAATCTCTCTTCTTGGAAAATCATAGCCAGTGATTAATGTAAGAAACAAGCTATCTCAACTGCTCATATTAAACTTATTATTGTACTTGTTTTTAAAGGACTCCAGAGATAAAATGTTGTTAAGTTTTAGCCCAGACTAATATCTGCCAATTTACCAATCGGGGAATTTAAGTTTCTTCTAGACCCAATGTCTGAAGGACTGGGTAGTATAAACTCCCCCTTTGCTTCCCAGAAACATCTGTATCATTTAAAAACCACTTGGTCTTTTTGGATGATTAAGGTTAAAAGCAAGTTAAAGCACAAAAAACTCTGTGACCTGCACATTTTTCATTCAGCTAATGAGCTTAGTTGTAGCTATGGCTAAAAGCATTCATTAAGTGCTTTAATCGTCTACCAGTGGCTCAAGATGCAGGATGGCCACCTCTGCCAGATCTGTGGTGCCCAGACTGAGCAGAAGCCAAGAGCTGCGCTGATGGGCAGAGTACACTTGGCTACCCCATGCTTTAATGTGAAGTTGGCCTTAATCTGTTTGTGGGTGTAAGTTTGCATGATTACTGGGCCTTGCAGACACGTTTGGGTTTGAGAATAAACTCGGATTTCCACAAATATAAGAGTGTACACATATTTGTTGGCAACAACCCTGGTTCGCAAGCTAACGTCACTTTTTGGTGTCCACAGTCATGTTTTACTGTGGCAGTAAAACAAGGCTTGCAGCATGTTGGAGACTGGATCTAAGATGCTTAAAATTTGTTTTCCCTCCTGTCTTACAAGGGTATATTGGGATTTTCTTAGCTGGCAGCTATTTGTTTTTTCCTAGTGATGACAACCACTGAACGAGTACGATGTTACCTTTGAGTATCTACTCCATTACCTGCTTCATTGTTATAATTATCTGTCTTGATAGATAATAAGTGACATACAAACTTAACAGAATTATTACTTTAGCAGGTAATTTTATCCAAAATATTGTGACCTAAACCTTAGGGGAAAGCCAGTTGTTCTGAACACAGATACTGCTATAGAGGTCGCATATTTCCTAAATCAAACTTGCTACAAGCATTTTCAGTATTTTACAGAAGTCTAAATAAATATGGTTTTAATTAAATCATGCCATCTTCAGAAAACTGAGCAACTGTGTTCTGCCATGGGGAGAAAATTCAGGACAGGATTTGTCTTGGAATAATTTATATAGATATAGTTGCCCTATGTGTATACAAATAACTCAGTTAGCTATGCACCCTCTCAGAAATATTCAGATCTATCTTCGTTTAAGATCGGTGTAGAAAAAATACGAGGAATTTTGGAGAACATTTACTCTTCAACACAGCCAAGCCTGGGTGGATCTAGATTCAGGTGGTGGCAGTGCTCTGAGTATAGAAAAATTGAACAGAGGTGGACTTGTAGCAAAGTATGAAGCAAACCATGGGTTTAAATACTGAACCTATCCCCGTTCCTTCTTCAGGTTAGTTCACTGTGCAGGAAAGAATGAGCGGGCAACAGGGGCAGCAAAGCAGCCGGACACCTGATGGTTACAGACTGCAGTTAAAACTGGAGACACACAGACCTTGCCATGTATCTCAAATATCTCTCAGCAAATACCTTCAGTTCAATCATGCTTTACTGTGCCAGAGAGAAACTCTGTAACTGACAAACTTGTGCTTTTAAAGAAAACATCCAAGAAGTAAACAAATTATTAAAAACTATTAAAAAAATATTCTTAGGAACTGAGTAAAATGATCCCATTTTCATAAGAAAAAAGCATAAAAATACTTCATAGAAGATTGTTTTCAAAATAATCTCTGCAAATAGTTCAGAAAAATTAAGTACTAACTGCATATGTGTGGTAACACCAATATTTTTGCAATTACTGGAAAAACAAGTAAGTAAAGAAACAAGACATTAATTATGTAATTGATCTAATGCAACCTTCCAAGGAATAACTGATATGCTATCATTTCCATAACAACTAATTCACATGACAAAACTGTTACATGACACCTTCTTAGAAGCTATTTAAAAATCATTACTAATCATGTCATTCTGCATTATGGCAAATAGGATGAATAAAAGCCTATTTGTAAAACATTTAGTATTGTCATTTTTCATAGTACTCTGAATGAAATACTAATGGTCATCACAGTTAAGAGTGAAATGTCTCTGGAAAGAAGAAAGAACTATACACTTCTAACATAATACAAGATTCATAACCGTGAAAAATACAGGGCCTACAGATACATCAGCTTGATAGATTATTTTCTTCTAAACTGGAAAGGAATTCATAATATTCATTAAAACAAGAAACCAGCAGGACTGCCATGCCATGGGCAGACATTAGGCAGTTTTAAATGGGCATTTGAATAATTCTATTTTCAGTGCTTTGCATTTTCATATTTTGAGGTGATTAGAAGCACTAAATTAATTACATTACAATGACTTTAAGTGGGGCAAAATTATCATTCACTTCCGAGGAGGGAAGCTGCTTTTGCAATGTCTTTTTTTCCCTTTGACAATCATCCTGATAAGTTCCTACAGCCATGGAAAGGGCAGTAGCTTTAAAGAAGTTACGGGAGGGGAAAATGCATTAGTTAGTTATCACTAAGAGAGGGCAAAGAATGACATTTTAAAATGTTAAATTCACCAAATTAATTGGCAGCACCAGATGGAGAAATCAATCCAAATGAAAAGATAGCAACTTTTTCATACAGTTCCAGAGCATTTTGTAACACTTTTTAATTGGCCCTGGTAGCTGTTCCCAGACTTAGAAACCTCTCTTTTGTCAGATGAGGAAAAAGGACATTTATTTATTCAAATGAAATGTGTCAAAATTATATCAACTTCTTAGCATGTAGGAATGTCTGGAGGAACAAGGATGAGGACAGCCAACTTTTTTTGAACAGAAGTTATAAGAGCTTTAGGATATTCAGAACAAAGTGTTGTAGGCTTTCATAAGATGACAGAAACAATTTTAAAATCTAATTTTGGCACAGCATAACTCAAGGATATGCTTCCTGGGTTTTACACCATCTCCACTAAGCCCATTTTCTCTGCTTCTTATGTCATATTTTTTCAAGCAATTTCCCAGCCCTCTTTTTCCCTGGATGAAAGGCAACAAAGGGTAAAATTCTTATCCTGATATGCCAGAATATATATAATAGATTTAGTTTCTAAATAACTGTATTTGAGCCTGAGACTCTGAAATGCAACTCACTTATTTTGAGAGAAAATTTCCTACACATATACTGTATGTTGTTTATGCAACTAGAACTCCACTGACTTAAATGAAATTTGTCTAGGATAAGAATACGAAGTCTACTGCTAATGCTGAGAATTCCCCTTTTGAACAGTTTTATATGACAGACACCATGTACTACAATTATTCATTTTCAGTATTAAGTATTGTTTGGTTCAACAGTTCTCCAGAGAAAAGTAAAAAAAAAATGTCCTTACAAATATGCAACACTTCCAAAGAATTTTGTAGTTTCCAGGCCAGATGCCAAGATCTGTCCTTTCCCCAAAGATATTTCCCAAGCAAAGAATTAAATACACTATCACTGGAATAACCTAGAAAAAAAAATAATGCAACGTTGGGGAAAACATAGAGAGCTGCAGAAAATGTCTTTAGTAATTCAGCCTTTCTCCGGGAGCCAATACTCATCCATCCCATGACCTGGTGCTTCTCAGAACTAGACCCTTCCTGTCATAAGGATGATACAGCACAAAGAATTGTTTTGCTGGAACATTACATGAGTTAAAAATGATGGTATCCACTCACATGTGACTGCCACTGACGACTTGTGCATAAATGGCTGAATGCATTCTCTGGCAGTTTTGGATAAGAAAGTTGTATCAGTCATTATAAGAGCTGTGTAGAGATTACAGCTAGGAAAGATACTGATACCCACCCTCAGCAGACTTCATTGCACTGTTTCCAGGCCCCCTATGGCTGATTGATAGGAAAACCCTTCCACCATGCTGCAGTTCAAATGGGGTAAGTCACAGTCCAGCAAGTTTGATTTATACACAGAGTAAATAATCAAAAATTTTGTTCACATTTTTAAATTTCCAAAGGGCTAGGGGAGGAAAAGTCAGCTTCATCATCTGAAATTTTTATACTGCCAAGTTTCAATACTCTAGCAGAAAGGTTCAGACAAGACAGAAAAGGAAAAAATCCAGAAAAAAATAGTATGAGCTTTGAGATAAATGGTCCACAGCCATGCCAAGAGGAAATACAGTAGAAGACTTCTGGGTAAGTCTGAAAGAGATCTGAAAACAATACAAATGCATTCACTGCACAGTTACCACATTTTCCATTTCCTTCTGTACTTTATTTCACTTATGGTAAACAACTTATGAAAACAAGTTTGGTTATTGTAATTCTGTTTCCAAGCATTTTTATTGGTGTGCTATTGTATTCAGTGTTAAATAACTTTGATTTATGATGCTAGAAAGAGGTACCACCCTGAAGTCTAATTAACCCCCTCTCCTTGTACTTTGTCTGCATGTGAAAAATGTATAACGAATCATGTGCGGCTTTCATTTGTTTGGAATGAGCAGGAGACACCGACAAAGCAGGGCTACATGGAGGCAGAAGTGCTGTTTTTCTCATCTTGCAGAAGCTGGTAGAAAGGTAGGGCTGACAGTTCTGAGTACTAGCCTGCTGAGGCCCCAGGAGAGCAACCTGGGAATCCAATTGACTCCTTTTCCCCAATCCATTTCCAAAAGGAAAAAAATCCTTCCCACCCAGGTTTGCATGGCTAAGTGAGCCATGGGGAACTAACCAGAACTTTTCCTTCAGTGGCAGTTGGATGACAATTTAGTGCATCTTGAGCAATCAACTTTCTTTTTTGGATGCTTCAGTGAAGTAAACCTCTTATCATCAGCAGTAAACTGAGGCTAAGCCCAAAGTTAATCTAACCAACATCATGCTGGAACACTAAATTTCACAGTTCTTTGCCTATCCAAGGGACACGACAAGGCATCTGCAGGCAAATTGAGTTTGCAGGGGGTAGAGGTATTGCAGCTCTGAAGCTACTCCAGCGCTTTAAGACAGCTTCAGTGTTTGCTCAGACTGCTTTGTCCATGACTCAGTCTTTATTGGCATGTCCTGACAGATTTATATTCCTAGATTGGACAGAAAACCTGCTTTGTTTGTCTTTTAAACTAAGAATTAGCAAAAACAAGTAGTGCCAGTATTCAGAGTCATGCATGCCTTAAAGGGTTTTTTCTAGATTTCAGCTTTAATTTAAAAAAATATGAAGAGTGACAAGATCAGCTACTGCTCTGAGGTGTCTGGAAGTTTCCGAACCTCCCTAAGCTAAAGATAGCCTTTGTGACTATATCACTACACTCTACTTTATGTCCTAAGTGTAATTAGTATATGAATATACAGATGCACTGATACGTTCTTTAGACTACAAACACAGCAACCAAGCATTGCATAACCAGACAATTAATTTACAGTAATCTTCACTATGTGGTCCTGTTAGCAGAGATCTAATAGCAGAGTACTGTGATGCCACTTCCATTTAACCTGTTCTATTCCCTTTAAAATGTACATTGCCTCAGAATTAGCATTAAGCTGTGAAAACTTTCCAAAGGAAATGATCAGTGAAGAGCACTAACAGTGTTAAAATGAGATTAGTCAAAAAAAACAGTTAGTCAAAAAAGCAGTTAGGCAAAATCAAGGATTGTAAATTAAATGACCCTGTGCTCCATTTCCACCACTGTGTCTTTGACCTCCAGTCCTTGGGACTAGCTGTGAGACAGCCATCATAGGACCTAAGAAATAAGAATTACTATATTGCCAAATGGTGCTACTTCAAATTACAATGAAATCACATTTGACCAAATAAAGCATGTTATTTTTATGACCCCACGGTTATTGTTAGTCTCAGGAATTTGTTCACTCATCTGCTTATTCACAGAGTCCAGTAACTTTGCCTCTTACAAAAGGCATGATGAACTGACAATTTCCTGTCATGAGGAGATTAAAAGTAGAGGTACACCTTGGAAATATAGTTTACAAAATCCTTTGAACGTCTTTGAGCTACTCAGTACCAATCCACACTCTGCAAGGGAGCCTAATGGTCAGAGGTGTAGGTACGCACACCATAGGCAATAGATGAGAAACTCTGGAAGCTATTGAACAGTGAATTTTCACAGCAGACCAGCACAAACATATTTACCACAGGGTTTGTTGTCACTGTGAAGTGTCAAAAGAAATTTGAGAACGTTCAACTGTTCCACTCTGTGGTTTGCTTGTGCTCCTTTCTTCCCCTCAGTTTCTCTTTACCGCATTCTGACATGCTGCAATGGCATGAAAAGTACCCTTTTATTATACTACAAGGAATTATCTAAAAGGACTTGGCCAAATAAAATTTTGCTGTAGCCTTTTAAAGAAGTGATTCAGAATAGCAACACAAAAGAAGTAATGAATAAAATTTCCATTGTAGGTAGCTAATCCCCCATGGAGCAGTGTGTCAGACTATAATGTATAAAGGGGTCATTGACCTATATCTTCAGCTATGTTTCTCAGGATGATAAACACTACAGGAGAGTCAAAACAACAAAGCATAATTAAACAAAATGCCTGATAACCAACTGTTTTCTGAAGAGTCAGTACATATATGGTGTTGAAAGTTCAGCATCAAGCAAAAATTGCAGCCTAGTGGTACATACCATAGGGGTGTAATTTATTTTCTGGGTTAAAAAAATGGCTTAAAAACACCTGTTATAACAGATAGTAAATGTTGGCTTTACTATGATATCCACTAAATTCCCATCATTTCTTTCTCAGGGTTCAGTAATAGCTGTTTTGCATTCATTCCCAACAGTATCATCTATTGGGGAAGTCAATAAAATATCCAAAATACATTAAGTTTGGAACTGTTTTCCCATAACATTTTCTTATTATATAAAAGCAAATTAAACACCAAGACACCAGTCTCGTAAACACACGTCTGCATAAAACCCAGTCACAAAAAAAAAAAAAAAAAAAAAGGTGCAGTTTTTCCCTACAGGCATTGCATAAACCCATATCCTTTAAACATGAGACAATAGGGTTTGGTCTTGCACCATTGATATCAGTGGGAACATGGGTAAGCAAATAGGAGGAAGGCTATGAAGAAAATTATACAATGCAGATGATGATGCTCTATCAAAAACACTCTTAGAATGCTGCTAATTAAACAAGATGAAAAATGCTGGTCTGGAAAGTGAAAAGAAACAACTTTAAATAAAAAATATAAAATACTGAGCTTTTAAAATTGTGTTGCAATTATTTCACAGTGCTTGCTTTTTTTTTTAAAGGATGACAAAGAGATGTCTGTGATAAAGGCACACAGGATTAGCTGTCATGTCTTTTGTCTGTGCTAATATGAAAGAGCAGGGAAAATGAAAGAGTTGAGTCTTTCTTGTCTTGTGCTGGATCTGGCTAGCTCTTGTTGATTTTGGAAGCTTTGTTTCTATTTTTGTTTTATTTTCCCCTCTTTGAAATTATTCATTGTGTTGTTCTCACATGCTTAAAGCTTGTCTAGACTGTTCCCAAACTAGCATTTTATGAAAACAGGTTATTCTGACTGAAGGAGAGTAGCTGCTTCATATTGCGGTTTAGGGCTTGCCTCTCTGACAGCTGTATTAAGGCATCTATTTTTGCCCTTTCATGAGGCCTTTGACATCATCTGGTATGGGACTGAGAATCACACAGGCACTCTCTTCTCCAGGGTAAGGAAAAGCAAAGTGGCAATATCAGAAAAGCTGGAGCAGAGGTAAGAGGCATGATTTATTCTGCCTTAGTGTGAGACTACCACAAAAGAATGTATTTTTTATAATGTGTCACAAGTAGGTTTGTAACAACATAAACAAAATACACAGCAGCCGTGCCAGCAGTGATCATAAATACGTTTAGCATAGCAGCTATAATAACTTGCACATCATCATAAAAGAATGAATTCTTGTCACACTCTTGTAGGTGGAAAAAAATGTGCTCTCTAAAATGTTTCACATGAAAATTCAATGCTCCCATTACAAGAGAGTGCATTTCTCACAGGACAAATAAGATTGCAGTCTGAAAACTATTTTAATAAATCAAAAATACACTGCTGTCTATATTCTCTTTAAAGGCTTATTTTGACTCTGGCTTGGGTTTTGTAGAGCAGATGTAGCAGTGAATATGTGCACACATTCTCTCCTGTTTCTTTGCCTGTTTTTTCCACACAGTAGAGAGAAAACAAGTAGCCCTTGCTCAAAGCAGTCCCCAGTCCTGGACAATCCTCAAAGCTCCTTCTAATCCCTACTTTTGCTGGTAAATGTAATATGAAGAATAACCAAGTGGAAAGCCCATCCTTTAAAACAAGCAGTGGATATAATACTAGCTGGGCTCTATTCCCACTTCTGCCCCAATATTTTCTGGACTCAAAGCACAGAAGTTCTTTTGACTTTTAGCCTCCATTTTCTTGTTTGTCCTCTCTCTTATCCTCTCATTTTAGACCACAAAGTCTGCAGCACAGTGATCTTTGCACTATCAAAGTAACTTTAGGAAAGCCAGACTGATGGAATCATACCTATTTCAATTATTTGCCCTTTTATGTTATTGCATAAATCACATAGTTTTGCTTTCACCCTCAGCTTTCATTTCTGCATACCTACACCTCTTGTGCTTAAGACCATCCCTTCTCACTCTTTGCCTGCCAGAAACTAGCAAATAAGAAGTTATTTTAATTACAGCCTCTGAATTTGGAATGCTCAAGAAGGTACACCGCTCATAAGCTTCATCATTTGATAGCCTTTTGAGGTGTCTATGGCAGAGCCCCATCCGATCCAGCATTGCTGCCATTAAGGCTGGAGCCTCAAACTTGGTCCTGCTGGGTAGAATACAATTCTCATTCTCCATGTGAATAATTTCTCCTGTCTCCTTAGTATTCTTAATCAGTAATTGCTTGCCATGGAAAGGTGCTTAAGATCTTCCTGGCTATGTCTTTATTGTTCTGACATAACATTCACATCTCACTTCTATTGAATATATATCTTACTTTTATAAAACTGTCTTTTAAGGAATTATACTTTCCTAATGTGTTTGGATCAAGTAGGGAAATGTACTGCTCTTCTGTGTTTTCTTTTACTGTCAACACTTCAAATATTAAGCATTTATTCAACATTGTATTTCTGATTGTTCACTCCATCTATTTAGTCCTTCTCTTTTCTCTTTCTATCCTGTGACTCAGGGCTACAGGCTTCTGAAGTCAGTTCAGGTGGTTATCTGCAATTTCTCTTTATAGTGCTCTTTGAGGTCAAATCCATTACAGCATATGCTCAGACTGACTTTCCACACTTAACTCTGCTGGGCTTACTGTGACACACTCAGCAGTTCACCTCAGAAACTGTTATCCATAGATATAGTAGATGTTAAATTTGATATAGAAAAAGAACCTGTGTCCTGCTTCCTCTTCACCTTAAAAAGCCTTGTGAACAGAGTGACATTTTTGATGAAAAAGATAAACATGATACTAGAGGCTAATTAGTACCACCGTATCCAAAATGAAATACACCCACAAAAATTACATTCACATAACATACAGTACAACCACAGTCAGGAAGTTTAATCGCACTGGCTGTACTAAAGAACTTAGAAACTCTTCTCTTGCCATCATATCATATCAACTGGGAAAGAAATGTACATCAGCAAGTAAAGCTCCTTAAATATTTGCAGCTGATTTGTAATGGAAATTACAGAGCCAAGGTGACATCATTTTCTTATGCCCCACAGTCTTGGGTAAACTACTGTAGATAAGGCTTTTTTTGAAACAGATTTTTGGGAATAGATTTAAAATCCATCACAGACATACTAATGCTGAAACAGCCAGTCTCAGGTACTTCCAATTTACATTCCAGTTATAGATTGATACATCATCCTTTTGCACCTGGAGACAGGGACTTCTTCCTCCGTTTTCAGAGGGTGGGGTTTTTTCCTAGTCTAATTAAGATGGAGATTATTATAGTCATTAGGACAAAGACACCAATAGAAAACAATAGACATCAATCCTTCAAGTGACATTAATGTTCTGAATTTGGTTGGCATTTCCATATTCCCCAGCTTAGCAGTGACCAGGATAGCAAGGAAACTGAAACAGTCCTTATAAGCAGAGATTGAAAATGTCTCCCAATATTGACCTGTCCCAAAAAATAAAAAAGTAAAAGTTGGGGGTATGGCAGAGAGGGAGATCTTGATAAGGGTAACATACTCCATAACAAGCAAGGGTATCTTGCCATGACTGTGACATCTGTATTTTGGAAACAGAACTGGCTACCTATGACTTCCCAAGACAGTCATAGGGCTGCTTATCTTAAAGACATCCTGTCTCTCCCTGCTCCTCTAGCCAATGATGTGGTCATCATCCACAAGTGGTACAAATTTTTTTCACCCTCTAAGCACTCATTAGCTTCTTCTTCTGCAGCCTGGTAATCCCTTTGGTCTTAAAAAGGAGGTTGTCTATTGTTAGTCCCACAGATGCTTTGCTAACAGTAAGGATGAATGGAAAAGGGGAGCATTAGGGTTTACAGATAAGCTTACTTTTATCTTTTTCATTCATTTCACATTGCAAGCTTATCATTCAAAGTTGATGTGCCTCAGCTAAGCATCCTAAAAGTTTCCATACAAACTCTGCAGCTACTTTGCCAAAAGCCAGTAGAAACACCCCAAAATGTTTCATAACAATAAAGAGAGAAAAAAGCAGCTCTAAATTTTAGAAAAACAAAAAGAAAAATATGTGGCCATATCATTACAGAACCATAAAGTTATTCTCTTAACTATTCAGAAAGGTGCCTTTGATATTCAGTAGAAGGTGCTTTCTATCTCAGAGGTACAGTGGTTTGATTACTATCATGTAATGTGGTACTTGCTGAGATGACAACATTTTTTTGTGAATGGATGAGTCAATAAGAGTATAACATCCCTGTATTTTGTCAGTATCTGTGTTATTGCTGCCCTTCGGCTGAAGTAACTGTACTTTTTCTTTTTCAGAAAACTTACCCAGTGTTATCTTTCTCTTTATTATGACTTCTCTACTTATATTTAATTACTCAAGGTTTGGCGGTCTGCTTCTTATGGTTTCCATTCCCGTGTTAGGAAATGAGCTGCAATAGACTGGCTAATGCACTTGGTTAGAAACACTGTATCAGGTACAATTATCCAAATGAATAAGCCAAAAAATAATATTTTTTTTTAAATTGAAAGACTATTATGCAAAAATACATATTTCACAAGTTTCTAAATAAATGTTGGGGCAGGAAGAAGATACATTCCCTGATCCCCAGTAGGTGAAGTATTAGCTAAGTCTAACTTTGCTGTGCCTTCCACTCACTCAGGTGTTAGCAGAAGGTCTAAAGGAGGAGATAGGAGGGTTGAAATTCTGTAGGATATACACCAGAGGATTAAAATATAGAGAGCAAGACCTGGAAGAATGGGATCTGTTTCCTGGCTTTGCCTTACACTGCTTGTCTGGCCCTAAATAAACCATTGGGTCCTTAAGCCTCTTTCCCACCACAGTGTGGTGGTAGTATTAAAAACTTACTCCCGCCCTTGCTTTCTCTACTTAGATTTTACACTTTTCTAGGCACTGTGTTTGCAAACTGAATAGAGGCCACAATTCCAGACTCTAAAACTGAATTTAAAAAAAAGAATTTATTTCAGCTCATAAACGAAAGTCCCAACTGACAAAGCTACTGATACGTATATAACTGAAGTCAATGGGGTCACTGGAAGTTAGGGATATTCTTAAAGACTTTACTGATTCAGGGCCTTAAGCTCTCAGGAACATATTGATTCATAGCTTGAGGTAGTGATTATTTTGCTCTTTCTTTCAGTGCATGCTTATTTTTAAAGATTTTCCTTCCTGAGCAGACCTTATGGTCTTTGCTGTGCTGGGTTTCTGCTCAGTAATCCCACCAGTTTATAAGTTTTCTAAATATATAATTAAAACCTTTTACATCTGTCAATTGGGCCTGTCAAGGGATTGAAATAGGAGGAACACAAATCTTTTTGCTGAGTGCTTAATGCGCTACAGCTGCAATGTTTGGGAGAATCTGTTTGAGTACCATTTATGAATCCTGGTGTGAATGTGTGGAGTGATTGCTGTCTTCTTGGTCTTTTGCTTTCACACTCAGATAAGTGGAGAAGGTTTCAGGTGGCATAGAAGGAACAGGAGCAGAAGGAACAGAACCTCTTTAAATGAAACAACCCTGGGAAGGGGACAACTCAAGTAAACCAGGTTTTCAGCTCTGCTGTTCAAGACATTGAGGAACAAACCATCTGCTGTGATGTTCTAACAGTTTGGCAGACCTAATTAGACACTCACTTGACAAAGGGTTGTGATGCTCATGTAAGGCAGGAGTATCTCCCTGGCTGTATTAAAGCGAGAGTAGAAAAGACCAGGAGCAGAAACAAGAAACATACTGCACTATATAGAGGGAAGAGGCTTCTCAGTTGGGAGTGAAGGTCAGAAATAGATGGGAGATATCCAGCGCTGCACATATATGTAAGCTGTTTTACTGTTTCAGATAGATGTGCATTCTTCTGGCCCAAGGCACAGCACATTTCCATGTCTCATCCTGATGCAGCCTGCATGTTCCTCCTGTTCCTAACTATCACATTTGCCTCAAGAGGTAATCTGAAAACTCAAAACTCTCACAGGCAGGAGCCCTGTGGGGCTTAGTCTGATCTGCACTGGCTTGGAGACGAAGGACAGTGGGCTGTAGGATGGTTAGTTTGTGAACAAGAGGGTTGGCAACAGGAGATGGGAGCATAAGGGAAGGGGAGAGCTCTGTGGCCTCCTCACGTGGAGTGGAGTGTCTGGAGCAACTGTGCTGGAACCCAAGCACAGGGACCCTGGGACACCCAGCAGGCAGCAGGCTGCTGTAGCTGCAAGGCATGGGGCCCTTGTTCCTCTTTTGCAAAGGCCTAGCATTTTCTCAGGAGACGAGAGCATTAACACCTTTGCAATACCCATGCTAAGGAGAATAGAAATGTACCCTGAGATACTTGTTGTTCTGGCTTCCATCTAACGAGAGTTGAGAAAAATCCTTGTGGGTGCTGTGAGCATTGCCAGCGCCCTCGCTGTGCAAATTCCACAGGTAAGCGAAGGACATGAGTTTCCACTTGTCTCTAGCTGGCATCTTTTACAAGCATAAAAATCCTGTTTTAAAGCAATGTTCATTCACCTGCTTTCAAAGAGTGCCAAACTGGCACATTGCAGAGATGAGAGACACTGCATAACTTTCCAAATGCAACTCCTGCCATCTGGGAGCAAAGCAATGGCTTTCAGCTTAGCAGGCTAGCAGGTCCATAAAGCAGTCCAGGAGTATGACAAGGCATTTCTACCTTCAAGAGCAACAGAATTTTGCTGGTCAGCTTTGAATGACCTTCTGCTGCTTTGTAATGCACCTGTCAAGAGGTTTAACTGATGTTATGTTTTCTGAGCACACTTGTATTGACTTTTCTGATAACCTTTACCTACCAAATCATGCATGAAAACTCATCAAACAGATGCTAAACTTTTTCCTAATAGCCATTCTGCTCCATTTCCTATATCTTACACATTGATGTTTGTTGCATATTTAGCAAAAATCTTTATAGCTGTACAGCAGATTTTGATAAATCCCCAGTGTCACCATGAAACCCAAATAAAAAAAGATCTAGTGTGGGGGTTGTATATGGGCTGAAGCTCTTAACAAGTTACTGTGCATCAGGCTGACACATCCATTTGTGTGCACACCTTTCATATGAGCAAATATAAGATGATGAGGATGAGATCAGCACAGGGATATTAAGAACTGCTCAGTAGACATGCAGCAGCTTGTTAAGCTGCCAAAGCATGATTTTGTGTCTGAGCCTGGCTTCATAACCCGTGCTAGGTTAAGTTCCAGAGGTTTTCCATTACCCACCTGTTTATATGAGCATAAGGTGATGTTGTCAGTTACTAAACATCAGTCAGCAGCTCTAAGAGTCTTTTTATCAATTCTTCATAGTACAGCTGCATGTAGGGGCTCCATCTGCAATAATGACTTTGCTGTGTTAGACAAACAACAATGCCCATGGCAGTAGAAGACAATCCCCAGCTAAAGGGCTGACAATTTCAAAAAAAGAGGCAGATGCAGCTTGTAGAATTGCCTTACCTAACTTCAGCCATTTGAAAGTCAGCTTGGAGCCTGAGATAACTATGTAGGCTCCCTTCAAAGTAAGAGAGAAAGCCAGCTACATAGAGGGGGCATTTTTCCCAGCTGTCTTAGACACATCTTTTACCTGAGATGAATGTCTCCCATCTCCTATAAATATAGAAAGAGCCCAGATGATTAGCTTGACACCCAGCCCTTGCAGGACTGAGGGTTAGGTGAGCTATCTCTTCCAACAGGAACATGAAACAGGGACATTAGACACATGCAGCTGACGGAGAGCCGGGACACAGGGTCAGCTGCCCAGGAGCTATGTGCTAGTAGTCCCAGACCTGAGTCCAGATCCTTCCAGCAGCAAAGCTATGGGCCCTTCTCCTAGCCATTACAGTGCTGGAAAAGGCGGTTCCACAGAGCTGCAGCAGCCAGGCCCCCCTCTCGCCATGGTATTTCATCTGCTGCTCAGTCCCAAAGTGGAGTCACAAGAGCCCCGCTGTGCCTGCAGTTCTCTCTGAAGGATTTCCTATTTCACACACCAATCACGTGGTTGGGTCCCCATGAAGCAGAATAATTCATTATGTTTAGTAAACCAGGAGCTTTGATGCATCATGCTAACCACTATTAAACATGGATCAGTTGCTAAAAAACAAGAGAGCTGATTTTAAGGAAAGGGAAGAAAAATGAGTGACTACAGCTTTACCTACAATTAATTATTGTAATGGTCAGTATAAAAGAATTTCCAGCCATTTTTTGGTTTTAATGTCATTGTTGATACTTACCTTCTGGCTAGCTGTGCTGGAAGCTCCCCGAGCAGTGTGCTCTCATTCACTGCTTTGTGGGCTCACATTCGGAGAGCCGTTTGCCTGCAAACTTTCTGGATTACCTGTAAACACAGTGCAAGGAGGCAGTTACTGCATGAAACCCAGAGAGTACACCTGCATGCTAATGAGTTAAATGTCATGACAGAAACACAAGACCAATACTCCATGCTGCCCTTCAGAAAGAAAGCATTTTACTTCTGTAATATTTCAAACAGAAAATTACAATGTAACTTCTTGTGTCAATGCATAATTTATTTTGTAATAAATTACTAAATGCATATTTATTGCACCTCTATTTTAATCCACTGTTGTGCTTTTCAGAGGTTCTCCCTGCCCTAGAGGTACTACTGTTCAGACTGGTTATAATATTCACTGTTTGAGGCTGATGTGCACTTAAAGCTCTATAACAATGAAGGTGTTTGGACCAAGAAACAGCTTTCATTACCCTCCAAATACCCCCAAGTTATTTATTTTGCTTTTTTACTTTACCTTAAACTGAAGGGGTTTCTAGTTCCAATAAAGAACGAACTGAAGACAGCATGAACTAAAAAGCTTTTTTTTTTTAAATCTGCATTGCAACTGTGATAAAAATCAACAAGACCAGTAAAGTCAGGGCTAAGGCTGTAGTCAAACTTTGATACTCCCACTGTAGTTAAGAATTACAGCAGCACACAGGACACATGTCAGTATAAACGGAGCTGTGGATTACAGCATATGACAATGCAGCGTGTATGCAAGCTGATTTCAGACTTCTGCAATGCAGACCCAAAGAAACTGAAGAGAAACTTTCTTTTTCTCCTATGGTTTGAAGCTGATTCACTTTGGCAGTGATTGAGAGTTATCACAAGATGGCTGTTTGACCATCCATGTAAAATACGATGGATTTAATTTATTTACTTGGTAGGCCTATCCTTCGTCATAAATGACAAGTGCCTGCAGCATAGAATAACTTCTCACACATAATACAAACCAGTAGTGATGGGTGAATTTCTAAGTTCTAATATTTAGTTTTTAAATACTATAGAAGAAAGGACTATGCTTCTCTAGCTCCATTCATGTCAAGCCTCAGAGAACTTTAGTTGTGTCTCACCAGCAAATGCCATGGATGTGTTACTGTGCCTATGAGAGTAGCCTGTCCCACCCCACACAGAAACTGGGGAGGGCAGAGCAGTGAAGAGGAACTGCATAATCTCCCATCCAGCTTTGTGCTTAAGCCACCAAGCCATTCGTCAAACACAAAAATAAGTGTAAATTCTTACCATAAGTTATGCAGTTGAATTTCTAGCACTGGTACTGTTAAAAACACCTCCAGACTTAGGTGTTGCCAAAAAGTATCCCATTTTAATTTAAACAATGTATTACTTGTGTCACATGCCTGCATGGCAGCTGTCTCCTGATGCAGGTTTCAGAAGGGCGTATCCAAGCCAGACTTAATGGAAGCAGCAAAATCAGGGGACCTGAGCAGGTTTTTTTTGTCTGCCCTTCAAACATCTTAAACCCTTGCCAGCTCACCATTTGTCCTCCAGGACCACAGCAAGCCCTGGATCTTACACAGAAGTGCAGATTTGCTAGATAGCTAAAGGGTCTTTATCCCACCCCATCTCCTCGTTTTATAGAGGACAAGAGAAGGTGACACCCCGTGCAGCCCCGCAGATGCAGTGACCCCACAGTGCGGCCAAGGCAGAACCAGAACAAGGCATGCACGAGTCCATATATGCACCATTTAGGAGGGCAGTGCAGCGTCCTGCAGGCCTGCCCCGCTCTGCTGCTGCTTTCAAGATGCTTGTGGGCAGATGAGGCTCATGACCACTGACCCCACGCTGGCTGCTCCATGAGAAGTAGAGCCTCCAGGACAGGCCACTGTGCCTTTGTTGTGCTGACCCAACCATGATGCTTCCCCTTCCCTCCCTGCACAACAGCGGAAGGAATGGGGGGGGGGGGGGGGGGGGGAA
>JANZLQ010000013.1:19529257-19547379 GCA_026212715.1 Elanus axillaris
CCCCCATCCCACTTGGGGTGGGGGAAAGGGTGAGCGGCTGCGTGGTGTTAGTTGCTCGCTGGCGTTAAACCACGACACAGGTATCATAAAAAAATAGAAGGAAGAGGAAAATAAAAACCAGAAATTGTATTATAAATGTCCCACTTAGTTATCATAAGGCAATCATTTATCTTTCAATGCTAAAGTGAATTTTCCAGTGTATATGGATCTAGTACAAACTCATTTGCTAAAGATATGCTTGTTAGAAAAAGTAAAAGAAAAAAAACCAAACACACAAAACTTCTTTAAAAAAAAAATGTTTTTGCAAGCAAAGAAGAGCATAATTTCCTCTGCTCAGTTGCTAAAAAGGTACTTCCAACCTTACAGCATTGCTCCTTTGTTCACGAGGCAGCAGAGTTCCTTTTACATTTCTAAAATTTTTCACTCCATCTCCTTAGCGGTGTTTTCCATGTCAGGAGCAGCAAAGACATAACACACCCACTTGCTCTGGAGAACATGTGAAAATCAAAACCAACCCTAGAAAATGACAGGGAGGAACATGAATAAACAGTGCTAAGCATGCAATCTTCTTAAACAAGTAGATAAACAAGCTCAGGGAATTAGCAAGCTTGGCAACAGTGTTTGTTGTGCTGCTAGAACTATCCTGTAATGAATCACAATGATTACTATCACCAGACAAAGTGGTTCAGTTTCACAGAACATTTTCACAGCCTCTGTCATTAATCTTACCTGGGTTTATTACTAGCACTGTCACTTGCAGCTTGGGTAGCTAAACTCCTTAATACACAATCTGTTTGGGCAGCTTACCATTTGTTTCCCATAGCAGAATGAACGGACTGAGGGTGCTGTGCATGCTGTATCTCACATAAGTTTGTTTAAAGAGAAAGGAGGAGAGATTGCAAGCTGTGAGTATCCTACAATGTAACTTCAGATTTAATATTCCCCAAGGAAAGTGTTTTCTAACCATCACACATGTAACAGGGCTGCTCAGTCCAATACTTGGGTAGAAATATGCATATTCTCAGGTGCCAGTATGAACAATTGCTTCTAAGCATTATACTATTATAATAACTGTTTACAATCACATTTTACTTGTATGTACCAAAATCATTCCATAAAGCACTTTGCATATTATTCTGAAATGATTTTAGTCACAAAATTCATAACCACTAGATATCCTATAAGACAAAGCAAACAATGGTTTGTGTCTCTAAGGTGAAAGAAAGCTTTTCTTTTCACTTTGCAGGCAGTACTCACTAGCTCCAAGAGGGCATTTCTTTCCATCTGCAGACTCTGAGGAGGAGAGCAAAATGCAAGAGCAACAGTCATATCTCAGAAAACAAATTATCATCTGTTTCATAATATTAACCCTTAGAAAGAAGAGTGGTGAGCAGCAGATGTGAGGTGTACACTGTCGTGGTCTGCCCATGGCGCTGCTCACTCTTCTCCCCTTTAAGCTCAATGAAAGGGCCTGGATCATCCCACTCTAACACAGTCAGTTAGAAGAAATTGAATTAATTGCATCTTTAAGTCACAATGATTAAAAAGAGAGTGTAACAAGTCTGGGACACATACCTGTACAAACACCCTTGAGATTCACATTTGGTAAAGTGAGTCCTTTGTCTTCATCTCCCTGCCTCAGTTACGGGCACTGAGGGTTCTTGTACCCACCTGCAAGATACAGTCATCTGTCAAATGCATATATATGTATGCACAGTATGTTCAAAGGGTCGTACTGTCTATTCATCTCAGTCTCTCTCCCTGCACTTGCACACACATGCACAGGCAAACACAAGCAGATGAGTCATAGTAGTAAAAAAGAAACAGAAAACAAAAAAAATCCCACAATATACCTTGCAAAAATACATACACAGGCATGCATGATTGCCACAAATATATCTACCTATTTTCTTGGCTGGCAAATGACTTCTTTTTGTCATCTTTAAAAGGCAGATAAGTCAAAGTATAGAGACCACTTTGAAAATAATTAAGCAATTTCTCAGTCTGAAGAATGATAGGCCAGTAACTTGTCCTAAATATAAACTACATTATATAAGCTAAATATAAGTCACTTTGGTAAAAAGTATGATAGACAGAGATTTTATTTGAAACATAAATGCTACATGACAAAACATAAAATATTCAAATTCAGATTTTCTTTCAAACCAGGCAATAAAACCCATGACTTTGAAAGGGGGTTTGATTATTTCAAGTTGTTTGATTATCAACTATTACGTTCTTATATATCGGATTATAAGTTGAACTTTCAAACACAGTGAAGTGGATGTGCTTTATTGTGCACTGCAATACAGGCAAACAACTCTATGGTGAAATAATTAATTAAAAAATTTTCTCTGATTAAAGCTGATTTGCCAGGCACCTTGAGGCACAGGTTCCCACAGGGCTGCAAAGGTAAAGCTCACCACCCTCATTTCCCTGCCTGTGGGATCACCTACAGAGGGGTTGGCTGGAGTCCTGCACTCACTTGTGATTTCTGTTGATACAAGAAAAATGCCAATCTAGGGGCTGGCAATGCCATTGTTCTGCCCCCATCCCACCCACTTCAGACTTGCATAAATAAAGTGTAACTTAAACCCCTGTGTTCTTCTGTAGCATCAGAAATGAGATGTTTCTCAGGAGACACAACAGGACTTGTTCCCTCTTTCACTGCACAACAGCCCAGGTGGGTGCCTCTCAGTTCGTGGAGGGCAACTATCCAGCAAAGTCCCTTTCTCTTCCTTCCCTGTTGTGTTGCAGCCTTATCTTACCCTTCTCCTCCTGCTACCTTTGTTTCAGCACTAAGTTAGACTCCACCTGTAGGGTTAGTTAAGTCCTGTCTCTGAAACCACAACACTGAAGTTGGACCTGTTTAGAAAGGCCCATGCCGTTCCCTGGCTCCAACATGGTGACAATCATTGTCCACTCACACGAAGTGTTATACAGAAAGTTTTGTCTCAAGTAGATCTTGTTACGTTAAACTTTGATCTTTCTATTTCCCCAAAATACAATACCACTGAACTAATATTTAGTTTTATTCTCTTTGGAGGTCAGAAGAGGGGTAATAACCAGAGGAAAGATTCATTCTTCAACCTAAAAATTTTAAAGCTATCATTATCATTCGATTTCTACAGTAATAGCTTTTCATCATATGAAAGTGCATCTTCTTCCTTCCACCATGATTGAATCCAAACGTCTTACCAACCTTAAGTGAAGTTAGCAAGCCTTCTGATTTGGACTGCTTTCATCCTACAGGCAGTAGAAAAATTACTCTTCTTACTTCCTAACCCTCTGCTTCTTATTTTTCACTCCTATTCAAAAAACAAACTAAATTTGTTTGGATTTCAGTTGCAAAGAGACCACTACAAGGAGACAAATTATGAAGATGTTAAACTGGTTTTGCTGCTCCAGACCCTGTTTTCTTGTCTGGAGGTAACTGAGCCCTTCTTATTGCTATTTACAGTGATATTAGGCATATTCATAAATGATATGAGGAAGGGGGTGTGTGGTAAAAGAGTTTGCTGCTACTATGAGGCTATGCAAAGCACTATGCACCATGCAATAAAATAGCAGGTGAAATTCAACAGAGATAAATACAAAGCTATGAATCTATGGAAAAATATATCATAACTTCACACATACAATCATGGACACTAGGATGCCTTCAGGAGTGAGATCTCCAGGCTGTGACAGACAGTTCCATAAAAACACTGTCGACATGCTGTGTAGCAGCACAAAAAAAATGAGTTAAATATTAGGAATAACTAGAAAGGCAACAAAAAATGAAAGAGAAGCTAGACCACCACCTTATATATCCACAGCTTGCCCACATTTTGAATACTGTGAGTCATTCTGATCCCCTCATCTCAGAGAAGATCCAGCTGAAATGGAAAAATCTCTGAAGGCAGCAAGAATGATGAAAGAGAGCTTTGCAGTGAAGAACAAGGAACTGCTGCATAGTGTAGGATTCTTTAGCCTGGAACAGAGACAACCTGGTTTATGGCAGAGGTCTGCAAGCAAGGAGTGGCGTGAAGAGAGCAAGCAGGGATTGGCTGCTCAATGTGTCTCATCATACAAGAACCAGGGGCCACCTCAGACAAAGCTGGTAGGAGCCAAGGTCAACCTAAACAAAAGGAAGGGGTTCCTCCTACAGTGGATACAAATATTTCCCAAAGAATAATGGCTATGTGAGAAGGTGTTTTACCAAACAGACAAAAAACAGAAGGATCAGAAAATAGTTGGAATACAGGAGACTATTAAGGGAGTTATCATATACATATATGCCTCTTTGTCCAGAGGCCACTCCTGAAGACCAGATTCTGGGGTAGACGGACATTTGGCCCAAACTGGTACAGTAACTCCTATATTCTGCATACATCTTTATTCACTTAGTAAATTGTGTTACACAGCTCTACTGCCAGCCCGCAGGACAACATGATTTGGCATTGGATGCACCAGGTCCACCAAACGCAAAATGCTGTCTCCAGTCTGTGTTGGCCAGCAGTGATTGTTGTGACTGCTTCCTTCCAAAGGGAACAGCATAAGAACAGGGTAAGCACAACATTGTTCTTACACAAAATAGTCTCCAGCAAATTGTAATTCAGTGTCTTCCCAATCACTATTGGTATTTTTGGTTTTATTGGCTCATGTTGGGTTGTGCTTCCATTGACTTGTTCAGACATTTAAAAAAAGCAACTGGGAAAACTCTTGGCAGTTATTATTTAATTGGATTTTGAACATTTAAGACTTTTCAGGGAATAATGCATAGTTATCACTCAGTCACTTTAACAACAGTAGTACTGTGCTTAGGCTGTCATATATTAATGACATATGTGTCTACTAGTATGTATATACTGATGACATATACATATAAATAATACTCTTTCATAAAATGGATGGCTTCTATCCATATGACCTTGTGGTAGCAACTACAAGAACTCCAATACATGCAATAATTGCTTAGAAAAATATTGATTTGCTTTTGCTATTAAATTCCAAGGACTGTTTAACATAAAAATACCCACAGTAAAAGAAATAGATTTCCTGAGTGGGACCCAATTTTTAAAAAAAATTCAAGCTGCTTAAAATCAAATTACTTTAGTAAAAGTTACATTGTGTTACATCGAAGGAAAAAAAAATGTCCAAATTGATGATTAGACACAGAAGAAATGAACAATTTCTCTAATTTAAAAATATTAAGAAGTAGCAAATTTATTAGTTGGATGCCTCACATGGTAGAGGAATACAAATTTTATCCTTGCCTCAATATTTATATTGAAATGAGAAACCTGACAAAGTATATATGTGGAAGTTTCCAGTGGGCACAGTGATAAACAACGCAGAAATAAAATAAAACTCAGTACAGACATTCTACTTTGCACAGGAGAAAAAAAAGACCAAATTTCTACGTTCCTTTGAGATTTGCTTTAGTTCAAGAATGGAACAATCGTGTTTTATTTGCACAGGCATTGGCAGAAAGCACATTTTACACTTGCTTTTGCAAGCGTTCACACTGGCATACCACAGGCTTCACAATTCTTATTCTTTCAGGTCCTTCTCTGCTCCTAGCCAAGCAGGAAACAGAAATATTTCCTCAAAATTTGTAATCAGACACAAACACATGAGCGTATTTAGGGGACTTGGTTTTCAATGACCACTGCAAAATCTTTTCCAATCATAACGTAACAGAAACTAGTGCTCACAAACCAGTACACAGCAGCTTTGCCTGGCAGAAGCCAGCAGCTGCCTGACAGCTGCCCGTAGTCAGCAATGCTGTCTAATTTTGTCACATGCATTAGTCACTGTGAGCTACTACCAACTTATTTGGTTATGTCATTATTGATTCAGTTCCGCCACCAGACACACTTTAAACAAGGCTTTCTTAGAAACAGTTCCCTTTGCAATTGGATTGGGAAGAATACCTGATAGATAGGAGTACAGTATCTGTCACAACCAGTTAAGGCAGTGGCCCATCTGGGTCAGTGTCCTGACAGTAACTGTTCCCCAGGGTGGAGATTTATCTCCATCACCATAAATTAGTTTGGTTTAAGTTACACAGTTCAAACATCTAAGGCTGCAAGACTTCTGGTTGCCTTAAAAGCATGAATCAGAATCTCTGCACAGGTAAGCTTGTGAGCCTGCATACATCACCTCGCTAATGTGAAGTCCCCAGGCGCCTTAAGTTTTAACAGTGCTTTTTCAGAGTATTATTATCAGTAATGCAGTAACTCCAGCAGATCTCAAATAGGGCTGGGATCTTATTGTCCTAATACTGTACAAAATTTTTTGAAAGCCACTCGTACCCAGAAGCTCTTATGCCATATATTGGTTAGAAATACAAGGGACAGGAGTGTGGCAGAATTCCAGATCCTTGTCTGAAAGCATTTAAGTTTTCATTTAAAAATAAAAGACACTAAATTAAAGTTCACTCACTCGGTACAGTGTTTGAGGTTGAGTGTTCCTAAACACATTTTTTTGCACTCTGCACCACAAGGTAATATTTTACACTACCAAGTTTTATTGTTTTTTGAAACTTTGTTCCTTAAGACCTTTTTATTACAATGAAAAAAACTAATTCTTTATCTTTAATATGCAAAGATCAAATAGTCTTTAATAATATCATTACTTTAACAGAATGAACTGGATTAGTAAACACAGGTCATCTTTAAATTTACTAACCAATATCTCTGTGAAGGGAAGGACTTTTTCCAGTATATCATACCACAAGAATTTTTCACTTCTAATGAATAATTTTCACAAGCATACATGATTCAAAACAGATATGCACTTTTGCCTTGACACAAGACTGTTAAATGATGGCAAAACATGGCAGCAGAAAAGGAGCAATTTATCCTAACACCCTCCTTGATGGAAGGTGAATGAGTGTAAGGAAAAACTCTTAATGTCTGCCATGGACAACCAACACCAGCCTATAGAGATTCTGGAGATATAAATATACATCAGAGTATTGAATAACATTTTATCTCATTTAGAAAGAGATATGAACTTCAGAGAACTGGTGATAAAAGCCAGCAATTTGCAATGTAGTTTCAAGTAAAAAAAAAAAAAATTTAGATGGATACAGACTGTCCCTATTCAGGCTTTGAATGGAAATTGGCAAGGAGCATTTATCTCAATTTGATTGCAATAAACAACAGTTTAAAAATATAGCAACCATTGCTTACCATGTACCAAAGAAGATTATTATGAGAGGTAAGATCTTCCTCCAGGGTTAAAAAAATGATGAATTGGTTCACAGTTTTTTGTACCAAAGTGACACCAACATGTCTTTCCTCTGTGAATGTTCCCGTACTTGAATATTCCCATAACAAAAGCTTTATGAAAGCCATTGCCCTTTCAGTATGGATTGTCTCACTAAGAGACTGGTTGTGTTTATTATGCTACCCCGCTTTTACCCAAGCAGGGTTCCCTCCTTGCAGTGAAGAGTGGCAGGTGCCCCTAGAGGACAATTATTCTCATCTATTTCACATAGACTAATTTGGGATACAAAGAATCATTCTCTGGAGGTGTCTCCACTGCTACAAAGGGAACCTGGATGACTAAGACTAAATAGAATCATAGAATGGTTTGGGTTAGAAGGGACCTCTAAAGATCACCTAGTCCACCCTCCCTGCCACGGGCAGGGTCATCTTCCACTAGATCAGGTTGCTCAGAGCCCCATCCAACCTGGCCTGGAACACTGCCAGGGATGGAACATCCACAGACTCTGGGAAACCTGTGCCAGTGTTTCACCACCCTCATTGTAATAAACTTCTTCCTTATGTCCAATCTAAATCTACACTCTTTCAGTACAAAACTGTTGCCCCTTGTCCTGTCACTACAGGCCCTGGTAAAAAGTCTGTCCCCACCTTTCTTATAAGCCCCGTTTAAGTATTGAAAGACTGCAATAAGGTCTCTCTGGAGCCTTCTCTTCTCCAGGCTGAGCAAACCCAACTCTCAGCCTTTCCTCATAAAAGTGTTCCAGCCCTCTGAGGATGTTCATGGCCCTCCTCTGGATCTCCTCTAACAGGTCCATGTCCTTCTTGTACTGGGGACTCCAGAGCTGGATGCAGTACTGCAGGTGGCGTCTCAAGACAGCAGAGTAGAGGGGGAGAATCACCTCCCTCGACTTTCTGGTCACGCTTCTTTTGATGCAGCCCAGGATACCATTGGCTTTCTAGGCTGCAAATGGACAGATAATGTTCAATTTTTCATGCACCAGAATCCCCAAGTCCTTCTCCACATAACTTCTAGATGGCATAAGTCAAAGTAGAAGCAATCCCATCTTACTGAGCTGATCTAAACAGTTACTCTGTTACAGGCAAACATTCAGTGCCTGTGCTACTGTTAGTGACCATGAGCATCCTTCAGGCACAAGCAAGTTATCAAAGTTATTAAATGCTGCATGGTATGGGAGTCTCACACAGAAATTTGGAGGTTCTAAAGAGGCAGAAATAGCCCTGGGTGATATTTTCTTTACTTACTAATGTCATAGCACAAAGACATGCGGGTGGGACATGCTCAGGCAAACACACACTCACTTTAATCTTTCTGTCTAGTACTGCAAACATGGGGACACAAGCTTACCACACACTAGCCAAACAAGCACCTGTTTTCTCTGAGACAACCCCAGGTGAAGCATGTGTACCCTTACTTCACTGCCACTCATACCTGCAGACATGCAGGTGCTATAAAACCATCTGCCAGTCATTCCCCATGATAATGCCACACAACTCACATCAGAAGGAAATAACCATTTTTGCCATGTATGTTCAGCTCCACATTCTTTGTGCCTGTATGGTTAAAACAGGAAGAAACTCAATACAGCTAGACGTAATTTTATTGCCATTCTTGTTATTTTTCTGGCTCAATAAAACATCCAGAATATGAAAGCTGCTGAATATAAATTTTTTTTTTTTAAAAATGGACTCTAAAGATGCATTCTCCCCATGGTATTCCTCTATGACAGTCCCAAGCACTAAACTGGCAATTAAACATTGCCTACTGTTTGTCTGACTTTGGCAAAGAATTATCATATCTATCCATAGCTCTTTGCTACCAGCTTTTTCCAGGGATTGGGGACAGCATGGAAATCACATGATGTGCACAGTAATCCAGGACATACCCTATATCTTATCAAAGGATGCTACACGAGATTACAAATTCAGTCACAGTTAATTGTGAAGGAGTTTGTCTGCATTTCTAAATGATAACCCAATTTTTAAGATCCTGAAAACAGGGAACAGATGCTGAATGCCAATGCAAGAAACCTAACAACAAAGCACAGAGAAAAATGATGTGGAAAAGAACTGTAGCAGCACAATGCTAAGGGAAATTAGAGAGGCACCACCTGTAGAAGGGCTCCTCTGACAAATCCTCTATGCTACGTATTGTGCATAAGCACTATCTTACATCTTCTTGGCTAAAGCAACAAAACTACAGAGCTGTGACATTTGCTGAATAAAGTTCAAACCCTACTTGCTACTTTGTCTCCCTGCACCTGATCAAGGCAGTACTATTTCAAACTTTCAGGCAGACATTCATGAGGTCCAATCTTGATTTATTCAAATATATATATGGGAGTATGGCAGATGTTTAAAAAAATAAGCTGTGCATGTTCAAAGAATGCCATGGAAGATGGCACTCAGTTTTCTTAGTCTTTTTAACCTGAGTTATGCAGCAATGAAAATAACTGAATCAGCTCAAAGTGCTGGGGATAGAATGCTCAAAAATAAAGATTCAGTTCATGCAGATATGCTACAGTAGTTCCAGATTTGCCATTTCAAGAGAAAGAGCAAGATTTCCTTTCTAGTTTTGCCACAGAAAGACATTAGTGATATTTAGAAAAAATGATCATTCCTGAACAAGGCAGTTATGTTACAATACAGTTTACAACATTGAGATTTATTTTGGCTTGAGGCAAAGTTAAGATTAAAGAGATGGTGCCGCTAAGACTACAAAGGCTCATAAAACACTAAGCCATTATCATGACCTTAATACAGAACTTAGGATTCAAGACATCAGTGGTTATAATAGTCTTATATTCATTTAAAATTCAGCTACAGTTTGTCACAATCCCCTTTTAGTTTTGATCTAAACTACCCTGACATTTAGCTGCACAAAGTATTTATTATTTCTTTATTAGCTGCAAAATTCACAAGGTCCAAAGGTGGGAAGCATCAAGTCCCTGAGAAATCCAAGAAACAACTGCGGTGTTATCCAGGCTGTACTCTTGTGCTGCCTTTTTATTGTAGAAGGTCAATTTACAACATAATAGAAAACAGAATTACTACAATTTCAGGCTTGCCATGCAGGAATATATTTGCAATGCATTGAAGACTGAGACAAATTTTCACACCACAACCTTGCAGTCATTAATAAAGAAGATTGTGGTCTCTGTCAATATGTGTTGCTCTCACAAAATAGCAAATCAGCCTTTCCTTAAGGCTGGAGGGAGCAAAATGAGTTTGCCTGTGGATGCCCTTGGTTTCTAGTCTGTAAAAAACATTATAATAGAAAACACTTTTTTGCCTTCTGTTTGAAGGTCACCCTCAGTCTGGTAATTATTAAATTGTAATGATTTGAATGTTCCACTCAGAACCTTGGATTTGCCTGTGTGGCCAAAGTAAGGATTGTTTTTGTGGGGCAAAACTGCACAAGCAAAAGATAGGTGAGTCTTCTGGAAAAAAAAGAAAGTGCAAAGTTTCAGTAATGCAAATATAATCAACAACAAAAGCTTGGTGGAAAACAAATATTTGCTGGTCCCTGGACAATGATTTTGTTGGAGGGAAGGGACAGGGGTACACCAACCTGGAAAACCTCAGGCATCAGGACTAACAGATATTTACTTTTACTACTTTTCTTCTGGCAGGCAAACAGTGGAAGCATTAGCATATATCTGAAATGCAGACCTTAGGTGGCAAGCAAAAAGACTATATGACAACCCTCATGTCTTAAGATTTGGGTTTCTAACCACAGTTACAAGGAATTTGTAAGAGGGTTTTTCTTGTCCAAGAGAAATTATGAAAGCTACTAACAGAATCCCAGCCACTACAGAAATACACTCATATTTATACCCTTAAGCTACAAAGTGGATGTTTCCAATAGGAAAAGGAGACATCATAGTAAAGGTTTCCAGAAGCATCCTGCTGGAAAAAACGAGGCTCCTGAATCCAGTATCACCCAACATTTTGTCTCTCTGGCTAGGATTTCCTCATAACACTACTCATTTTCTCTTTCTTCCTTGTCAGATTGCTGGCACAATTTTGCTTTGCTGTTGCAACATAATGTGTTCCCCCCCCACAAATACTATCTTTCCATGGTAATGCAGTGGATCTTCAACTTAAGGGTAAGTTCACCCTAAAATCTAATTAGGCAGCCAAACCTTCTTAAAATATAGCCACCACATGTCTGGGGGTTCCAGCAGTCAGAAACCCCTTCACAGCCACAGCTTCCACCTGGGGGAGCGGTGTGTCAAGTCTCACATGGGAAGGAACACCCATGAGAAACATATCTGGACCATATTTTTTATTCAGCAGCTTGAAACCCAGCAAGTTTTCAAAAGTAGGAGGGAACAGCTCAGCCAAGTACCTGTTTTTCAACACATACATTTGCCAAATACGAGTTACAGCAAAAACGTGTTTCTTCACACAAGTGGCCAAGTCCAGTTTTACCTCTTTGTGGTTTTCCCTTTTAATTTATGCCACTTTTTATTCATCTCACCCCCCTCCCACTCTATTCGCTGCAATGTATACTTTCCCATAGGAGTGAAAAATGGAAGCAGCCAAAGGGTCATCCAAGGATCAAAAACCTTCAGCTGTTGTTTTCAAGTTTTATTTATGTTTATTAAACTTTCCCAACTCATTTCATTATTCTTCTGCTTACCCATCCTGCCAAATACCTCTTTGGTGAATAATAATTCAAATAACAGAAAAACAGACATCTGATGTAATTTCTCTTGGCAGGCAAGCAAGCAAGGGAAATACCAGATAACTATGAAAAAAAAAAAGAATAAATTGCACATCCACAAGCATTTTGAAAATCTAAAGACCTCACTATCTAATGATCTCTATTTCCTCATAGGTGTTCCAAGTCTTCAGAAAACTACATGGCATATATGTATCAGGGCATAAAATCTTGTTCTCTGTGTACCTCTGAGTACGTGTCCATGTAGGCCACCACAACTGATCAAATTTAAAAGTCTTGGTTTTTAAAAGGCCTATAAAGAACAAAGATGGAAAGTGTCAAAACTGATACCAGTAAATATTCTTCACAAAGGAAGGGGGGGAGTTGCTATGCCTGGTTATGATACTATTAATAAAAGAAGAAGAGATGAATTTCAGTACCTTTTCATAGTTTATTAGCAGACTGGTATCTGGGACAATGTTCATTCATAGTTGTTTCACTGTTTCATGCAAACAAAGATCAGTTTTATTAAAAATAAGTCTGATTTCCTCCAATCACCTTGCCTTATTAGTAGTAGTAATATGTAATTTTCCACCCTCACCTCACAGTGCTGTTTCTGTTCCCTGGCTGAAAATGGTGTTGTCTTAAGCAGTGAAACAACATGTCTGAAGAGCTGGACTGTGGTCACTGGAAGGATCCAAGCATTTTGTAACCTCACTGACTTCTCTCAGATTAGGGTTGCACCTCTTGACCTAGGCTATGCTCTGTAAATTGTAATTAGGCTAATGAGGTTGCATGCACCATTTTATTTCCATCATGGTTGCATAATTCATGGGAGGGAGTATCAGGCTGTGCAGCTGCAGCCTGAGAACCCCTGACTAGACAGGTTACTTTCCTCTATTCAAAGGTACCTGGAAAAATGGAATGTCACAGGTGTGGTTTCTCCATTTTTTCCCCCTGAGCCCCAGGCAGAGCAATGCAGATGCTTGCACAGCAGCTCCCAGCCAGGGCCCCTTGCAGGGTAAGCACTTTGCACCCTGCTGAAGGGAGCTGTGCTGCCAGCATCTTTCAAGAACATCTGCTGCTTCTGTTGGCCTCTAATTAACATCTCCATCACTATTCACCCGAATCACTGTTATAAGCAAATTGAGAAGCACAATGGTGGGAAATGTACATTCCTGCTTGGGTAGATCAGAGTCAGTGGAATATTGAAAAAAATCTGCTCCTTTTATCTGCCTGTGTGAGTAGTACAGTTACTATAGAGCTTGAGAGAGAAAAACAATTTTTTCTGCTCTTAGCAACTCTTTCAGCCCTGATTTTTTCTAATGCCCAAGTCTGATACAAGTCTTGTTGACTATATACTGTTTACATCTAAGGGTTGTCTTTTTAGTGCATTGTATTAGGTTTGGGGAAAAAACACCATGGAACATACACAATTGTGTCAAATTGATTACACCCTTGTAAACTGCAAAGTATACTTTTGGCATTTTTCCTGCATTTCACTGATATAAAGATTAGGCTTTGGATGTATATCTCTAATCTCGTCTTTTAACCACCATTAAATTTAGCTGCCCCAAAAGTGTGGGCTTTCACACATTAGCATTTTCAAATGCTTTATAGTCATTTTATAGGCTGAAATTTGGGTAAACAGATTGACTTTGAATTTTGGAGCATGCCAGCTGCCCTCCATTCAGGCTAATTGAAAGAAGAGATGAACATGACTTTAGCTTCAACTGAAACAATGGAAAACAGCCTGTGGATTAGATCACAAGCAAAATTCAACCATACAGAGTTTATAACAAATGCAACAGCAGGGGATTAAAGCACCCTCATTTACCGTTAAAGCAGCATGTGATTTTGACTCCCCTTGGCCTGAACAGAAGGCTGCCGGCATAAGCAGCAGCCTGGTAATATTGGCTATATAATCTTAAGGCTATATAACCTTAACTGGGGTGTGTAAGAAAAAGGACAGGCAGGAGGCTGGACTGTAAGCAAAGGAACAATCTCCTACCATTTCTAAACGAGAAACTGAACTTTCACCAAAAGAGTCTGTAAGTATATGGGTTTGCATCTGAGTATTATTCATCACCAGCACTGGTTTTTCAATTCCTAAAGGAGTCAACCCTCAAACCTCTGACTATGATACTAATGATACAGTATTATTCCGAGCTCTGTATCACAAGGAGCTGAGCAGGTTTTTAATAATCTTGCAAAATCTTCTATTTCCACTATCGCCATATAAATTTGAATTCAGGAGGGGCAGGAGGGATTGTATTTACACCATCAGGTTTCTGTCTCTTCCTCCCCTACAAGCACTGACAGCTGGGAAGGAAAAGAAAGAAGTTATTTATTTTAGAAAGAGTTCTTAACCAGAGTAAATCCCTGAGTTGATTTTTTTCCATTCAGAAATTCTCTATCGCAAGATAAAGTTTGTCAGTATTTCAGAAATTGTGGTGTGGTTGCTCTGTGATTACAGTCACTGAGGAGCAGAATAAAGCAATGCAGTTTGGTGGTCAGCTGTGAAACGGAAAATGTTAAACAAAGAGTTTTGGCGTTTGAAATTATCCCAGAAAAAGTGTTGTATGCCATGAGAATCAATTACTTTAAAAAAAAGTACAAGAAATGGATGCCAGTCAAACTAATCATTGCCAAATCCTCCAGAAATTCAGCCACCTAACCTATTCTTAAAAGTAAAAAAGTTTATGTGGCAGAGAGGGCAAATTTTGGTGGTTGTTTTTCCTGGAAAGGACTATGGCTTTTTTAATTACATAATCTTGGTCTTTCATCCAGCGGCAATATCTGAAATATCTCCAAGAACACCATAATTGCACTCATTTGCTAACACTTGAGCTTTCTAGAGAATAGACCTTGGGCTTGTAAGCTGACTTTTTCCATCCTAATGAGGGGTTTGGGGTGTTCATTCACTATATTTAGTCATTTTACAAAATATCAGGACAGCATCATTCCTCTGAAGCTACAGCATGTAAGTTGTGTGCAGCTGTGTAATTACAAGTAATGATTACTCTGGAAACAATCAATTCATTGTTCAGGTGTTCTAACTTCTAATTACACATCAGCAACTAGGCACTGGAGGTGATTCTTGAGTATCCAGTGCAACCTCAGGAAAGCCCTACCTGAGAACAATGCTGCATCATAGACCTCCACAGCAGTTAGTGTCATGATTTGAACCTAAATGATTAAGCAGTGCAAGTCCTGGTTACCTATATACATACATCTGATGGAAAGAGATAACTTTAGCCATGCAAGTCATGGAGGAGTTTTTGAAAATCTGCTCGCTCCCAAAATTCACCATCATTTGGACTTCAGGCTCCTTATTTTTATGTATTCATACATCTCAAAAATATTGAGAAGATTCACAGCTCTCTAATCAAATGCATTCAGTCTATAAACCAGTCACAATAAGAGTCTCATGCAACCGTCACTATGCCAAATTTCTCAGTGGATATTAATAATAGGAGTAAACACAATAAGAAATGTAGTTCTAAACACACTAAAACCTTGCAACCCAGCTGTAAGGCTACTGTCATTTCACAGTAATACCCAGCTTTCAAGAAATGACATTATTCAGAAGGAATTGCAGCTCTACAAGCATGGTTGGCCAAGTGATATATCAGGCCAGTGAAACCATGACTGAAACAGACAGTTCACCCTCTAACAGAGGAGCTTTATTTAAATCATATATAATTATATAAAAATAAGAAGCTTTGTAGTCCACATTAACCAGATCTCACCAATCTTTTCACCAGATATCTGGGGAGTCTTGGGAACCTGAAGACAATATATGTAAGAAATTGATGCAGACTGAGTTTCGTTGCATTCGAAATAATCACAGGGTCTTTGTTGTTGTCACCTTTTGCAGTATCCAGTTCTTTGAGTCTGGTAACACATCCACTTACCTCAGTAAGTGCTTTTCTACCTCAGCTGTAACATCCTTTCCATTGTCTTTCCAAGGACACTCTCCTTGGCTTCCTTTATCTCCTTCTGTTCTGCTTAGGGAGTTTTAAATCACATAGTGGCAGCTATACTTCCCATTACTTTTTATGGTTCAGTCATTGGTTCTTCACGCAAATGTGCTGCCAGCAACAGACTATTTGGCCTAAAATCCTCTCTCTGATAGTGATATTAGGATAAATGTGATTTGGGGACCATCCAAATCAAGGTCTGGCATGGTAAGTGCCTCCACCACTCAGCATCTCCAGGGATGTAGCCAATAACAGAGCTAAAAGTTCTTTCTGACACGTGCCCTTGATCAGCACAAGAAACACCTACACAGTCTTAGTTCTTTGGACAGGTCATCAGTTTGGCACTTTTCATCACTCAGCCAGCAATGATACTATAAGTCATGGACATGATGTTTCCCACATTTGCATTGGCAATGCTGCTACCCAGCTAGACATTTCAGAAGTAAGAATATTCTTTGAGAATTGCTGCTTGGTTAGCACAGACTGCTGGAAATCCACAATGTAAAGTGCATTTAGAGATTTCAGCTACCTGGATTATCTTAGAGGAAAGCCAGGAGCCTTTTGCAGCTTTGACAAATTGATGCTTTAGGATCTTTTTGTTTTAAGAACTAAAGCTTTTTGGAATGGCCCCTTGGAATAATCAGTTCTGACAACACTCATTCCACTCCAGCCTATTCACTCAGTTATCCAAATTATGAATTAATGCTTACTCTTCTCATTCATTCTCTTGAAGAACAAAAAAAAAGAAAATATTAGTGAGCATCACTCATGAAAATATGACACTACTGGAAATGGTCTGAGAACAAGTGCTGTTGTATAAACACTACAGTCATTTTTATGTCTCCTAAACAATAGCTGACATGAACAATAAAACTAAATGTTCCTATTGATTTCCTATTTGGTATTCTTTTTCATTCCCAAGGCATATTATTCAAAATATATCAGCACAGATCCTCTGTGAAGAAAGAGGCAAAGATTCACGTCAAAATATTATAGTCACTGATGGAAAGACTGTAGTAAAAAAAACAGGATTTAGCCTTATGAAACCATGTCAACATATTTCTCTTCATTCATTGCTTCAATATGGATAACTTTTGGTTCCCTCCAAAAAGCAACTAATATATTTATTACTAGCATATTTTGTCAGGTACTGAGCATTTCTTAGCTTAAGCATCTGTAAGGCCCTGCATAAATCAAGAGTTAAAAGTCCCATTCAGTAACACAGACCTCCTCCTATCTGACCAAGAATATTTTTTTCCTTAAATACCCAACGAAGAATGGGTTTCCACTAAGCAAATGGCAAGTTTCTTCACTTTGCCATGCAACTCAGACTGTGTTCATTCAATTCCTGCTCTATCTTCTCTTTCTGCTGTCTCTTGCTTCCCAGGGAAAGCAGCACTGAAGCCCGAGAAGGGCAGACTGGAGCAAGGAGCTCCCAAGGGGCTGTGGTCAGCACAGAAGTGGAACAGGACAACTGCAGGTCCAGTGGTGCCTTATGTCACCCTGAGGGACAACCAAAAAGTGAAAGGGGGCCAATATATGATCAAATTTTAACTAATCTATCTGCAGACTGAAGGAATAAATAAATGTTAAAAGGCAAATGTCAGACAGATGTCTGAAGTTCAGCACCAGGTCCATTTTTAAAAGTATCCAAATAAAGAGCTCAAGTATCACAGATGAGGTACAGTATGCCAAAGATTTACCATCTTTCCCTCCCTCCTGAAATATATCATTTAAATCAGAGTATTCCTATCTCCTTTGGGACCATACTGGTTGCTTTCCAGATCTGTAAGATTTTATGCTCCAAAATTAGAACAGCTGCTGCTAAGCTCCAGTGACCCAGCACTGCACTACTCCATCTGTACGTTCTTTCATTTCCTTGAGAATTACTGTGCTGCCAGACTAATCCATTCATACTAGCCCCACAGTTCCTCTGTGCCCTTGGACAAGACCAGCACAACAGGCAGAGTGAGGTCTCATATTTGGGCGCTTTGCTGTAATTAAAAAGATTCTTGTACATGAAATCTAACTACTGGTCATGATTTCTGCTCTGTATCTGTAGGGAATAGAATCATAAACTGATAGAATAGTTTGGGATAGAAGGGACCTTTAAAGGTCATACAGTTCAACTCCCCTGCAATGAGCAGGGACATCTTCCACTAGACCAGATCACTCCAAGCCCCATCCAGCCTGGCCTGGAACACTGCCAGGGATGGGGCAGCCACAGCCTCTCTGGGC
>JANZLQ010000013.1:19555916-19566759 GCA_026212715.1 Elanus axillaris
ATCCCTTCCCTCCAGCATGTCGACCACACCACACAGCTTGGTGTCATCAGCAAACTTGCTGAGGGTGCACTCAATCCTACTGTCTATGTCACTAGCAAGGGTGATAGACTGCACAGGTCCCAATAACAACCCCTGAGGAACCCCACTTTATCTCTGCTCTCCTCTCAGACATCGAGCCATTGACTGCAACTATTTGAGTGTGACCATCCAGCCAATTCCTTATCCACTGGGTGGTCGATCCATCAAATCCATGTCTCTCCAATTCAGAGACAAGGATATCATGCAGGACTTCTACCACATTTCCTCCATCCAGCAACTGACAAGAAGCATAATACTGTTGGATGACTCCCAATTGACTGATCCATAACAAAGGCTTTGGGAAGCTCCCTGAATTCCAGATAGTGCTCCTTAATTCTGTATTGTAAAGCAAAATGGAAAACAGGCAACCAGCTTCCTTCCATACATGCCCATAGCTGCTACTTTCTCACTGAGATTATGACTATGGCTGAATGTTTGAAAGTCTGGTTTCAGATTTTTCTTAAGGTTTGTTTCTCAGTACAGACATCTTTATTTCCAGCCGTAATGGCAACAACTTCCAGAAGAAAACCATACCCAGTTTGCCACACAGTGACGCTGCATTACAAGGTTTAATCATGATTAGCTAACAGGATGCTGAACACAGTTTCTCCTGGTGTAATAAGGCTGTAAAATCATAATCAGAAGCACAGCAGCCATTTTTTCTTCAGAACAAAGTTTGCACTTTGATAGGCTTTTAGTCATGTTTTCAGTGACACTGTTCATAAAGTGAGGGACTGCTCAGTGAGAGTAAAAGCAGCAGAAATGAGATTTGTGATTGGCACCATCCTTGTCTTATCAACCACAGAAAGGTACCTCTCTCTGATTGGGTCCTGTGGGGTGTTCTGAGTGCACGTAAAAACAGAACTGCTGAACTAATTATTTTACACTTCTCATAAGAACAAAACACAAATCTACTCTTGAGTTTGAAGTCTTGTGTGACAAGTTCCAGTCCATTTACTAAAACCCCTTGACATATGGAATTCATAACCACTCTGGCAGCCTTACTTAAAAGTGTGCCTTTGTAATCTGTCGCTCAACATAACTGTTACCCCAAAAATGATGTTCCAGCATATTCACTTTGTGAAACATGTGCAGGCAGAGTAAGAGGGAGGGAGGTGGGATAGGGCAGCATGGCACCTGAAGTGGGCTTCGCTGTCTCAAACCATTTGTTGAAAAAAGCACTTTGAAGTTAATCACATTGCTTTCACCTCAACAACCAATGTAGACCCTGAATGTTTAATTATGCCACTGGGTTTATACCTAATCAATCTTTTTCATTAAAATCCAGTGAAGCAGACAACTGAGATAATTACTGAAGAATCATCTTAATTAAATTTTAGCTTCTAATTAAGAGTCATTGTTTACCCCATCAGAAAGCCATTAGGATTCAGGACAAGGTTGCTCTGTTCATTATGTTTTCACCTTTTTTTTTTTTTTAAAGCTTTGAGCAAAGAGAGTGATACAGGATTTTATGTTAAAAAAAAAAAAGAATTATTACAATTGTCCCACAAAAAAAGGAGAATATGCACAAGCCAGTGTCACCATTTGTCAGAAGCCCCATAGCATATTTACTTCCAGAGTAATTGCAGAATATCTTTGCATATAAATTGACACTGCCGTGGTCCTTGAAGATAAAGCCACATCCATATATAAAATGAACACGGCCTCCTAAATTATTTCTTTCCAGCTACAATGAAGATAATTTCAAAATCTCTCAACATTCCTATCCTGCAATGAGAAACTTCTCTCTGCTTTTCATTGTTGTTTTCACAAATGTCTGACACTGGCTGAGGTCTGCTTCAACTTCAGGAAAATACAATCAGATGTTTTAACTAGGGAATTACAACTGCATAGCAGTTAAATGACATCACTGAAGATGTGCAGCTTCACCACACACACTTGCTGCAAGGTGTCAGCACCAGCTATACAGATGCAATGATGCTTCAACAGACAGAATTAATCAGGGAAAATTAATATCCAAGTCCTAATGCTTTCAGGTTTCCCCTCTATATATATTCCAAGACAAAAGGCAAAAAATGTAGATTCCTCCATATCGAAGTTTTTTCCACCTTCACATCTAGCAAGCAAATTTGTAAAAATCATAATGATGTCAGACTATGACACTGAGTTTGTACTTTTGAAATGCAAAGGTAAACATGTAGAGCTGAAATGGTTGCTAATAAGCATTGACCATCTGCTATAGATGAAGCAAACTGTGTTATGATCAGCACTAAAACAAAACATTACCTATTTTATAGAAATATCTTGTTCCATGTGTTTGCTTGTTTACTTTTAGTGGCATCCTGCAGGACATGGTGTAAGGAGCAATACAAATCTTCAGTTACACTTCTCAGCTGACCAATATTTCTGACACAAGGAGTTCACACTTTGGAAACTACTGATCCACACTTGCCATGAGGAATTGAGAAGATGTATTAAGAGTATGAAAAACTTCTTTTTCATGCAAGTTCTTTGTAACCATTTAAGTAGGTACAGGTAGAATGAATAGTTGCCAGGGAATTAATGTAAAATTTTCAGGTACCACCTGGGTGTTATTAAATAATAATTGCCTCTACCAGTAGGAATTACATTTGCCAATAATAGAAGGTAGGCAATTATGGATCAGAAGAAAGTATCAGATTATAGGTTCATTTTAAGGGAGAGACAGAGAAAACAGAAGACATTTAAAAGAAACTACACAGCAGAGTAAATAACAGCAGCTTCTAGCTGGTTTTAAACAAAGAACTCAGTTGTGCTAGATGGTGCCAGCACTTCTTAATCAGTCATACTTGCTCTAACCTTTTAATAAAGTCTGATTGCAGGAGGCTGAAACAGCTCTTGCTCCACTCAACAGGTAATTTGAGCATGCACAGCTGAGTGGTAGGCAACCAGCTACAGTACAACACAGTGGCACGCCAAGACGGAGGCTTTAGGGGTCTGAAATGCCAGTAGGCTTATGTTTGCCCGGGACATTCTCACACAGAGGAGAGACAAGATAAAAGGTTATGTCTACAGATGCACCTGGGTGACCTCACTGTAGTTTCAGGTGACCTAATCCAAAACTTAGATCTTCAAGCTATTGTCAGATGCTGACTGTACAATTTCCAATGCACAAATATTTCTATTGCACTGTCACTGAACTGACCAAAATCTCTTGTCCGGTAAGAGTCCAACGCCCTCCTGGGAGGCCACATCCTCCTATAAGTTTGTTTAGATATCAGAGATCATTTTCAAATCCTCACCCTTTCTGACTTGGATGAGTAAGCAGAGGAAGACCCAAACCATTGCCTAGCCATTAGGGAATTCAGACAACACAATGTTTCACATTTCTGCTCTCAAGTAAATATGGGATCTCATCACTAGGATCTTGGATGTAGAGGAAGAAGAACCAAAAGCAAGAACAAATCAAGCATTTTAAGAATGAATCACGTCTCCAAGCTTCTGAAATAGGTTCATGACTGCTCATCCAAAAGAAGTAGTGAAGCATTTCATTCCCATCAAGGGTTGGGTGCTTGCCTGCCCATGCTACAGGACAGAAAGCTTTTCAGTACTGTATCTGCAGGTGCTTAGGCACATCTTCACTCAACTTTTTTGGATGCTTGTTGTTGGCACTTCTGCCTCCCTGTACACTACAAGGGAGCCTATCTAGCCTGACTTTACTACAGAAACTTTCTAGTTACTAAGTTAACAATACTAGTCCTTGTAAAGCTAAGCTGTATCCACCATTACAGTTTGACAAGTCACTTTATACTGTACCCATATAAAGCCTTTATTGTAGTCATTAATAGAAAACACATGCCAAACTAGTTATTTATTACAGCTGTAAGAAAGCTAATGACTTAAAACAGGCACAGTGCTTTGCCACTAACCCCTTATAAAATTTCAGGCTTGCCATTTTAATTGGTGGAACTAAATCAATTTATCACTTAATTATGTATCAATTTATGAAGAAAAGTGGTTTTTTATTTGCTTGCAATCCTACTGGTCAGGACTGCAGTGGCTAGAAATTCAGAGATTTAAACATTAAAAAACTTCTGTCTTTGCCATAACCACTCACTTCAACAACTCCTTTAACAAAAGAAATTATTTGCTTATCCAAGAAACCAAACTTCAGGGGTTTTGAAATGCAACAGTAGTGAAGAGCAATTGTAAGGAGTGTGGCAGGTACACCTGCCCTGGTAGAGACTGAAATGTCTCGACTGCTGAAAGAAAAACGTTGAAACTAGAAGCTGTGGTTTGGGGTCGAGCTGCCAGGCTGGTGTGGTGACTGTGGTCACATACACACCTTGGCTAGTGGTGACCATCACATACAAACCTCAGATAGGAAAGGCAAGGCCCTTCAGCTGACTGGCAAAGCCCTCAGCCAATGAAACACCTTGGTCAAAAGAAGTTTCTAAGCTGCTGACCATATATGATGACAGATCAGATTTAGCTAGGGTATAAACCAAGCCCTGCTTGAGGGCAAACTGAGTTGGGCCTCCTTGGAACAGTGGGTCTGCAGGTGGGGACTCCCCCCATGGGTTGGGACACCACCTATGGTAACTCCTGCAGGCTGAGAGCCCTCACGTGAGCGATGTACACATTTTGGATCATCATTTCTAAAGTTTAAGAATTCTTAAGTCGGTTGTGCAGTGCTAATTTACGTCATTGAACCTGTGGTTTACTAATATTGTTGGAGTTATAAATTATTTTGATTGAAGAATAAATTTCATTGAGTTTCATGACTGTTTAATTTGACTGTGTGAGCCTCCACAACAAAGAGTTATAAGGTAAAGGTGAAGGTTTTCTAGGCTGGGAAAACATATTTACAGTTAGGTTAGATGAGCAAACATTCTCCATCTCAGTCTTTTGCTATTTAGGAAAACCTGAGACAAACAACAGAAGAAAAAACTCGGCCTTTTTTAAGCATTGTACTTACTTGGGCATAAGTAGCTCCAGATTCTCATGTCCACCTGTGTGATCTGAACTTACAGAGGGATTTTATGAAGTCTGAATAAGAGTTAACATTGCTCTGCCCCTGGGGCTGATTTTCTTGGTTTGTTTTAAGTCCTTGTCTCTGGGACAGCGATGGTAGTGCCTGCAGCATGAATGGGTGGTTTTTCATATAGCAACACAAGGTCTGCAAGAATAAGAAGAACCAGGAACTGCTAGCCAGTAGCAGGCTCTGCTGCTAAGTGAATAAGAAATTAGGAATAAAGAAATGCCTCCTCAAAGGAAACCCAGTACAAGACAACATGCTCTAGAGACCATTGAGAGAGCAGTGTTAACTTAGGTCAGTCTGAGGAAAGGGAAGTGGAGAAGGGCCTCTGACTAGAGAAAAAAAGAGGCCTGTAGTTATCCTTTCTGCGGAAAGCTGATGGGCTTTCTGTTGAAGGGGCAATATGATCTGCCTGCAACACTGAAGGCAGCCTGTGGATGGGCAAAGCACACCAAAATTAGTCCATACACACCCATTTTTGCCTTGAAAGCTGGGTGGCTACTAAGCTATGAAACAAAGTAAGGAAAGGGATACTAAGGAGCTACAGCTAAACAGGCATCTTAATAGATCCAGGAAAGGTGCTACCCACCCTCAAAACTACCAGAAAAGCATTACTAAATTGTGTCCTGGAAAGAGAATGAAAGCAGGGCCGAGCCAACCTCTAGACACTAGCACTGCATGAATGTGAATAACAGCAGGACACAGGAGGCATTTTCTACATGTAGCAGGAGAATACAGTGTTAAAAAATAACTGTCAGAAACCTAGATTTCATTCTGATTAGCACAACAAGAAAAATAAAAAACCCAAAACATTTAGCAGTGGGACTGAAAGCTGCAAAAATCATTAATCTTGGCAATATAAAGGGGAATCCACATAAGACAGCTCAAGGCAGAGGAAATTAAAAGATTTACCGACATGTTTGAGGGCATGGGACATCTGCTAAAACAATGAACTCTATCACTGAATGCAGTGTCAATGGTGCATGCAGAGCAATGCACGTCAGTAGCATTACAGCCAAAGTGGGAGAGCAGCTCTAGCATACAGCATAATTAAATGTAATTGGAAAGGTGGAGGAATCCTCAGCTTGATTGCTGTAAGTAATAAAAAACCAAACACATGCTGGGCCAGTCTGAATGTGCAGAGGCCCTTGGGACCCATACATAGCTAAACCGGAAAATTTTACCACAGCCACCCTTCCCAGATATAACTTGCAAAGATTGCACAAAGTCTGGGTTCAGTGCATAGGAACAGATACATTCTACTCTCATCTGCTGGGGGAAGCAGAGAGGTTTCTACTTCCATTACTGTGTTAGGAGGCAAGCACTTCTATACATTAGAAGCACTTCTTATCTTAGAAAAGGCAATGAGATTAGGAGAAGGGAAGTGATCTGATCTAATCCTCAAAGGAGAAAACTTGCAAGGATTTAAAGCATCAACCTCTACAAAAGAACTGAACCACACTGAGACCATGGACTCCCTCTTAGTATTTACACAATGATTAAGAGAAATGTCAGACTTCCATGAGGTCTAAGGGATAGAAGAGAGCAACTGGTAGTAAAGGATGTGGACAAGAGCTTCCGGAATACAAAGGATGACAATCACACTCAAATTACTCAAATAAATTAAAAGTCAAAAAAAGAGTGAAAATCCTGTAGCAGCTGTCCTCTCATGCAGCAAGATGATGGCATACAAAAAAGAAGGGACAGATGTTCACTCACACCTATTATCTGCCAACAGAAATGGGAAATAGGAAGGGAAGCACAGTGTGCAGATACCATTGATTTCTTTTTAATACAGCCAGAGAGGCCTGGATGTCAGGCACACAACATGCCCATCAGAGATGTGTGGATTAAAAAAAAATAAATCAGGCTCTGCATGTGGGATATGAACAAGTCCAAAAGAGGTTTAAAGAAAAAATCAAGGGATTACGGAGAATATTTCCTCCAGACATTTGGAAGAAAGTCTGTGAAGGATGCTAAGATGAGGCACTGTACAAAAGGCAAACAAATGCACAGGAAATTTCCAGAAAGACTTCATGAGTAACATAAATTCTCCTAGACTGTTTTATTTATGTAAAGTATCAGAAAAAAACAGCAAGGAAGCAATGATAGTTCATGATGCACCTAATAGAGGCTTGGCAGCAATTGGTGCCTGATTTATATGAACATAGGCAGAACCACTACCTGCTGATACTTGATTATTACAGTCATTTTGTCAAAGTAACTCAACTTAGAAACACATTATACAGCTCTGCAATGAGTCAGACCACAGTAATATTTACCAGGCATAGTATTTACAGCAAGCTAATTTGGAATAATGGCTTGCAATACATACCCAAAGAAGTCAGAAAATTTGCAAATGACAGTATTTCATACACAACAAGCAGTTTGTATTAGCTGCAGTCCAATGGAATGGCTGAAAACACACTTTGAGTAACTGAGTAGACATTACTTGACACAAATGAAGAGGGATTGAAATCCATGCTTCAATTTAGTACACTACCCAAATCAAGTTGTGGGGTTTTATCAGCACTGATGCTAAAAGTGCAAGAAGCACCCTACCTAAGAAAAAGTGTAACACCCAGAGTGCAAATCACTGAACACAACAGAACATGGTGGAGAAAAGATAATGGAAATTTTCCTGTGAAATGTCAGGCTCCTAAAACCTTTCACAAGCTACATCAGTGTCATAATATCACATCCAGGCAGTAAGGTGCAGTAACAGGAGGATAAGACTATTTCAGGTTCTTCTGTAATACAGAATATTGTTTTATATATATATATACACACACTATAACATAGAATACTACCTCATCTGCAGTAAATAGCAGCTCTTACTCAGATGCACCCCACAAAGAATCTACCAAACCTACCAAACTGGCTGATCAGTAAGAAGCTGTCACTCTTGCTAATGCACCTGTGCCGTTTCTTCATGTTCCCACTTGTAGCTGATGGGTCTTCTGTTACTTGACCAGATCTGCTTTGCAAAGTCTGCTGATATCCCCAGGCAAATGCTGCACTCTCACATATAAATATGGGATTAATAGAAAATTAAATATAAAATAACACAGGAGTGATATTAAGAGCATTAAGTACATTAAGATTCAAGCATTCAGTAGTTAGAGAATATCAACATAATGTTAATCATGCATGCTTCATTCTGTCCCGGAAGGCATAAGAACCATGAAAAATTGAAGTGTTTCTTTTATTCCACCTAAAAATGGCAAAACCAGGGCTGCAGAAAGGGATTGGACCCAGAGGTGCTGTACAAACCATCCAGTTGTGAGGCATGTCCCACTCTCAAGGGTTTAGACTTTAAAGTTACCAAACAAACAAGGACAGAAGGTAAAACAAAGGCAGAAGAAACTTACCTGGGCTCATGTACCATGTCAGTGTTCAAAATGGGACCAACACTCATCCTCCTGCACCCCAGTTCAGAGTTTATTCTTCAGATGTTGCATCATAAGAAAAGTCAACCATTGGCCAATAACTTGGGCACACTACAGGATGCCATGACACCATCAATGTGGTTCTGACTTTGATTGCAAGAACACCAGTGTATTCATAGATAATGAATCTTTCCTCCCAAGGTCACAAGTCTTGCAGACTCGGTGGTAAAGCAAACTAGACCTGCTGGGAGTAAACAGGCCTTGGGCTCATAGCTATGTAACAGAAATTCAAATAATATTCAAATCTTTAAAATAATGAGGAATTAGTTTTCTAGTATCTAAATAATCCAAAGAAGCAGACTAGAGGATGCTGCCTATCCCCGGACAGTTATAAGCAATGACATATTTCCAGTAATACCTTAACAGCAGCCTGAATATGGAATAGATTAAAAGTACACTGAAAGAGATGATTAACAGACAGATCATTATGGGCTCCTTAAAGTAACATTTTCTGAAATATTAATATTTAATTATGGAGGTGGCAGCAGGCTGCAGGGTTTCCCTTCTTTCTTTTCAATGTGTTCTCCTTATCTGTCACTAAAATATTAGAGATAATGAGAAATCATGTACCTGTGTAAACTCTAATATAATAGCACTAATATGGCAAAGCAGAATAGAAAAAAGGAAAAAAAAATAGGCCTCAAGCTGTTCATGGGGTCTCTGGTAATTGGACAAGTCAATGGCTATATGATTCAAGAAAATACCTTCCCTGGAGAAGGAGACTGATTGTCCCACATTTATACAGCAGCTAACCAACACTAAACAGGCTTTCCTTTGCATATTATTGGTGCCAGCCCAATGAGGCAGAAAATTGCATCGTGTCATTTAATTTCCCAGTCTTTGTTTTCATTGTATTAATCTTTTGGCTTTGCTTCACTTTATAATTTGAAGGCTCAGCAAGAAGCAAACCAAATGGAAATTCAGCTTACTTTCATGTCTAGCTGAATGTTTGTTGCATTTTTTGAAAGTTTAATTCTGCGTAATCTCACCCATGAATAATAATCATCTGGTTTTGTATGCAGACATATTAGTGGTTATTAAAGACTGCCTTAAAAATTCTTGGGACTGTGCCCAAAAGTCAGTCACCAAAACATGATTAACAAATAGGTTACAGGAAGAGAGCAGATAGGGTTTTTTAAGCAGAACCGTGTGCCCTGTTGTTATAGAAGAAATGAAAAAAGTTGGCAAACTTCCTGAACTTGGCTATTGATTTTAAAGTTTACAGTTCCTGAACTGGAAATTCAACTACTGAGGATGTTGAGACAGAGTGGTTATCTTGGAAAAAGCACAGGAAATAAATATAGAGGTTTCACTTAGATGGAAGAGGAGGAAAAAAATTTAAAAAAACACCGATTCCCTCCTTGTGCTCAGAGTTAGCTGGCTCACCGAGGGCTGTGTTGTGCTGGGTACTGCTCAGACAGCAGGGCCCTACCAAGATCTTCCATTTGGAAGTAGGAACAGATTAGCAGTATCATCGCACAGAGAAATGCCTTGCCTCCACCTTGTCCACCATGCCAGGGCAAAGTGAGGAAGAGATCCTAACTCCAGGCCTCCAGTTGACTCTCTTCCCCCACCAGAAGCATGCTGACTCCTTGTAGAAGGTCTGAAGGCTCACTTAATCACTCCTGGGTGCCTTATGTGCATTACTCTTGTTTTCATTTATCGAACTGTCATGAAGACACACCTCAAATTTATACAACACTGCTAATATATATTTCATGTTGTGCTTATATGATTCCCATTTCATCTGGATAGGATTCATAAGCCATACCTGATTAATAAAGCTATTTTAAAAATGAGATGTCTTTTTCATGATTCTGTCACTGTTGTCAAAAAAAGTGGATTTTTCTTTCAATCAGAATCTCTGGTAACCACGATGAAGAGTTTAAAGCTTCCTCTGCTCAGATCTTCAAGGGCACATCCTTCTTACCCATAAAAGTTTAGGGGTTTGCCTATTACCTTTGAATTTTCGGACTGTGGGAAGTTTCCACACTTGCATGCACCTTAGTCACATGAAAAGAACATATAGCAAATATTGCTGTCACTCTCTCAAGACCAAAATGATAAAAACCTAACCAAAATGAAGCTTGTGTTTAAAAAAAAGAGGAGAGGGTATCTTTTAAACATTCATGATCCAGGAGAAAAAGGAAAAGCACCATCAGCTAGACTCTGCACTTCAGTGCAGTTCTCCGTGTCTTAGTAAGAGACAGAAAACTTCTGACCTGCTACTAACTAACTGATGGTGAATGGAAGGATCCCAAAGTGTATTGGGTTTCTGTGGCAAGGTTTTGGTATTGGGGGGGTTACAGGGGTGGCTTCTGTGAGAAGCTGCTGGAAG
>JANZLQ010000013.1:19566859-19586392 GCA_026212715.1 Elanus axillaris
TCTAGCGAAGAGGGGGGGAGTGATAGAACGACTTGGTGGGCACCTGGCATCCAGCCATGGTCAACCCATCACACAAAGAAACCACTGACATGAGACCCATGAGACCCAAGTTTCATTACAGAAGTTTAGCCAACATATTTCATCCCTGTCAGGGTGAGTAGCCCTACCCAGTCACTTTTCTGTTTCCCAAAGAAAGCTGTACTCGTGGAACACTTTGGGAAGCTGATTGTAATTAAAAGACTTTAAACTTGCTCTGGCTGCTGTCACTTGATCTAATTGTGTCCCCTGAACGCACAAATCACATAGGGGTGCAATTGCTTCTTGCTACTGGAGCCTGTTGCAGGTTTCTACAATTAAGAATGTGTTGGAAGTACTTGCTTATCATCATCAGGAAGTAGATAAGATGTTTTTAATGCCTCTTGTGAGATGGTCATCATTCACAGACATGCATTTTGGAGTTTAAAATTAGATTCTTAAGCTTCAGATTTTGAACTAGACTTTTGAAAAGTTTAGGAAAACTTTGCTTGTCACCCATGCTCCAAATGCACCAGAAATTATTGGACTGGAGCATAAAATATGTCAGGAAATTCTGTATCTGTAGTATTCTAGATGCATAATCAGATAGTCATACTGTTCCCTGTAGCTCCTGAATTTCACAGGAATAGATGAGCAGAAGCTCAGAGCTCTATTAGTCTTACTGAAATCCTAGAAATACCATCCTCTTTCATCTGAGTTAATCTAGCCTCAAGCAAACTCAGAGCATTCAGGGCTGCTTTAGTTTGCACACCGAAATAATCATTCTTCTCCCATTATAGACTCCCTGTAAGCTCATTTAAAACAGACCAGAAGTAGCCAAAATAGTTTCATAGACCTCAAAACTCCCTGACAAATTCAGATATTCCACAGATTAAGTTCAATGAAGTTTTCAAAATTCAAAGAACCAAGAATTGGATTTAATTCCATATATCTAGAATAAAACAAATTCCAGTAACAAAAGGAATTGAAATTTTTTACATTCTGACTTAAATTGTCAAGAAATGACTTATTTCACCAAACTGTAATTGAGGCAATTGTTGGACAACTGTCAAATACCATGATATGGTATAGATTTAAAGGTTCTTCTTACATAAAGGCTGATGTGTCTCTGAAAGTTAATTACTAGTATTTTGTGCAAACTGTCATGCAGTTTTCATAGCCAGGACCTGTCATTAATATATTGTTGATACTAATTACAGAACTAAGAGAAGAGGAAACATGTATCACGACAACCAAATTATAAGTGATAGTTACAAGTCCTGGTGTTGGTAATTTATGGGTTTTTTCTACATTTGATATCATTTTTTAGTGGACTTTATGCTTTCTGTAAGAATGTTTTTCTGGTTTAACTTGTTTTTTCCAAACACTTCTTTTTCCTCATTACTGTAATTTGATGCAGAAAGGATGAACCTTTTCTTCTGGAAATCTTGGCTGCAGAAGTAGCATAGGTATTTTGGGCCTGCCTTACTCAAGGAGGAGAAATAATGCACACCTTCCCCTCTTCTTCCCACTCTACGTCAGAAGACCCCAGGATGAATCCATCAGTCTTCAAAGACCTCTCTCTCACTCTGCTCATAAAACATGAGGAAATTACCTCTTTTCAACTCCTTCCTCTGTTCTGCCCTGTTGACAAACCTGCTGGGAAGGAAGAATTTTAAATACCAGCACCAGAGAATGCATTATGGTTCCCCAACCTGGGCACCAAATGAGGACAAGGCAGATGGACCCGAGCCTTGCCAGCAGCCAAGGAGAGTGGGCACATGTCTAGGGCAGCAGCACAAGCGTGTCTGGAGGATGAAAGAAGGGTGTGGGATAACCCTGGTACAAAAGGTTTTCTGCTATGGCTTACCCTAGATGTTAAGGAGGAAAGTGAAAAAAATGAAGTGTTAGCCTTCCCCAGAGTCTTTCCCAAAGACTTCACTTGACAGTTAATTTATAACTTCATGAAGATCTGTATGTATGTAGACACATTTATCAATAGCTTAAGGCAACCATGAATACACAACTACTACTGGAATAATAATGAAGTAAACAGAATTATAACATTAAGAAAGTTGTGGATATCTTCAGTAAAAGAATAAAAGGACTGTGCAGAATGTTAAATAAACTAAATACAGTCACAGACACTGACATGTTGTACAATAGATTAACCTCCATGAGAAATTACACATACTGGAATAGCTTAATAAGCAGATTTATTATAATGAAAAAAAAACCTAGAAGGAAAGTTGTTGGCAAAAAACTCCTAAGAAGTATCATTAACATTATAATTATGTAGGAATTTTTTATTATGCCAATTATTCTTATTATCCAGGTTGCATTAAGTGAAAAAATGAAAGCAGACTTGGTCAGCCTAGTATTCTAGGCATCTTTCTGATGGGAGTGAGGAGGAGAGATACTGAAGTTATGGCTAACAGGCAAGTGCTATTTTATTACTCAATAAATACCTGAATTTTGGAACCAGCCCAGTCTGGGCCCGATCACTTCCCAGAGATTCTGTCCGTTCTTGTCCATCACAGCTTGTAGGCGACTGCTGCTGTATTTACACTGGTGTGCACTGCAGCCCTACCATGTCCCACAACCATCCTGGGAGTTGCAGTTTCTTATTTCTGCTCTGTTTGGGAACAACACATCTCCTAAAATGGGAGAAAAGGCCAACAACAGCAAAAAAAAAGAGAAGTTCTGCTAATACACATTATAGTCTCCATTTCACACAAGGGGAAACTAGGGCAGAGAGATTTGTTTGGCTGAAATTCCAGAAGTCTATGCCAGAACCAAAAACTGGAACCAGGCTCCATGCTTTGACTGTAACCAACCTATCCTCAGGTAGGGATTACCCACATCCTGCGGGGGTGCCTTCAGTCACTAACCAAATCACCTCTGATACCAGAGAAAACGCAAGGAGTATAAGGGACTATGTGAAAATTCTCAATCCAGCACTATCAGGGTGGTTTTTACCTTCTCCAGAAGATACATATCACCCCATGGCAGTGTTGGAATGTGGATGCTAAGACAACACGCTCATCCCAACATGGGGCAACCTTTGCAGGGACGACGAGGTGGGCACTTTCAGGGAGATGAGCGAGTGTGTTGATAGGGACAAGAGGCAGCCCTGCCCTTTCAAGTGCTCCACCAGCGTCATGTCTCCCAGACAGGGAGGGAAGGAAGGGCAAGGAGCAGGAACCAGATGGAGCTATAAAGAGATTCATGGAAGAAGTGCAACTGGAAAAGGTAGCCTCTCAGCTAGAAAGAATCTGGTAGTTGGGAAATGGGAACAGGTCCACACTCAACAGTTTATGCAAAGAATTTTGACAACTATTTGGAACAAATATTTCGAGTTCACATTTAAAGTTAAATTGGGAGAGACAGCAAATAATAAGAAACAATGCAGACAGATAAAGAAGGTCTTAGAGTAGGTATTTTAAATACCAACACAGCTAATAAATGCAAATGAAGTTCAGTGCAGATAAGCACAGAATTATGAGACTGAAAGCAAAGAATAAAAAGGAGGAACTATCTGCTTAGTGGCAATCAGCTGCACTGTAATGACCAAGAATGAGATCTGGGGAATTATTGTGAAAGAAATCCCTAAAGCTTTCAGCCCAGTGAGGAAATGATTAAAATAAACAAGATGATAGGCTTTATTAAACCACCAGAGTATAATGTTCAGCTTCCACACCCTGCAAAGGGTAGGAGTGAAATGCACCAAAGCAAAAGGATTAAAACCAAAAAAGCAGCTGTAACCTCACAGAGTAAGATGGATTTTTGCCCTTGGCTTTTGTCCGGAGCCTGAATCTTCTCTATTGCTCTCCTCCTTTGTTACTATAATGTCCTCTTTTATTATTTCTCTTCCTTTTACTATTTTTAATCTGTCATATAAAACTTTACGAGAACTTAGCTAAGAAAGGACAACATCTCCTTAACAATCACTGTAATCTATTGTTCAGGTCAGGCAGATTTTTAAGACATAAATCCCTATTCTATGTTGGATGCCTGCCTGGATTACCACATGACCTCAGAATTACGTGCAGGAACAAAATTAAAAGCAGTATTACCTCAGTATAGAAACATTCAGAGGGGGTGTCAGCATAGCCTTGAACGTGGCAAGGAGGAAGCATGAAGGAGGAGAGAGGGAGTTGCACTGACAAAGGTCTGCTGTGGAGATGATACAAGAGCTATATGCAGAGAAAACCTACCATGCCAGCAAGTCAGTTTGCTCAGCCATCTCTTACCACAGGTCCTCCAGTATTGACTGGGCAGCTCCTGGCAGCCACTGGTATCTTCTTGTACAACCTGATGCCCCTTCAATGCCATCCCTCATCCTCACTGCTGACTCTGAGTACATGGCAGAACAGAACAATAGTGTGGCAGCCTGAAAGTTCATTTAGCTCAGACCTGCTAAGGGGTTAAGCACAGAGCAAACACATAGCAATATTTTCCCAGGACTTTTTCGAACCCCTAAATAAAATGCTGTTGTTCAAACAGGTCACTTTATTTCTCATTACTTTGTCAGGTCATCTTTTAAACTCAAGTAAAATTTAGCACCCACACAATCTTGTGGCAAAAAATTTCATGGGTCCACCCAAAATAAGACCACTATTTTAGCTGAGGCCTTTCTAGTGATGAGCAAAACAGGGGATAAAGTTTTCCAGCTTTCTTTAATGGTTCCATATCCTGCCTCAAAAACATTCAGCTTGTGGTCCACAACAGCCTTAGATTTTTTTTCCACAGACCTGGTTCCCAGCCAGTTGTTCTTAATCCTGGTTTTGGCAGCAGTAAACAACTGCACTGAGTGTGGAGTCCTGCCTTTGTTATTATCTTTATTGTGTTTAGACTGTTTCTGCATGTTGCCAACCCCATTTAACCTGTCCTTCACATGGCTGCTCTCCCCTCCTCATTTTGTTTCAACTTTAAATTTAATAGGACAGTTCCTATCCCTCAAGTAGGACATTAATGACAACACTGACTTGTACCTGAACAAGATCAGACCCCTGCAGATACACTTCCATTCTGTCAGTGAAATATTATCTAACTAGTTTTCTAATGTGTTTTGCATCTACCTTACAGTAATTTCATCCAGTCCATAATTCCAGTGTGCTTCCAAGAATGCTGTAAAGACAGACTCAGAAGCCTCACAAGCTTCAAGGTTTTTTTTTTCATTTTGCTTTGTTTTTTTTCCAGTAGGTACGTGTATGTGGTTCACCTACTCCTGTATTTTCTACACTTGAATTCAAGTTGACTGGCCTTCAGAAGCTCTTCCACCCATTTCATCCTTCATGAAAATAGACACTACCTGACCTTCTCCTAGAACCTCACAATTTCTGAGCTTACAGAGATAACTTCCTATGGCTCCAGGATCATTTCAGGCTCTAAACCTCCTACTGCTAAACTTTATACTGCCAAGGAGGAGCTAATTCAAAAGCTTGAACTTCAGATAACTATTCTCTACCTTCCCAAGCTTAATTAGGATGTACATGAACCTGCAATGAAAACAAAAAAGCAAAAGGCTTTAGGGATTCTGTTTCCATGATATTTTTAGTTCACAGCTTTTCTGCTCTGTTGAGCAGCAAGGAAAGGGTTGGCCCTTCCTTGGGCATCATCTCCTTGAGCAAGTATGGCTGAAGAATGATTTCTTGCTGCTCCTGCTAGTCAAGTCAATTCTTTTCATGCAGAAGAGTAATGAGCAACTAAAATGACAGTGACACCACGCTGATGCGATCAGGGTTCAAACTGCTGAGCTACAGGTACAGCTCCCCCATTGCCTAGTGATGTATTAAAAATGGCTTCTCTAGTCTACTCCTGCAGACAGTAGTTTTCAGATGGATTCCCACATAATTGCACTTTCTCAGGCATATTGCTTGTTATTCTGTTCTAATCCTTCTATTTCAGTCTGGTGTACGAAAGCTTAAATCAAACATTTTCAGGCTGTCACAAAGGTTAAAAAAAACCTATTTACTACAAAATTAGACTCTCATTTATAGGAGATGCCAAACTCCTCTGGACTCGGCAGGGCTCCAGTCTTTATTAGGACCTCTGAAAACAGCCATGCTCCTAATGAGGAGCTCTCAAGGCTGGGTCTTTTTATCTCAGCAAGGCTATTTTGCACTCCTCTGCTGGCACAATGGAGCCCAAAACCTGGGGTAAGTGCCACCTGGGCATTTCTAGAGGGCACAAAGCCTCCATAAACAACTCTCACTTTGCCTAGATGTTCCCAGCACAGTAGTACAGAGCTGCTTTCTTCATCCCTTTCAGTCATCACGTATTTGGAGCGAGTTCCCAAAGGGCAGAGAAATGCTATAGTGAATTTTGCATCACCACCAAACCACCCAAACATCTGCAAAATGTGCCTGGCTCAGGGTCAGCTGCAGCTCAGCAGCCCCAAGGGAAGCTGGGACATTTCAGAGCAAATGCATAGATGGGGGGGGGTTGGAAACTGAGTGTTGGAGGGGGCTAATATCCCATCTTTAGCACCTCTCGAGCACAGCTCTGCCTTTGGGTCATTGACTTTGTGACTTTCTTCACAGTGAAAAAAAAGAAAGAAGGACATGGTGAAACATAAGCATTTGAAAAGTACAGCTTTAATAGCCTCTCCTGGGCAGAATCAGCTGAACTCAGATGCAAATCTGCTTTTTGCCAAACTGCATGAAAGCATCATAAGATCTCACTTTATCTCTGTTCTCTAGATTTATTGTAGTGATGCCCTCTCATACCTCCACTCCAAAAAGCATGCCCATTATAAACCTCCTCCCTTTTTCAAGGATTTTAACTCATCTCTGTATGTGCATGATGCTGTAGCTTGGCATACAAAGTCCTTAATCCAGATATGATATTGTTTTTTTTTTTTACAGAGGCTAAAATGAGTTCTGCAGTTTTTGATTTACAGACACATAAAGACTGTAAGATTTACACTTTAAAGAGCTAGGAAGGGTATCTGAGAAACAGAAATGATTGAAACTAGGGGAAAGATGAACTATGCCAGATTTTAATCCTGAAATCATCTATTTGAAAGGCAAAATATCTTTTCTCAGTCCTCATCTTCTGGGCATCTACCCTTCTTAAATATAGCAAAGGCTAAATTCATTCCACCTGCAATAAAGGTGCTGAGGTGTAATATAGTAAGATCAGAGAATTTTGCCTATAGTACGTGGTATGAGGGAACAATTTTGTTATTTGCAGTTATGACTCAAGGAGTTGCAAGGCATGACAAAAGAAACCAGTATCATGTCACCACACACAGACAACAGTAAAATGGGATGCTAGCAAAGGTGGCACTGCATGCAAAAGGTAACAGCTTCTAAAAAGTAAAGAACATGGTGTCTGATGCCTTAGAAATACAGCCTCTAACAAGCTGTCCACACACCCACATAGGGCAGTTTTCTGTGTGTGGTCTCAGCCCAGCATAGTGTTTGAGGCAGCCCCAGTAAAGCCAACTCAATTTTGCTGAGAAGTAAAACCTGCTACACACCAGTACTCGAGACACTCCAAAGGGAGCTGTAGGTGCCACAAAGCAAAGAAGGGTCTACCTCTGCTTTCTTGCATCATTGCCTGAGTCCACCTCTAACTGTTTAAACAGACAGGCATAAAAGTCTTAAAGAGTTAGTTTACAGCAAAAAGGAACAAGACAGCTGGTAAAGGACCTAAAAAGCAGTGTTCTTATGTTGGCTGTTGAAAGTGTCCTGCATGATTTTATAACCCACATGGTGCTTTCTGTATTCAGCAAATGAAACCACCAGTGGCAGCATCTTTTATACCATCCTACTGAGAAGTTAGAGTGGGTAACACGGGAGACCTGCTCATCAGATGTTCAAGAACAGAACGGACCACTGGTCTCATTTACTGTGTCCATCTTAAATAGCTAAGGATACAGTGCTCCACTTTATCTTGTGCCTCAGCTCAGCAGAAGCTAGCAGAGCCAAAACTCTCCAGTGGGCTGAGTACATAGTTTGTTTGCTAGTCAGAGCCATTGCACCTCTGCTGCTCTCCCTGTGCAATAACCTATGTACTCCTTGGTCCAGGCAGACATGTTATGAGAAGACTGAGCCAACAGTTCAAAAAGTTGCACTAGCTCCTTGCTAGATACATTGCTGATCTTCCCAAGTAGAAAACCTAATTGGCTAGTTTTTCTGCTGACTCACAACAGACAGAGCCCGAGCCCCTTTGCACGTATTTAGCCTTCACGTGCTTTGAAAGACATCCCAAGTGCTGAGATGCAAGGGGAAACTGAGGCTGTCTCACACCCAGCATCACATCCTCTGAATCCCCTTGGATTTGCTCTTCTTATCCTCTCTCCTTCACCGTAACACAGGCATTGAAACAGTCTTTCAGCTATTTCAAGAGCCATGCCAAAAATTTGGTATTTTACAAACGTTATGTGCTGTAATATTGCTATGATAGACTTTGCCTCACACTTGGAAGCAATCAAACAAGAGAAAGTAGGAACTTCACATTTAAATTAGACAAGTTCAAAAGTCAGATCACAAAGTATTTCGGTAGCAAAACAAAATGGGTCAAGACACTGTTCATGGCCTTATTGTTTCTTCTAAATTGAGTAACAGAAGAGATAAAATAATGACCATTTCATTATGTTCCTTTTTGATACATTGCCTGAAAGACCTGACGTATTTTAAAAGGACACTATAATTGAACATTTTAGATTTCCCCTGGCATTATTTTACCATATATTCTAGAAAATATTTAGCTTATTGAGACATAAAAGAAGTGCACAAGGAGATAGAAAAATGGAAGTGACATCACAATTTTCTTTGTAAGGCAATTCAAAACCCAATGTCTTGGTAACTGCTGATTGAGATATTTCAGTATGAACTTCAGAGTATTCAGTATGAAACTTCCCCAATATGTTCTGAAATGAGCAAGGAACATGGGAACAGGATATTAAGAAAGGTGCAGCTTTATGATAATCCATGAAACCAATAACTTACAGGGCATTTAAAAATGAACTGCATTTGCTTTTATGTTCTGGTTACATTTTCTCTTTAAATTTACATGTAAATGACTTTTAGAGGCAGTATTCTTGCTACCTATTTCCTGCAGCTGTGAAGGTTTTGTTTTTCTCACTTGATGGCAAGTAAAATGATCCCCCAATATATGCCTCAGTGGTAGGACATGACATTTAAGTGGGGTTTGTTTAATACAATTCTAGAAAAGAAAGTGCCATGATATTGCAGAGCATAACAGTAGCCTTGGTTTTACAGTTTCAAAAAATAAAAAACAAACCACTTGGAAATGGAATCAGTTAAAACTAAGTAAGGGAGCTCAGTATTTTCTCCTGTGCTTGTTCCACTGAGCAAACTCAGTTATGAGCAGGCACTTTTCCTCCACAGCAATGAATCCTGCAATAACATACAAGCGTAGAGCATTTACTTTCCCTCATAAATTGTCATACTTGAAAACATAAAAAAAAAGTTTCTATATTCTCTTTAATCAAAATCAGTTCTATAAAAGCAGAATACAGGTTTAAAGAAGGCCTCAAATAATACATTACCATGACACTATAAAGTACAGTGTGTATGAGATATGCTACACTGACGTTGCTACTGAGCTGGAGAGACCTGCAATGCAGTAAATGTTTGATAGGAAATGAAAGGCTAGGAAGGTTTTCATCTCCCTTACATGTACTCAAAGCATTTCATATTTCAACATACTTATATAAACATGCCCTTGTTTCAAGCTTTTAGGAAAAAAAAAACAAGCACTGTTTACTACTAAATGACTACTATCTGCAAGTGGCAATTCCAGCTAGCAGCCTGTAATTTGGCAGGGAGAGATAACAGAATGCTGTCATGCTGCACCTGGTTAATCCTAGCCCTATTTATCTTGTGTGGCATGTCTGTGCAGCCCAGAGATGTAAGCAGTAACAAATCTCATGGCATATGTGCACATGTTGTTGCCTTGTTCATCAGATTTTATTGTATATTTTTAAGCCCTATATAAAATTATCTTCCAAGGTTTGCTAACTATAGAATGTACCTTTGAACTCCAGGACAACTGAAACTTAATGGGAACCTCAATTCTCATTCAGCACTTTTGAGAGAGGTAATGAGAGAGGGAGAGAGATTTTTTTCCAAACAAATGAGTTTTCATATTGGAAATAGTCTACTTTATGTTTTAGTGCATCATGGAGGAACATTAAATGTGCTGTGCAGGCTTTTAAAAGAGAGAATATTACCATTTGTGGTTAGTTGCCATCCACAGCCCATCATTTGAAGGAAAATATTATCCACTAATGGCAGCACATAGGAAACTGCTCCCTTGATAGAAATGGTTTACAGCAAGTAGGAAACAACTTTGTAATGGAGATTTTCTAATAGCTTTGCCTTGTCTTTGCAACTTTTGATATTCTTCTTTGCCTTTACTGCAAAGTTGACTCCTTAATAGGATAGAGCCTTTATTGGAGAATATTAGTTATTCATATAGCTTCTGTGAGCAGTGGAAATAAATCATTGCAAGTTGAAAATGTTTCTCAAAGACCATGAAAAGCATCCCTTTATATTGCTCCATTAGGTACAATTATTTTATTTATTTCCAGGTTTAGATTTCTCAGTATCTTGTTCACTGGTCCTAGGGACAAGTTGTAATTCATCTTATCAAAATCACCTAGCCCAGTCTAAGTTTAAATTTAATTGGGAAAACAACTGGTAATGATACAGTTCATCTTTAGCAAATATAAGTGCAGTGTGCTCAGACTTTTACATTAGTAGGCAAATACTACAAAGACTAGAATGGACCCAACATTAAAACTGGATGCTGCATCTTCCATTACATCAACAGACATTGCAAAATGCAGACATTTCAGTAAAGATCTTTTTCAGAGTAAGATTTAACCATGTGACTCTCATACACACTCCAAATGTGCATTAATACCTTTTTTCCTATATTGTCTTTCATTTGATAATCTCAAGTGGCTTTTGAGATATTAAGGTATTAACCAAAAATGGTTAACATGCTACCAGATGAGATTTCTTCCTCTGCTTTTGATCCATTTGAGTTTCTGTTCCCTTTATGGCCAGAATCCAAACATGAGTTTTTTTCCAAGCCACCCATAAGAGTCTGTTTCAAATGAGTGCTCACCCTGACTCATTTTGAAGTGCCGACACATATAATGACCTACATGACGCCTTGGTATTTGCAGACCAAGAAGCCCTTTCTGATTTCCACCCCCAGTCCTTTTCCTCAGGAGTTTGGAGGGGCTGGAGAACAACTGATAGGCAGAAGTACTTAGTAGTTGCTTATACTGTGAGCCTCTGACTTCTGTCTGTCAGTGAGCAACTAGTCAATGTAGGAAGCAGAGGTCAAGGGAGACACCTGCTTACCCGTAAACCTCACAGGAGCTGATGTGGGAATCTGAGGAAGTAGCAAGGTTTTTGTCTCTCTGGGTGCCCGAACAAAAAAAGAAATCTTGTTATTCACCCAGTAAAATTAAAAATATGCTTAATTCATGCTCAGTTCAAGGTCATTTAGATTACAACATCCAATAGTTTGGGCAGGTACGTATCACTCTTGGGAGCCTGAGTTGCCAGCTGACATTCCAGGTGAGTACCCACTTGAGTACTTTCAGAAGAAAGGTTTGCAGGTTCAAGCCCTACAAAAATCAGGCCATGACAGTCTTCATGCTTATATTAATTGACATGTATTCTGCCAACTCTAAGTATAGCTAGTTTGTATGTTAGCCAACAGCACAAACAATAGCAGAGCTTGTCCTTTTTAGCTATCTTGCAATAATGAAAAAACAAGCTAACACACTTGAGTATACCTCCTGGTCAGGAGCACATACAGGCACAACCCTCCTCTCACATCACAAGCCCATTTCTCCAGAAGGCAGCGCTTGCAGTCAGCTCAAGGCTGAACCCAAACAGATCAGATCTGCAGGGGGAGGAACAAGCTAATAACCCACCAGTGACAGGAAGAGCAAGATGCTGAGCCCTTCCAATAAATTCTCCCCACCTAGTAAGAACAGGCTGTTAGCTGTCTGCATAAGTTATTCCCACAATCCATAAAATAAGGAGATTCTACCTGTCCAGCTTGAATATGCTGTAACAGTAGTACATAACTCAGCTGCTGAAGATTAAAACTAATTCAGACACCCAAGTACTTTATAGGTGAATTAAACCTGTGTTTGAATTTTGTCTACTAAGCATTTCAGTTGAAAGGGACTGAGAAAGTTACATAATTTATTATTTAATGTTTTCAATAGACCTCACTATCATACTCAAAACCAAATAGTTTGCATGAGATGCATATGTAGACAGGAATTATAAAAAGGCTATGTCAGAAGGTTTTTATGGTGATGCAGATGCAATAAGAGGATTGCTTTATAAACATGCTTTCTGTGTGGTAGCTCATTTAAAGACTGGACAATTCTTTGCTCATTATCACAAAAGCATCCATGACAAATTCAGGTTTTTTAATGACTGTGGAGAGTATGCCTCACTGTCTTCCAAATTTTGGTCCTACTCTTTCCTTACCTCTCCTCACAATATGATATTTGCCTATTTCCTAAGCAAATGTTTATTTCTTTAACATCCCTCACAAAAGATGAACCAAAACACCACACTCCTTTATGCTTGTCTTTGGAACATAATCATTGCAAATTACCTGTCCCATCAGTTCTCATCTTCTATGAGCTAGATGGCTTACTAGCACCACATTGGGTTCTACCAGAAGCTGTGCAGTATAATAAAACCCCCTCAATTTTCCTTTTGAAATGTTTAAAAATACTAAAATCACAGGACCCAGCTACTGTCACTACCCAGAACATGAACAGCCATTTCAACCATTAAAAGTGAGGTATTTAACTCCAGTATTGCAACCCATCAGTAGCTTTTCCACCTACTTTTTACAGTGGTACATGCATCATTCCCTGCTCAAGATGTGATTACTCTCTCTCATACTGCCAAGCCCTTTAAGGCAACAGAACCATTACAGGTGCCAGCTCAATACACCATGCTAATAGAAAATCAAGTACACATTTGGCTCCACAGTGCCATGCAACAATAAAAGCATTTTTTTCTGTTATTTGACCCAGACATTCTTAACTACAAAACACTCCAATCTGTAACCCAAGACCCTGAGAAGGCCTCCTATTTCAGGGACAAAAGGCAGAAGCTGGTATCTTCACAGCTGAATTAGTGGGTTGCTTGAACGCTTTCTCTGTCATCAAGCATGTAACTTTATACATCAAATGTTGCCAGTAGGCTTGCAGGAGGCCAGCTTGCTCAATGTCTAGAGACAACAGCAATGACATGCCAGCTGTTTGAGAGAGAAGGGAAACCAACAGTCCTTACCTCAAGGGCCCAGTTCTGTATAGGAGCATTGGATGACTGGGAAGCATCAGGGAACTAGATACAAAATTCTGTAGGCTCAAGTTAATTGAGGGACCCAGTGTGATACCAGTGGTTTGTGACAGCAGCAATTATCAGATGGGATGGGGGAAAATGCACAGATAATTGATTGAAGCAACATTTATATCCAGATAACCCTCCAATTCTCAACTAATACTTAAAGGAGATGTCAAAGGAGCAATAGAGCTACCAATAACGATTATATCAGTTTTCATCCCATAAGATCTTTGGATGCTTTTCAGACTGCAGGATTGCTCATCCACTGCTGAATTACAGCTGGCTACAACAGCCATTTTGCAGCACTATACAACAGCTATTATGAAGGAAATGAAGAGTAAACTTCTTCTATTGATCCAGCAAGGGGAGTCTTGAATCGACAGAATGTAACTGCCTGAGCTAAAATAGAGGAAGGCTGCAAAATGGCAGTAACTATGAGTATTAACAAAGTACAAACAAAGTTAGCAAAGTTAGCCTTGGAACAGCCAAGAAATCTCTGTGAAAAGTTACAGAGGACACATGGGCAATCAGCAGCAAGCTTTAACATCACAGCAGGGAGCAAGGAAGAAGGGAATCTCAGCCTCCTGCCCAACTATACCACCCTCCTTCCCCCACAAATACAGCGTCCTTTCCAGCCAAAACCACCACTCCCTATGGTCTTGTCACAGGAGCAAACAGTGACCGTATATGCAAATATAATTAACTTGGTCTGAAAAAACAGAGTGGGAAAGGAAGATAAGGAAGACATCTTTCCAAAACAGTCTCCCTCACACTGCCTGTGGGGAATTACTTACAGCCTTTTTGGGTGGCAGTCCTCCCTCACTCTCTGGCTCTAACAGAAGCCCTGGCTTTGCTTGCAGAACAGCAACACATCCTGGGAACACCCAGGACTGGCATTGCACAGTGTGTGCTTTGTTTCAAAGCAAAGGATCTAAAAGTAGCTCCTAGAGACTCTCACTCTACAGCCTGAGGGCCCACAAAAAAACCCAAGTGTGATACACACAGCTATTTTTTGCTTGCATTCTGCAGTACACCTTTGTTGCCTCTAGTTATTGGCTCCTGCAGAGGACAGCAGTTTTCTTCCGGAATGAGGTTTTCATGTTTTCCCACAAAATATGGCTACTTCAGAGGCCTACAGAACAGGGGATCAGCAAATCTCACCATCCACAAAAACAACATTTTCTGAATTTACATGTTACAGTGCAAATCTACTCTTTCTTGTATCGAAGACTGCCTGACACATATAATGGAAGAGAGGAGCAAAGGTGGATCTAAAATTTACTTATAAAAGTAGTGAGCTCAAGACTTTTTTTTTCCCTAGATCACCTGAGCTCCCTCACTGATGTCTTCCTACCCTATCATCAAACTGCCCTTAGGATTGTTTTTCCAGAAATGTGTTGAATTTTTGCATTAATTCAGAACTTAAACAAAAAAGACATGGGATTTGAAGGAGTTGATTTGGTTTGTTTTCATTTACTTTTAAGATTATCCAGAACATCTTTGGCTTCATGCAAGTAAGGAATGTACCTTTTCACCCAACAGTCACATATCTGCAGGACAAAGGCCACACAATACCAGCTCCTGGTATTTAAGACCACACTTTGATTTGAGCCTTAGGCATCTGAAGACAGATTTTGCATTTGAACTGCAAACTCTTGAGAAATGTGCAAAGAAATATAAATTCAGTACAAATGACAAAACTCAGAAAAGGCATAAAAATCACCCCTTGACAAGGTGCAACAGTTTACCAACCATGCAGAGGTGGACACTAGTATGAATAGGAGGGTACAGACCATCTTCCACTGGTATGGAGGAGAGGGGAATATTAGTCATGACAGTCCTTTACAGCTTCCATCTATCATTTATCTAAAAAAAAAAATCCATCAACCTTCAAAGAAAAAAAAAACTCATGTAGAAAAGTCCATTTTGAAGAGACTTGTTGGACTGCCTGCCATAATGAATATTACTGCTTGGAAGCTGGCATTTTCTACAGCTTGCAGCAAGTCAGATCAGCAGAGTAAATCTGAAATAAATAACAAAAAAAAAAAACCAAAACCCAAAAAACTTTCATCTCCTGTTTGTCAGGAAACTGGCTGTGACTCAGGTACATTTAATCCATGTTTTATAGACTTTGTAATATTCTGCAAACATTCCACTAAATGTTAATTGTTGTGCTGTGGCATGATGGATTTAAACAACCTGATGACTTCATTGATTTAAATGCTCTTTGGATAAGACCCAGGCTTTCATCCTTGCCTAGTCTCATATTTGCCAAAACCCAATTTAAAAACCATTAATTTCTGTGAGGAGGGGATTACCATTAAGAGATTATTTTAATTCAATACCATTTAAGCTTAAAGTAATAGCTAATAACAGCAGTCAGTGCTTAAAAGAATGTCTATTGCGCTTTGAAGACAGAAAGTGTTCTTCAGTATTTAGGGAGGAAGAAGGAATAAAGCAAGCTACTATGTGTCAGGCTGTAAATAAACAGTTTTTGTGCTACTTGAAAGGGCTCAGGCAACTAATAAGATTGACATCTCAACTAGAAGATAGAAAGTGTTCTGGTGCTATTAGGTACTAATCTATTTCGTTGAACGCTTTCATAATAATGGCCATCTTCATCAGACAAGTGAAGTGGTAAAAATCAAGTCTCAGCAAGACAGCTTTTCAAGGGCTTGCAAAATTACAAAAAAGAACACACAATTAATTATGGCTTTGATTTAATTACCTTGGTAAGCTACAAACCAGCTGGTTTAGTTTTGTTTTTTCCTCATAATCATACTCAGATTACTGTCCTTCCGTGATCAGAAGCGGATGAATCCCATGCAACCGTTGAAGTCAGAAATGTGTTGATTCATTTCCACTCTAGAGAGTGGAGGTTGCTGTGAGCTCAGAAGGGTAGAGGCAAATCAGTCTGAGCTATATATCACCAGTGTGAAGCTGCAGCACCTAAACCAAATGTTATTTCAGCACATATTAACAAGGGTTTAATTTGTTAAGATAGCAAATGGGTTTTTCAAAAAAACCTGAGACTGCTGCCTTAATGAAGCAAACGTCCAGGACCCTTGCTTTACTGCTCTGCCTTCAACACTGAGAGCAAGACTGAGCAGCAAGCAGTTCTACTGTGAACCCATTACCTTTGTGTGGTCTCTAATTTAGTGTCAAATCTGTGATCAGCCCCAATTTGACTTACTGTTGTCAAGCATCATTGTAAAGTCATCTTCCCCGAGGCCCTCCTTTTGGCTTTGCTACATGGCAAGGACACGAATGCAGAGCTGCCTCCCTGTCTGGGGTGGGGCGGGGGGGGAGTGGGTGCGAGTCTGAGAAAGAGCAAGGACGATTCATGACTCATGACTCTCTGTGAAATGCTCCTCTGCTGCTCCTGCCCTGACTTGTTCTCTAGCAGCACTACTATGTCAAAAAACACAGACGGAAGTTAATTCTGGTTAGCCTTGAATAGTTGCCCTCTTTCAGACCCAGCTATGCCAGAAAAAAGGGCAACTGTCATAGCTGCTGATCACCCTTCTCCCTTGTTGAAGGCTACTGTCCCTGCCAGTTTAAGTGGGGAAATCTGTCATCTTGTTTCAAGCCAAGCCATGTGAATTAGCTCACACACTACCACAGGTGTTTTTTTCCTGAGGCGAATAAGAGTGAAAGCTTGCACAAATGTCCCCATAGTCTGACTAACATGGGAAGTAACCTCTTCCACCAGCTCAGCTAAAAGATACCTATGCACAGCCTACATTGCTGGTTTCTTACATCAACAGCTTTTTGTTTCAATGGACAGATCCCCCAGGTCTCAACCACATGACGCCATGAGACAGTTTGTGCAAACAGGTTACCTGTCTCCAGATAATCTGGCCAGTTCTCCTCAAGTTTCACTGTGTTTCAGGAGTGCTGTAGAAAGGGTCAGCTAAAGAAGAGGAAGGAGTATCAACAAGATGACGCCTCTCTGTCAGAGTCTTCCTGAAGCCAGCACAAATAGGCCAAGACAGAGGGACATCAGGACATCAGCAAACAGCCTCAGAAGTCAGACGTTGTTACAGAGCTCTCAGTTGTGCTGAGCAGCATCTCTTGGGAGAAGCATTTGCTTCTTGGAAAACAAAGAAAGGAAGGAGATCCCTTTCAGGAACTGGGAAGGAAGGGGATCCCCTGTTTTGTGCATTACCATGGATCGCATGAATCTGCTACAGATTCTGCTCTTCACTCCATGGGTGACTGGCTGCCTATGCTAATTGCTGTCTGAAGGCACATTTACTCTCAGGTGTGTGTTTGCTCAGGGTGACCTTCAGCAGATAAGTGCTGTGAAAAATCCTCTTACCTGTTCTAATAGCAAATGCCTTTCTGCATCATGAAATGAAATCAGGACGAGTAAAATGACATTGAAATTGCACAGAAAATGATAGTAATTAATCAGGAGGAAGACAAACAGTACTTCTGCAATTACTTGTGCTACACAGAAAGCTCTCTGTCAACAACGGCTGACCTCTTCAATTTGTCACGCATAATATCTGATTGTACAATTCAACGTCTATAGCACTGAAGGGAGACAGTTGTCAAGCTTCATTTCTTTATTATTATCATTTTCCATAGATTCAAATGCTCTTTGAAGTGATCAGAGATTAATAAACAGAAACAATTGGTCTGTTCCATCACTCTGCAAATATTAACACACAATCGTGTCCTTGGCAAAACCTTGCCATGCAAAGCTAACATGTATGCAGCAGTAAGGAAGATGTTCAGACTCTTCCAGACCTTGGAGCAATCTACAGCTGCATCCTCTGAGTGTCAAAACAGGAGTATAACATGAGGCCTTGTCCCATAAAAGTTGAGTCTGGTTTAATATATCTCAAGAAAGATATGAAATCAATGGAAACTGGCAGTGTATTTGACAAAAATCAGAATTAAAAACCAGTAGAACAGGCTCCAATTTTTCTTTTGATACCTCCTTCTGTTATCACTGATCACTTCATAGGCCATACCCACAACACAACCATGAGCTGAAAAGTAATGGCTAAATAACATGCCGAAGCTTCTTTAGGAAGTCTGCTGAAGAGGGGAGAAAAAAAAAAAGGAAAAAATAAGCCAACCTGATCATCGAAATCCCAGGCTAGTTTCCCAAGTACTGGAGCATCTTTTCTCTGCCAAGTATTTATCAGACCACAATTCAGTGCCTTTCCAAATAGCTTTTCACTGAGGAACAGTGAGTTGCAAAAGGCTTTGTAGATTGAACCAGAAAGGTCTTCAGAAGGTGATCCAGGAACGATTTCAGGTACAGAAAGCAAAATGCTGTCTTGAAAGAGGTCAGAGAAACAGGACCACATCACTTCAGTGATGCTGCAAAACTGATATGCTGAACATTTAGCCTCAAACATGAACTGAGGAGCCTCCATCCCCTCTCACTGCCCCTGCAGCCTATTCCTTAGGTGCTATTTGAGGATTTTTCAGCTCTTTCATCTCTTACAACAGCTTCTCAGAGCTCTTCTACAATCCCAGGGCAGACTCCGTTATAAAAACAGAATTATGCCTGTTACAGATGTGACTTCTAATAAATTACCAGTGTAACCCTTTATGTAGATACCAACTGCATCATGATAGTATCACATATGAACACTATTTCTTTTCCTCCCTTTCCAGTTAGACAACCAGCCTTACTGACCCTGTGAACCATGTACAAAACTCCTATGACCAAGAGGCATAAAAACAGGCATATCAGAAAGCTAAGGGGAAAGAAGGGGACAGGCGACAAGAAAGGCTAGGGCATAACAGCTGCTCAGACCCTTGGGCTCCATTGCAGGATGGAACTTGGCAAAATATCCAGCTGGATCCAAGGGTGCCCCAGCAACGTTCATAGTGGTATTTATAGGTCTGTTCGGGATGAGAGGAGGGAAGTGTCCTGGTTTGGCTGGGATAGAGTTTATTTTCTTCCTAGTAGCTGGTGTAGTACTGTGGTTTGGATTTAGGGTGAGAATATTGTTGATAACACACTGATGTTTTAGTTAGTGTAAGCACTGCTCAGCCACGAGGCAAGGACTTTTCAGCTTCTCATGCTGCCCTGCCAGCAAGGAGGCTGGGGGGGCACAAGGAGTTGGAGGGGACACAGCCGGGACAGCTGACCCCAACTGACCCAAGGGATATCCCA
>JANZLQ010000013.1:19589119-19602606 GCA_026212715.1 Elanus axillaris
CGCGCGCGACCTCTGCTTTCGCTTATTAAACTGCCCTTATCTTGACCCACGAGCCTGTTGTTATATTTTCTCCCCGCTGTCCAGCTGAGGAGGGGGAGTGATAGAGCGGCTTTGTTGGGCACCTGGCGTCCAGCCAGGGTCAACCCATCACAACCCTATTTGCATAGACAGTACCTCTTGATGCACAGCATCAAAGTAGCATTGTGTTCTGTTAAGATCAGCAGTGCATTAAGTTCAGCGCCAAAGGACAGTGGAAGATTTCTGTATAAAGCATTAAGGTGGAGTGTGTTAAACCACAATGAAGAATAAAAAAAAAAACCACAAGTCTACTGCAGTTTTTGCATTCAGCTGTATGGTCTGTTTTGTCTTATGTCTGCCTTTCAGTTTGTCAAAACAATGTCAAATATGGAGTAAACTCTAGAAACTAAAGAGTCCCACGGGACGCCAAGACGGCACTTGTCTGTGCATTTGCCCTGCCTAAAACTAGGGTGTAGGAAAAAGCTCTGTAGATAGGAAGGCATTTCTGTTAAAATACAAAAGCCAGGAGAGAGTCATTTCCGAATTAAACACTTTCAACTTCCTTCTGTTCAAAATAGATATTTCTCATGTCGTTATCCTAACTTGTAAATGTAATTGCTGAAACTATCACCCAAAGCTCCTTCTCATGGGACAGAAGGGTTATACTTTTCCTAGAGCACTTCCATACACTTTAAGACATTGCTATTATTAAATCCTCCATATGTTAGAACTGCACAAGGAGTTTATCTGTTTCTGCATGCCCATTCAATAACGGCATGGTCTGCTGGCCTATTGACAGCAACGTTCTGATAAGGTCTTGCTGTGACAGAGCTGACAGCTAGGGTTGGCTTGTTTAACAGCATCTTAACATTAAAAAATATCTTTTCAGATCTTACAAAAAAACCACATCATGCCACAAGCTCAGTGAACTGCAACATTATCTAAGTTTCCTTGAATTGCTCTGAGAAAAAAAAATCTTTATTAAATATGAATTCAAAACAGAAATAAACCAAAATGAAGTAGCTTTGGCAGGAATATAGCTGTTCTATGTTCTTTATCAGAAACCAACCATGATTAGCAGTCCACTGGGCCGATGTGAAAATCAGGGTGCCCAGCAAGAACTGAAGTGCGTCACCTTCATTTCCAGTCCTTGGAGTATATTTCAGCCTGTATTTTCCCCTTTATTCTAGAATGTGTTTAATCACTTGCTCCAAAACAGCGTTTAAAACATGCTTTCTAACTTGCTGAGTTATAGGGGGTCATTCCTAGAGCTCCATTCCTAGACTGCCATAAATAATGGCCTTCATTTCTGGTATTATTATCTTTCCCGTTTTATTATCTCTCAAAATGACATTTTGCTGAGTGCTCCTGTGTCTGAGATGAAGTAACAATACTCACAGGTACTGAACCACCTTTATTAGAGAAACATTCCCTGGGTTATTGACTTGTATTCTAACATGGTTCTCCTTTACATTTTCATTGCAAATTTTAGATCTAATTATTTTACAGGTGGTTTCAAAGCAGAACAGTATAGCTTCTCACACACACTTTTCTTTCCTCTTAGAGGCATGTACTTGCATTAGTAAGTTACACTCATGTTTTACTGCTCATAGATTGAATTACATTCACTCCGCAAGCAGATACAGCTTGACTCCCCTTCTACATGTGAAACATGCAATTCATCGATTTCTAGAGCTGTAACCACAGCTTTACATTTATCACATGTCAGTTCTGGTTTACTTAGCAGCCCCCTGTGCGGAACAATGTAGTTGAAAACATTGCAGTTGAAAACATCGCTATTAAAGAGGGGGGAAAAGAAACATTTCACATACAATGGTAACATTCATCAACTGTTCTTTGCAGAGTGATGTAGCACTATTTATCAACTACCAGTTTCCAATCTCTCTAGCAATAACTTTCTTACTCTTACAGACAGCTCAGAGATCTAAGTACAAAATGACAAAAGGAATAGTTCAAACACAACCCATATATACCTAGTACCTGTGCTGAACTACAGCCCCCTTTTTACAATAGGAAGAAGCAATTTTTGATCCTTGAACTTTTTGGCTGAAGGTTCAGATCTGCTTCATGACCCTTAAGCAAATTACTTTGCCCCCAAAATTAAGAGCTTCACTCCCAATTTTGAATACCTCCATTTGAGTGAACAACTCTGTATTGAGGCATCCTATTTCAGAAGCCTCTGAATCCCTCAAGCACTCAGCTTCGCATGGGCAGCCCCTCTTCAAGGGGACTGATTGTTTGCTGACCTCTCAAATGTATTACAAACCCAAACAAGCCTTGGCACCTGCCATTTGATTTTCAGATAAAGTAAAAGTGAGGATAAGTGACAAAAACCTCATCCCTACCTCAAATCTTTAAGTTAATATCTGTAGAGATGAAACACCTTTACTTAGTTCTGAAGCTCTTCCACACACTTGCCCCTTTTATTTGTGGCTGTGATCGGCATGAAGGCTCTGACAGCAGGTTGGGTGTACAGGGCCACTCTCTCTGGTTCCTGGTCAAGCAAGCCTATGCTGTTGTCCAGAAAGTCAGGAGAAGGTTTTCTTCCCTTCTTTTCTAGAGACGTTGCACGTCCCTTCCAAATCCCAGATGGACAGTGGGAGAGAGGCTGCAGAAACACACCTAGGACCTTCTGCAAAGTGTTTAGCAAGAAAAATTTCAACAACCTGGAGCTTGTCACATCTCTTTAGACTTTAAGGAACAAAGTGAATTGTTTGCAGGTAAATGCCAATCTTCTGTCCACAAATGCACACTTTGTCTGCCCACTGCAAATACCCTCTTTCAGTTTTATGAAATGCATCTATTCACATCAGCAAAATATACATGCCTTACCAGGCTCTTTACCATTAATACTCCTCTCTACCAAAGAAACAGGATGCTCTTTGAGATACTTGATGAAGGTACTCTTTTCAGCACTTGTCATTACATATATGTATATATAGTGTATACAGAATGCTACTGTTTGTGTATACCTCTGCAGTGCAGCATTTGAGAATGTATCTTATATATTACCATATTGTAGGCAACAAATACAAGCTTAGAGTAATAGCATATTATTTTCAAAATCGTCCAATATATATGTTAGAAGGTCAATTCTGCAGACTCATCTGCATAGACAGCATAGCAAAAATGTTTAAAAGAATGAGATTTAGAAATAAAACTCTGGATGTTACAATTCCAGGAGAAGTAAAAACTAAAAGCTACAAAATCATACAGGCTTCATTTTAGATTGGTTGAAGTTACAAGCACAGTTGCTTCAGACATTTTCCCAAGAGAACTGAAAGCCACTGGAGGAAAAAGCATTTGTGTGCATGTGTGCATATCTTGTGCATACACACAGGCACATGCATTATACTTATGCATGCACATGGTGCGATTTCTCCTTTACATTGAGTAAAGCATACAGGATCCTGAGAGCTACCAGTTAATTTGGCGGCTGTATCTTCAGATATAGAGCACATCTGCCAAATGACAGAGAAATTGATTGATCGCCACAGGTTCTTTTTTTCTTACTTGATGCTGATGTAATTTATATCGGCAGCAGAGTTGGAATGCCAACCTGGACCAGCAGCCGGCTGTGGCCCCAACGCATTAGCTCCCAGTTTCCTCTGTTAGTTGTACACCTCTGTAAATCTATCAACCTGACAGGCTCAGCTTCTGAACTGCTTCAATGTGCTCCAAAGATAAACACTCCTACATTTAGGAAGGGAAATGAGAGGCTTCTTTTGCTGATAAAAATATGATTTACAACAGTCATCAAGACAGAACCCTTCAAATTCAAAACACCACCTCAGCATTTTTTTGTCCTTGATATCAATGAAATCAGAATGTTCGTGTAATTCTGTTTGTTAATTTTAGCTTGATTTAACTAGGAATAATCCCCCTGAGCCAGTAGCTGACAGCCAAAGCATTCCAGCTTCCTATGGGATAACAAGGAATAATAAGAAACATGCTACTGTAAAATAAGTACGACTGGTGTCGAGTTTGTTCCTGTGTTGTCAGAGAGACAAGCCTATAGCAAGTACTCAGCAAAGATCAAATAAATGTCCAGAGACCTTTTTCTAACAGACAACTCAGCAACTTCAAACAGATTTCTTGCACTAATTCACTTGTGGTACGGGCCAATATAGCAGTATTAATCTCCTGCTTTAAATCAAGTTTCTGTCGTAAAGTTCCATTAATCTCTCCAGTGTTATCAAGTATCTTAGTGGTAGGAAATTATATTTCTAAATTGAATTTTGCTCTCTTTCAGTGTAGTAAGAAATATTTCCCAGATTTCTAGTAGGAAATATAAAACCTATAACACCAACAATAAATCTGAATAAATAAAAGCTATAAATTAAAGCCATTTTCTTCCAAGCCACAACATTAGAGCAAAATAACAAAAAAATTGGTTACCTAGAAAGAAGAAATTAAATATAAGATTTTAAACAGAAGTGAGGCAACAGATGGTTAATTTTTTTATTTACCTTTTTATAGCAATTGGATTTTTTAAAAAAAACTCTATTGTCAAATAATCTCCAGGCACTAATAAAACACTTAGTGATTCTTAGTGTATATACAAGATGTCTTAACCTGCAGCATCTACTATTTTTAATGGAAGCAAATACTCTTTACACAAGTCTGCAAAGTTAGCGCCCCTTTGTTTCATGGGAGACAAATTTACAGTAAGTAAATGTCTCTGCATTAAAATTACTATGCTAAAGTTAAAATGAATAACCACAGGTGACAAAACAATTTAATTTTATGGTCAGCAATAGAGCTGCAGGGTAGATAGGGGTAGGGGGCAGCAGAATCTACTGCAGCATTGTCACATTTTAAGGCTTTTACTTTTCAAGAGCAATATCATGATCTCAGTAATGTTCAGATAGACTTGTCCCACAGACTTCTTTGAATCTTATCTACCGCTGACCACTACCATCTCACTGAGTGCAACAAACAGCACTGGTCAGGGACTTAGATTAGAGATAGCACCTGCATGGTTGCACAGCAGTAAATACAGAGAACTCTTACATATCAATATAATTGAATTTGCATTAGGCAGAACATTCAAAGCCAAATGGGCACCACCACTCAATCCACATCAGCTTTGCAGCCAAACCCAAATCCAGGTGGTACAAAAGAATGGAATCATCTCAATTTATCAGGCTTTGGATGAGTTAGAGGGATTCAATTTCACTCATGTGCAATTTGCATTTTTAAAAAAAAAGACAATCTGTGTAGCCATAGATTTATTCCCTCTCTATAGTAATTAGACTTTTCTCACAAAGTGAAAGGCAGAGAACTTTTGCCACAAAACCTTTACTTTGGGTGGGGGTGGTGTTAACTTTTAAGTTCAGCTGGAAAAAATGATGTAATGACTGAATACAATCAAGAGCACAGCAAGAACTGACTTGTCTTAAACATTCCTGCTTTCACACCTATGACAACAGTCTCCAAGGGCCCCTCCAGTATCACCATCATCTTCATTGCTGCATTTGCTAATATGTCCCAACTTTTAAACATTTCCCAAGGCTAATATAGGCACGTGCATGATATATTTGCAAGTAGAACAGTCTCATACACACACAAAACTAACAGGAGTGAGCTGAGGAGGCTATGGTGAAGACCACCTCTCAGACTGCTGGCTACTTTTGGTGGCAAGAGCTAAATAAAATCTGATGCAGAGCAAAAATATAACTTAAGTGTTTCCACAAAACAGAGCTCTGGTTTTGGACAGATTTCTTCATGACAAAGGCAAGGATCATTCTCCCATTCAATAGAAAAACAAAGGAGAAAAGAAAGAAGAAGGGGGAAGAAAGAAAAGAAAAAGCAACAGAGAGAGAGAGAAGGACAGCCACTGAGGCTGGAGAGAAAGTGGGAACATATCCAAGACCTAGCAAGACTCGGGTTAGCATTGCAGCAGTGGTACTGCAGTTTCTGCAAATGATTAGTAATCAAAGGAGCCTGTTCCTGACAACACATTCAAAGGGGCCTCAACAGTTTTTATAGTCCCTTTGTTTGCCCATCAGGCTATTTCTTCACAATACTAATTTTATCCTCTTTCAAGTAAAGCTGTTTTACTACATGTATTTGAAAGGCCAAAGCAAAGAGATGGTACGTACTACTGCATTCAGCGACCTGCACACACCACATCTCCACAGAGACTTCTTTGCCAGTTTGCCCTAGGCATGCCCCTGATAAGTTGCAGAAGAAATGTCTTCCCAAATTCTGATGTTTTCCCTGAAGACTTCTGATCAGAGTCTTCCATAACTGAGATCCATCCATAAAGAGGAAATATGGTCTTAGGACAATATAAACAGAACCACATGCTCCTCTAAAATCCAGGATTTTAAGAATTCTTCAAGAGTACATGTGAAAATATGTAGTGTAGGGTAGATGTTAACTCCCACATTTCAAGGTGCTCTTCTATGTGGAAGAAGAGAATCTAAAGATACTAAAAGACTACTTTAAGGTAAGTGTCCTTATTTGTACTACCTGAATTCAGTAAAGATTTGGACAAGTCTCTGCTCAGAACATAAATATAGCAGTTTGGCAATAAAGAGAAAAGCTGGTAATCAAAACCAGAAAGAAATGACAAAGCAAGTTCTTCAAAGGTCAAACCCACACATCCCACAGACAGCAGTCTATTAAAAAAGGGCTAACATACAAACCCTAAATTCATTAGAGGAAATCATATAATACTGCTCATCAGAGGAATATTGTATTGTATGATCCTCCCCTTCCAGCAATTTCTTATATCAATTTACAAGCAAGAGATGATTTTCTTAAAGAAGCTGTTGATAAAAATGCCTTTTCCCAAAAGTTAAAAGCCAAGCACCTTTGGAAGCTCAGCAAAGGTTTCTGGATAGAGACTTCCCTTTATCCACCAAGTTACACGAGCCTGATGAACAGGATGGCCAACTTCTAGTTTGTCCTTTGACAGGTTTAAGGCCTGGCATCCTACAAAGACAGAAATCAGATCATTCTACTACTGGCAAGGGAGACTTAGCAGCAACCAATTCAAGACAATTACAGTTAAATGCATTCCTATTGCTTGACAATACTGATTCACTCTTTGCATGAAGCATGCTGCAAAACCAAACCAGATGTTTAACTTCTGATGTAACTTTATATACCAAAAAAGCAGCTTAAATCCCTGAAGTAACAATGTCATATAATATTTAATGGAATGGCTGGCAAAATGATCTCACTTGTAGAGCTGGGTGCCACCAATATCTAAATTCTCCCGCAGTCAAAAAGAAAACACAGTTATCAGCAAATGTGGGTGTTCTGCAAGTAGCCCTGTATGTTTTGAGATCTGGTACTTTGAGATCATAATCTGAACTTCGTGTACTATAATTGGAGATAGGGAGGTTATGCCATCTACATACATGGCTTGTAACTTTCATTATGAAACATTTTTAGCGGGTGATTTCTTGCTTCTGATGATGTTGCTCTTTGCATTACACCCAGGAAAATACAAATGTCATAAAAATCACAAATAATTAAGTTCCCTTATTTAAGCAGGTTCAGACATACTGAACTGGCACAGCTTTATAGCCCAGGATGGGGGTAGACAGTTACCCTAAGGCAGAAAAAGCAAATATTTTAGACAGATTTATACTTGGCACTCCTTTTTTTAGGGCTGGCAGCAGCTGAGTTTGGCATATATCACCACCTGGGTATATATCACCTTCAGAGTTAGAGGCCTTCAGACCTTGCAGATTCTTTGCTGGTTTACTGCTTTCTATCCTTGCCTTATCAAGACATGCTCAGAAGCATTCCTGATACTGATTTGTCTGAAGGGAGGATGGCATGAAATTTAAAGATCTCATATTTCACAGTCACAGAAAAATAAGGTCTGTTTCAAAAAAAAAAAAAAAAAAAGCAGCATCTCTCTAGAGCTGCAGGATAGCACCCTGGATGGAGACTGGCATGTTTCTGGAAAATCAAGAAACTTCCCACCCTTGCTCCCCAACTTTTTTTTCTTTCTTTTAAATGCTGCCTGCTTCAAAAACATACAAAGTTTTTTCATGTATGTTAATGTTCATCTTACAAAGATAGAAAGCACAGAGCAAAACAGACCAAACAACACTCACTTATCTTTACATTGTCCGGAAACTGCTTTCTACTTTGTAGAAAACACCAACACCCAGCTTGCATTTCCCCTCCAGGAAAATTTTTACAGAAGAGGAGGCACGTACCTACAGCAATCACACTAACAGTAGGCTTTAAAGCATGACAACAATGCAATACTGGGGGAAAATAACTAGGGAGTTTGAGTTAGAGAAAACCTGCTAAAATATAGGCATTGGGCTTTATTTCATTAAACTAAAAAAATGTTATTTGTAGCAAATATATATTGAAGGCACATATTAGATTTAGCATCGGAGTCTCTACATAACAGAAAAAAAATGCAGGCTTTAAGCATAGATTGTTCTAATGAGAGTTTGTACGTATAGAAAAAAGGTAGGATTGACACAAGATGGACTGTGAGTTCAACTTTAGGTGGTTAGTCTTGGTACAGAAGTTGCCAGGTGATGTTGAATGGGTACAGAAAAAGACTCAAACAAGAGGAGCATGACACTGACATCAAGGCATCTGAAAATTAATTTCATTTCTGCTGTGAGGAGAAAGTAAGATTTCCCATGAGACAACCCCTACTGTTTAAATGCAACTTTCCAACTTTGTCAGAACTTAGAAAGCAACAACTAGAAACTTATTTATCTGAAAGTTAAGGAATCAGCATTAAACCATGGGAATTTCCCACCTTTATCAAATGCACCCCTCCATTCAGACCATCAGTTTCTCGACATAAAAGCCTCACAAAACAAAGCAGGGAAGACTCTTGAGAAGGCAATGCCTCTAGGGCAAGTGAAAACAGCCGAGTCACACTCTTGCTGAGCATTCCCCACCAGTTCTTGACTGCTTTCCAGACAGGTCACAGGAATGAACCTACTGCTCCACACTTCAAGTATATAGTCAAGGTGACAGTGGAGGACAAGATACTGAAGGAGAAGCAAGCCTTGGAGAGCATTTGGCTGATCCTGAGTCCTTCTGCATAACTTTATTATCATTTTGAAAATTTGCAACCAGTGAGTACTGAACAGCGTTTTCAAGATAGAGAGATTCTTGACTGCCTGTTTATGACAGCCCTCCACCCTAGTTTGCTCCAGCTGCCAGAAGAGCTCAGCAGGATGGCAAGACAGCAGAAGAGCAAGTAGACTCCCAAGGCCCCATTCAAGGGCTGTCTCCAAGGAACGGTCACCAGAATTAAACCCTGGATAAAACCAGACACTACAACTGGACACTTTCAGATGTCCCTACTGAACTCATCTGTTCTGTGAGGCATCACACAGATACACAAAGGGTGTCTCCTCTCAGAAGTTTACAGTCTAACTATAATAGTATGGGCCTACATACAGAGACACAAAATGATTTACTAAGATTACAAAGGAGGTCAGTGGCAGAGGTAGACATCAAACGTGAGCCTCGGCAGTCTCTGTGTAATCTGTCTGTCCGTTGAACTTTGCTGGCTGTTAAACACAAAGATACATAACAGAGCAAAAACCCTTGGTGAACTCACATCAAACCAGTCAAGACTGAGTAACAAAAAAGCTTGGTACTGGAGACAAGGCAGGCACAGAAGTATAAATAAACCCTTAAGTCCAGCAGTGCAAGACATGGCCAAAGGTGTTTTTCTGTAAAAGACCCCAAGGAAAAGATTTTCTTCAGGCTTTTACACACATACACACACACACACAAAAATAAAGTACACATAACTATGAGCCGTGATTAACATGCTGGCCTCTTGAACAGTTTTAATCAAAGTACAACTTAATACAACTTAGAGAAAGCATAGCTTTATATTAAAGTTTATCACATACTTTTCCATTATTTCAGTGCACTTCTCTGGTAACACTATTAGCAGAGATGCAGGAAATCATCACCAAATACACAGAAAGAAACTGTAATGAATAGCAAAGACTGTAAGTATGTTTGGTCTTTCCAACACCGTTCTTAAATTGCCACAATCCAGTCAAGGCTGGAGAATGGAGTCTCTGATTATGCTAAAACAGAAAGACTTCCATAGGAACACAAAATGTAAATAAAGCAAGCAATGTCTACCTGAATTTAATCCAACTGAATTTTCAACCTTTCTGTGTGAATTAGTTCAGATTAAAGTCAGGAGTACAGCTCTTTGCTGGCAAGGAAGGTAATATTAACAGTCAGAACATATTTTTGTTTTAAAAGTACACATACACTATTTCCAAGACATACAGGAAACATAAATAAGGTTCATTTGAAAAACACGTCAACAAGCTAAGGACCAAAAGTAGAAATACCGTAATTAATCCCCACATGTCTTGCCCACACAGTTTATATTTGGAGTTTTCTTTAATTAGAGACACATTTTAGCAAAGTTATTGTATGCTGTCGTGTTTAATGGGTAGCATCTTGTCTGTACAGAAGGCAGCCCCTTCCCATGCGCAGTCAGAAGCAGTGCCCTCTCAGCAGAAGCTTAACTTGCTTTAGCAAATACTGCCAAGAAAACCTACCTTAAGGCAAACCTACCTTAAGGAAAAAAGAATCATCAAAATGAGTCAGCAGAAGATTCATTCTGAAGTAGTATCAAATGTGAAAGACAAAATTCACCATCCCCACCAACCCTCCTCGAGACCTGCTGAGCTCAACCAGTCTTCCCAGTCTGTGGCAACAGACTGCAGCCTTCAGACCAGGTGGGGAAGAAAAAAGGATCACATCTCAAGGAGGCCTGGGCACTTTTCCAACTTGCCAGCTGAATGACATATCTGTTGTTGAAAACACCCCTGTCATTCCACATTTCCACAGGACACTACTCACCTCTTCCCTGAAGATACTCTTCACTTTCAGAAGTGTGCTTCTACCATTTATTTTCTCTTGCTTACGTCTTACACAGAGCATCACTAATATGTGTCACAAATCAGGAGTAAAGTGCATTAGTTGTCTCCAGGCCACCTCGCCAGACCTAATCTATTACAGAATTTAGATTCCCTATAGTACAATCCCTTCCTTTAGGTGACGTACACCTAAAAGCCATACTGTCGTAACATCCACAGACATCCAAATACCAATCAACAGCATCACTATTTCTACAGAGACAGCAATTAGAAGAATTAATCTAAAATAATGGTTATACATAGAGTCACCTAAATACATCAGAATAAACTTCCTAGCACAGGCAAACTGTGTGGTAGATACCTGTGAAATCTTCGCCCATGTGCATGTAAACCACTCTTCAAGTATTCAGTTTTCTTTCCAATCCACGTAATTTGTAGACCAAGGTGTTTTTATATACTGGACAGCACTAGGGTTCAGTTTCCTTTTACCAGAGGTTATAAATTTGTCTAGACAGCAACAACTGCTTTTTAATCTAAGCAAACTGATCTGTCAGAGGCAATCAGTACAGTGAAGCTATCCCAGAAGAATCCTAATAATCCAAATGAATCACTCGGTGCTATATGAAACTCAATAGTTGAACTCTTGGCACAGCACATCAGAAGCACTTAATGCAACAAGTATATACAGCTGCAAGCAGTGGGCTTAGGGACACATGCCTATACAATGTTGGCACTCCTGCTGCATTTCTACATGTTTTGGCATTTATCAGTTTCTAATCATATTAGCACAAGTTTGTGGGGTTTTTTTAACAATTTCTCATGGAAAAAAATTAACACACATTTAGGGATATTATTTATTTCCATCAATGGGTACATGTTACATTGAGAGAAAATGGTCCAGAAAAATCTGAATGAGAAATTAGAAGGGTTCTGTTGTAAGAGAAAATTTAGCAATATACAGTAGTCAATGACACGAGGAGACCAAATACATGGAAGACACTGATTTCAGACAAAATATTTCAATGGATCATTGCAGCCCTTCTCTTTGGTCTTTTGAGCTTATCTGTAACATTTCAAACATACCAAGTGAACAATTTAAAAAATGTGCTCCACTAAATTATATGCCATGTATGGAAAGACACACAATAATGCCGTTTTTTAAACCCAAAATAAAGGTGCATAGGAAACCCATTCTATTTTAATTCAAATTTTATTAATTTATTCTATTAGTTAAAATTACATGCAGATTTTTATAACTGCAACAAGAAATACTGCTTTATATGCTTAACTAGAAATTTTACAATCTACCTAACTGTATAGAGCTACTTTCAAATGAAACTAAATATAAGAGTAAGCCAGTAAGTAACTGTATACTAGGTTTCCTTACCTGGTTTGATTCCTACTGCCTCTAAGCTACAGCTAGTCCCACAAATGCATATTAACTCTGTTATTGTCCTCAGAGAGTAAAAAAAATTGTTGAATCGACAAGTGTGTCTCTAAAACATATATCACAGTCTCTAGACTATCAGCTGTATGATTATCTATAGTAAGTCTGGGTATAAACAGATGTTCTGACTTAAAAAAGCACTTATCTTTACAACTCAAGAATCCCTGAGGAAGTTTAGTCTAGTTGATTTAAAGCTTTGGTTCTTAGCATCAGTTAAGTAGTTGGGTAATTTTACTTCTTAACTGGAAAAATACTCTTCTGCGGACATGCTAAAAATTCTTAGTAACAGCTGCATGTACAAACTACTGATTTCCCCATAATTTCAACAGCCTAATTGAAAACCAACCCACTATTTCAAAATGAAGGTAAGGAAAACGCACACATGCATGCAAAATTCCCAACTACAAGGCCAAAATTGAAAGCCAAGCACCCAGCTCATCACATTAATAGAGGAAAACAAGATCTCCACAGCCTAAGACACTCTGGTATGTAGCATTTTACTATACTAGTACTAATAATATTGTATATATATTTAAAATATATTACATTTAATCTAAATGCTTTGAGTTTATGTAATGTATATATTTTATGTTGTTGTTTTATACTTACTTAAATCTTTATTGTTATACATAATATAGTATAGAAACTACAAAGAAAAAGAAACTAGCCTTCAAAATCTGAAAAGCTGTCTTGGGAAAACACCTTGTTCTTCACTCTTCAACATCTGCATGACGTTCCAAAAGCTTGTGGTGGAGATAAAAGGTGCTAAACACAGATCACTATGCCTGCCTGGTAAGATTTAAGACAGGGTCATCCACTTCCTCTTACCACAGCTCATATTTATCAGTCTGTTAATTAATCAGCTGGTTTTCTTCAAGCATCCTTCCTAACATGCAAGAGAAAATCCCAAAGAGATAGTACCATCTTTGTTTTCTGATTTCTGAACAGATTGCTTCTGCCATGGTTTAACCCCAGCTGGCAACTCAGCCCCCCACAGCCTTTCGCTCACTCCCCCCACAGTGGGATGGGGGAAAGAATTGGAAAAGTTAAAGTGAGAAAACACGTGGGCTGAGATAAAGACGGTTTAATAGGTGAAGCAAAAGCCACGCACACAAGCAAAGCAAAACAAGGAATTCCTT
>JANZLQ010000013.1:19602706-19619822 GCA_026212715.1 Elanus axillaris
TATCTCAACCCACGAGTTTTACTTTTTTTTCCCCCCCGATTTTCTCCCCCATCCCACTTGGGGGGGGGGGGGGGAAGGGGTGAGCAGCTGCATGGTGTTAGTTGCTCGCTGGCATTAAACCACGACACACTCCAAACGTCCTTCCCCCAGCTTTGTATGCTGAACATGACATCACATGGTCTGGGATATCCCTTGGGTCAGTTGGGGTCAGCTGTCCTGGCTGTGTCCCCTCCAACTCCTTGTGCCCCCCCAGCCTCCTCGCTGGTGGGGTGGGGTGAGAAGCAGCAAAGGCCTTGGCTCTGTGTAAGCCCTACTCAGCAGTGACGAAAACATCCCTGTGTTATCAACACTGTTTTCAGCAAATCCAAAACACAGCCCCTACTAGCTGCTATGAAGAAAATTAACAATATCCAAGCCAAAAAGCAGTACAACTTACTATCTGGAATAGAGAATACTGTTCAGCAGCTGTATTCTTTAGATTCACTCAGTTAAAAAAAATTAAGTCTTGATCACTGAGGGAAATCTGGATTCTGCTTTTCAGCCACAGATGCCTGGCTGGCAGAGGGCACTGGGAGGAATGGAAGCAGGCCAGTGCCAGCAAGAGACTTCCACTACCTGAACATTAAAGAACCTCTTGTGTCCAGGGAGCAGAACTTGCAGAGACTACCTTCCTTCAGAGTGAAGGATCAACCCACTACATGTACGAAAGGAATGACAACCGCTTGGTTCAATTTCTACACTCAATACCTGTGCAACGCCATAGAAGTATTACTGGAAAATCACCTACATGTCAAGACTTGGAGGAACACCTACAGAGTATTGCTTGTCTGCATATGATAAGGGACAAGTAAGATTTATTTTATTTATTTATTCAAATGCTTTTCTAAAGCCATCTGAGCCATCTTCTTCACCCTTCCTTGCCAATCCAGGTTGGATGTCATGAAGAGAGCTTCCACGCCTGCTCAGGTCTGGAAGGGGAAGAGCAAGGCTTTTCTGAGGCACTGTTGAGCTGCACTTTGAAAGCTGAATCAGCTCATTAGACTTCAAGAACAGTCCAAATAAACAACACCTACAATTTGGAGTTTATACTCCTAAATAAAGAGTTCACATGCTTCCAAAGCAAAGATGGTCCTAACATTTTTTCTACTGTACATGTGCAAGTCCCAAGTCTCTGGAAGATTCAGGCCAACCATCTTCTCCCTCTCATTCCATTTTCCATCTTACTGACTATGGAACATACAGTGGAAGTCATTAAGCTACATTTCACAGTTTATGGTTTTAATGGTTTTGCAACATTAGATGCACATTTTCAAGCATCAAAAACTAGGCTTTGCTATCTAACATTTCATAAAGATAATAAAAGTTAATGAGCACTCATGATCTATGATCTGACAAGACATCTGTTCTTTTTGAGATAAAACACTCGCCCTGCCTTGTTCTGGCACAGTGGGAGAGAACAAATACAAACTAATTAATCATTCTAAACTATAATCTATATTAAGCTATACTTTCTCAACAGGCTTTTCATACCCTGTTGCTAATAGGGCACAGGTGTCCTAAAAACAGTCTTTCAAAGCAATGATTAAATCCTCCTAACTTCACATAGTCAACTGCAGCAGATATCACTGTTTAGTGTTTCAGCAGGAAAAAACTTGTTCAAAATATGCAATAACAAGGTTGCTGTTATACCAAGGGTCCAGTATCAAGAGCTCTATCCCCATTTTCTACATATTTTCATCATCCTTTTTTATTACAGGAGTATTTTAATAAAATTTTATTCTGACCTATCAAGGGAGTCTTTGGTATAAATATTACAAGAAATACTGCAAGATACTTCATATGGGACATGACTAACATCAGTATGGGGGAGGAAGGAGTAATCTGCTTCTGAACTATTTGTGAGGCTGTAACAGGGATATCTGTCATAGGGAACTGTTGAGAACATTAAAACTCAGCACTCCATTATATTTCAAAAACAGTTGCTGAGCATTTTAAGAATACTGTTTGAGACCAAATTCAGCTTGTTGATACCTATGTCACCTACAGTATAACATGAAAGTGTAAGTGCAAAAAAAAAAAAAAGAAAAATCATCTGATTCTTTTTTCCCCTTGTCATGGTATGACATGTTTTGGTCACTACACAGGAGTACACAAGGTTTCTATTTCCTGTAAACCACTGTATATTACCATGAAACACAACATGTGAAACGAAGAAAAAAATAATCCCAGATTACATAGCAGTTAACGAACAACAGTATTTACAGTAAACCCCTCAGATAAAGATAATATCCCAGTTTACATAAAGAAAACAGAAATACATAATTCTTGACAAATACCTTGTATTGCTCAATACACTGTCCTGCAATTAATCTACCTTGCAGAGGCATACAAAGAAATAAGCTATATAGCCAGGGAACCAAGCACTGCCCAACTGTGCAGAAAAGTTAAGTACTTTTGCTAACTGAATGATCCAAGATAACTGGGATTTAATGCTAAAACCCCCTACAGCCTCAAACATCTAACCTATCTAAACAGTCTAAGCTTCCTAGAGCATGCCAGAGATGAACAGCATCTCTCCACTGACTAAAGCAATAGTCTAACCAGCTTTCACTGGATTGATCTGCTGGAAGAGTCTGCTCTTTCCACTAAATAAAAGTGGTATTCTCCTTAAGCCGCAGTCAGAAACACCACATAAGAATTTAAACCAACATTTATGCATACATGTGCACAAACAGAACTGAAAGGGAAATAAAGCTAGTAAGTCTATGTATAAAGCTTAGCCCAAAGGAAAATTACTGTGGCACCACTGAATCAGACAGTCCACAGGTTTCTCTCACACCCCCAGAGAGGTTATATATGTTTTAGATTAAAATAAGTAAGTAAAATCTGATAAAACAGCACTAAGTAAGCAGCCTAGACAGATCACAGCTGGTCAACTGGTTACACATGTATTAGCACTTAGTGTAAGAAAACATGAATGGATCAGTAGTTTGTGCTGAGGATCTGAACCTTAAAATTTAGGTGGTTAGGAGGTTCACTATACCTGTACTCATTTACTAACTCTTCAGATCACCTCTTCAGATCAGTTAGGTCTTGGAGACATAATTAGATGTTCATCCATTAGCATTTGGTATATTTTTTGATCGTGTTTTTCTGTTTAGTTTCACCTGGAGAGAATCCAGTTTGCATGACAAGCAGGGATGACTAAATTAAAAAAACAAAACGAAAAAAACACTCCTAGCCTGAACCAAAATAATAATGTAGACCAACCCTAGAGTCCCTAAAAAGCAGTTATGCAAATGCATCATCTACCCCAACATGTGCAGCTATTTATGAAAAACACATGCTCATGAGCCACTGCTGTGTATTTTTATATTTTGAGTGATATATTCTAATTTTCTATAAATTTTGACATGATATTCTAATTATTGTAGTCTTGCCAGTTAATCTCAATAAGCTCAACTTCCTTCCTTGTGCCTTTGCTTATGTCCATCCACACACTTTGACAATGCTCCTCAAATACTGCTTCCATGACAATTTAAATTATAGTAAGATGAATAAAATCGGGGGGTGGGGGGGGGGTTTAAACAACCCACAAGGACACACAAACTTATCACTTTCAGATTCTGATAAAAATATTAAAATTTAATAATACCTTTTGAACATACAATTATGTCAAGGAAAGAGTAAAGGCATTCAAACAAATGGATAGAGATCTTAGATAATATTTACAAATTCTAAACTGCAAGTTGACTATAAAGTCACAAATACTTTAAATATTTAGTAGAATATAGTGTAAATTCTAATATAAATTAGATATTAACCTCATCTGTTATTTTTTCCAGTCTAATCTTTACATACTATATACATTAAAATACTAAAAAGTTATAAAATTTTATTTGTTACTATTCAAAGAAATGGAAAATACATCAGATCTGTCTTACTGTACAATATCCAAATTGAACTTTCTATAGCATTCTCTCTACAAATAAATGGCACTTTCACATGCATCAAGGCATAAAGTACAAGTCTGTCCATTAGCAGTATGCCATCTGAGTGCAAAGTAAACTAAAATGCAAATGTCATTCAACCATACAGTTGAAAATCAGAAGTAAACTGTGGAAAGAAATTCTGACAAACTTTCTGATTTAGACTGAAGTAATAATGAAAAGCATGTAAACTGATTTTCATACACATCTGTAATTTTAAAAAATGAAAATACAGCATGCTGAGAGGTTTGTCATGATGGTATGAAAGTTATTTTGACAACATGTAATGGAGGAAAAGCCGATGATCCTGTACAAATTCTGAAGCCCAGCCCTGCTAATGGCTGCAGTATCTAAGCTGCTTTTCTATTGACAGTTTCCAAAATTATTTTTGCCACTCAGAATTGCACATCAGTAGTCAGATGAGGTTTCTAGACTTCATTATGCCATTGTATAACCATAGCTTCCACAGTGCAATGCCACAAGAAGCCTGTCCTTAAGGATTTCTTTACTTGGGTATTCAGGTAACTTGAGCATGTTGATACTGAAAAGCAAAGAACAAAGCTACATCACAGTTCAGCAAGAAACCCAACAGTAGTTTTCCAATTGAAAACCCTGAAGATGACACATTCATGAAAGAAAAACCTGTGCTGCATTACAACACCATTGAGCATTCAAATATATTGCAGGAAATTAAGGGTTTTTTCACTTCAGTAAATCATAATACAATAATTTAACTTGAATATTCCCTTACTGATCCCACTGCCTTCAGTTAAGCAAAATGAGCAGTAAACAATAACAAACATTATGTAACATCATCTGGGTTAAAACCTATCACTTTCATGTTGGACAGTGAATACAAACTGTCTAAATTTTGGGGAGCCTTTTAGTGAAACTATTTAAAATAACTGTACTTTTGACTGCAACTGACATGAAAAAGCCCTGTTTTTAAGATATTTCAACACTAGTTAGCATACCATGTGCTTGATGTTGGTAAAAGATTTGCAGTATATGGCACAGCAGCAATTGTAAAATTTTGCAATCCACTGCCACCCATTATATGGGCAAAGCCACCATGAGGTACCCTGGAACTGAGAAAATTCACAGAAATTAGACCATTACAAGAATGTTATAAGCCAAAAAATATGACCTTTACACTACAAGTATCTCTTACTGCTACATGTGACCATTTACTAATACTTTTATCAAGCTTCTCCCTTTCTCACCCGTATCAAAATTCTCACTGCCTAAATGCTTTTAATTACAATATCAAATAATGCATTTGTCCATTTACATTAGGCATCAAATTGTTTGAATGATATTTAAAAGAATTCTGTTTGCATTTCTACAACCAGCTTTTATAACAATGTTATCTAAGTTTAGGCAAACATCTATTGTTATTTATATTTACAGTTTAAGAAATAAAGCATCATAAAAGTTTATTCTCTGATTACTATCGATGGGACAACTAACCAGTGTCCTTGACATCTCTTTTCATTTACTACTCCAGACCACATATTTCAATTAACTAATAAAACTATTACATCAGTCACACTATTACCCAGTGACAATATATAGCAAAACTAGAACATACTGAAAAAAAATCGCTAGCATCTTCAGGAATGCATTCTCACTTAATCATATTACTCATTAATATTATCATATTGTTTTTCCTTTTACCAATATATTATTCAAGGATTACTCAAGGTGTAAATGGACAATAGCCCCTGAGTCTTCAGAGTCCCTCCCTATAATTTTAAACAAATAGAATAAAAAATCAGATATACTTATAACATCAACTTAAGTTGGTATGCATTATGAGATAACATGTTGTTAGCACAGCCCTCACACACCAAAAAAAAAAAGCCAAAACCATAAACCAAATCATAAAACTATAATGAAAGGATAAGGACCAAAAAGAAGTTGAATGTGAGCCAGCAATGCATCCTTGCATCAAAGAAGGCCAGCAGCCTCTTGGGCTGCATCAGGAAGAACATCACCAGCAAGTCAAGGGAGATGATCCTTTCCCTATACTCTGTGAGAAACATTTGGAGTCCAGCTCCAGTCGTCCCACTACAGGAGGGACAGGGACAAACTGCAGCAAGTTGAGCAAAGGACCACTAAAATGGTAAGGGATTGGAGCACTCGACACAGAAGGACAGCAAGCTGGGACTATTCAGCCTAGAGAAGACAAGGCTCAGGGGAATCTGATCAATATATAGAAATACCTGAAGGGAGGAATAAATAAGATGGAGCACAAGTCTCAAGATGAAGCACCCAGTGGTGCCTAATGACAGGACAGGAGGCAATGGGCACAAACTGAAATCCAGGAAATTCCATTTAAACATGGGAAACACTTTTTTTACTGTGAGGTGGTCAAATGCTGGAACAAGTTGCCCAGAGAAGGTGAGGGTTCAGCACCCCTGGAGACAATCAAAACCTGACTGGACAAGACCTTGAGCTCTAGCTGACCAGCTCTAGCTGATCCTGCTCTGAGCACAGGATTGGACTAGACAATCTCTAGAGGTCTCTTCCAACCTCAGCTATTCTGCAATTTTGTAGCTAGCAAAGAAAGAATTTGATAAAAAAAAATAAACCTTCCATAAAATATACAACAGCTGTTATAATTTTGGATTGCAGGTACTTACATTAAAAACAATGCTCCCATATTCACAAAATCAAAGTGACTCTAGAAACCAGGAGCAAGAATGGAAAAGAAGAATGAAATAATGATTCCACTCATAGTAGAACTCTTTGGCAGAAATGTGGAATAGTAAGGGGTTGCTCCTGCTAAATGTTAAGGAGCTAGGACAGAGCTCATAGTAATACTTTTTGAACATACCTTTAAGAGCTAGCTATAGTATCCAACACATAAATCTGGATCACCTAGCTTAATGACAACATTGGGCATATAGTTCTAGCACTGGTATATAAGGCAACCACTATGGGGGGAAGCGCTGATTATTTGCAACATGCTATTTCTGACATACAAACAGAATTGAGCTCACAGCCACACTTCAGAACAGTTGTAAAGATTTTACAGCAGTACTCTTTTATACCATGGTTTTGGCTTCCATTTCTAATACAGTGCTGCCTCCCCTGCAGTAATTTTTTTTTTCTCCCTCCAATGAACCAAGAGAATTCCACATTCAAATCAGCAATAAAACACAGACCTAACTGTTGAAAATTTCTCATTTGGTCCACTATTAGGTAAATTTTTTTTACAATCTAACCTATTAAAATGTTTTGCATACAACAGGCCAAAATCATGTAGTATGATCAGGGCTTTGAACATTTAAAAGTAACAGATGGCTGCCACAATATGCCTCCAAGAATGAGTTTTCTTTCCAAGCAAAACATTGCCAATATAGTAAAGAAAGCCTTCCAAGTATGTGCAAGTAAGATCACAAGATCTTCTTTCTCCTACTGCACGTGCAAATAGCCTTTAGGAAGAGAAACAATACAATTTCATAGCTTTGGAAACTTCAACACTATTAAAACGTTTACATTTACATCTGAATCCTAAGTTTTCTACCTATTTTTCCACTTACAGATTTTGCATAAAATTACTTGAAATGAAAAGTGTAGAACAGATACTTTAAGCCTTCCCTTATGTTTCATTTTACTTTTAAAAGTAGTCATGTACATCTATCACGTTTTTGAAATATGCTGAATTTCCCTTAAAACAGCATATAGCTTATTACTCAACAGAAACTACGGTCACCTAAGAAGTTAAACAGCAATGCTGATACCTGCAGAATACCAATAAAGTAGAATTTATCATGATAAGCCATCAACACTTCCCTCTAACTTAACTGAAAACCTGATCAAAAGTTTCCAGTGGATAATTAACAATAATTTAGCCAAATACGATTATAAATACCAAACAGATCGCGGGGGGAGGGGAAGTACTAAAATGTGGAAGACTTCATTACATTGAAGAGAAAAAGAGGTAAGAAGGGGGGAAGAAGACAAAAAGCAAAAGTTTAAGAAATATTTAGAGATGTCAGAGAAACACTGAAGGCAAATATAATTGTTTTATTTAATTTGCTAAATTAATTTCATACTCTTGGTTGGAAAGAAAGAATAGTACTATTTCACACCCCACCCCCACCATCCCAAAAAATAAAGTAAGTGACTATGAAGAAGAGATTAAAAAGAAATGTAAAAAACAATGAAAATTTTGACTGCAGCCTGCCAACCAGTACACACAGAAACAATTTCTTCACTAAGGAATTGTGACACCAAAAAAAGATCAGTTTGAAATCAGGTATACTTTTAATGTAAAATTTCACCTAAGATACTAGCCTGTACTAGACTAACTGCTGTTTCAGCTCACAGACAACTCAGCACCTAAATCCTCCATGCCCAGAATCTAGGACTGTCCGGGGGCTTTATTTGCAAAAACGCCAGCTCTATACCACTATTAGTGGTAACTTTCAAAGGTTAAATTTTTGTGGAAAAATATACCTATTACATTTCAATTACTGAAGAAAAAACACAATGGGTACCTACTAGCCGATACAGAAAAAAACTACGCAATTTGTTTTTAAATTCCAGCCCAGAGTTCTTAAGACATACCAAAAATTTCTTTCCTACTAACAAGAAATGGGTCAAGTATGTGATTTGTGACCAAAATGAATGGTGCTCAAGCACGTATTAGTCAGACAACATAATTATTTACTTGATAGAAAGCATCCCTTAAAATCCAGTAGATAATCCCAAATGCCATGAAAATAGTGAATGCCACTTCAATATCACTTGGAAAGTTTTAAGAAGCATTTGAAACATGACCTTACATCTTAAAGATCCTTACTTGCCATCTAGACTTAGAAATGGACTAGTCCACTAAAAATGAAAGACCAGCAGCTGGCATGCAACAGATGTGCAGTTAGAACTGCAGGAATAATTTCTGCAGAGGACAAAAAGAACGATGTGCACAGAATCAGCTTCTTAAATTGTCTGTGACCCCTAAAACCAATGAAATTCATAATAAATCAAGTGAAACTAATAAATCTGAAGACCGTGCCATTTGATGATACATCCCTGACTCTGAAATTCCTTGGTATAAGAGACAAGATTTGATGATCTTAATTTGTATTTTACCATTGCCTACCCACAAAACTTATAAACAAAAGGTCAACTACTCTACTAATCCTAGAATGTGAAGGGAATACTGAATTAAGGAGATGGTGTGATCTCTACTTGCCACCGGAAAAATGCATGGATTATACAGTTCAGTTGCCACATGTACATCTTTGCAAAAGGTCTGTATACAAACCCAGCAACTCACCCAGCTCACAGGGGTATTTATTGTTCAAAACCTTCCTGCGGTGCCCCCAAACCATGAAGGAAATAAAAATGGCTTTCCCTGAAGAGCAACTAGAATTTAGGACAGAAATCCTATATAAAGCAAACACAGTCTTGCATAAGGTTACATCTTCACTTGATCTTGACAGGCTGCACTAATGTTCACTTCAACTTAGCTTTAACAGAAGGATGTTCTGCTTACACCAACTGAAGTGATACCTAGTTAACTCATATATTAAAGCCTATATTGATTATTAGAAAAGCCAAGAGCCACATAAATATGCAAGAGGAAGAAGAATATAAAGCACAGTTAAATTCACTACTGCCTTGTTAAAAAATGCCTGGGACAGCAACAAAGGCCTCTTGCAAAGTAGTCAAGTATAATAAATATGTAATCAATCATTTTGCTGGCAATACAGGCAGCAAAAGTATTAACACCCCCTTTGATCAAGATATAGAACACAAAAGTATGCAAAACAGTTTCTAGTTAGGTAATCTTGTATGGTAATCTGAAGTCTATAAACTTATTTCAGAGTATCCAGACAAATATATTTGTTGTTACAGAAGAGTTTCTCACCTGCCAGTAACGAACTGTAACAGTAATACTCTCTCTTCCTGAGTTAGTTCTTCCACAACATCCCAGAACCACTAAATGAAAAGTAATTTGGTTTTTATTTTTCATTAAATACTTGTAGTACTTGAAAAAATAATGGTAAAACAAATGGAATATTTGTGTGCTTGTTCCTTAAGTGACAGAAAAATTCACATGAAATTCATATATAACTAAGTCACTTAATGCAAGAATATAGTTTAAAAAACCTCCACAAATTTCAGCCAAAACAAGCTTCCATAAACACACAGAGAAAATGACAAGAACAACAAAAGCACCTTTTGGGGGATTAAAATACAGTAGTCTACATTATTTAAAAAGATAATTTTACCTGAATAACTTGGTCTCCTCTCTCATAGCCACTGGTGTATTCTGTATTTTTTAACCAATCATTCACATCAATTTCTGGCATACCAGACAACAAAAGCTCCTTCAGAAGAAGCATACAGATTGTGATTAGTCCTCCTGACTAACAATTAATTTCAAGAGTTCATGCTATTTTAAAAAGCAAAGCTTTACGTAGTATAAAAAAATCAGTTCTTTTTCTGTTTAGTTGCAACCTTACAGAAGGTACAACTAAAATTTAATACAAGAAGATTCTTGAATTGAGGTAACTTCACATGATCTGTTTAATTTAAGCACACAGTATCAAGAGTTAGAAATTAATGCCAAAAAAACTAAAAGAAAAAAGCTCTGAGTTTTGGCATGACTTGAGAAAAAACTTGAGATGTGCTGGTTACAGAAGATCAAACCACCACAAAGACTTATTGGAATTTGATTCTGTGACTCAGAAATAAGTAAAGACAATAGACAGCATCTCCTTCCTTCTTCCCTCCTGAAAGAAAATATGAAAAAGCTTAAATGCCAAAATAACCCGATTCCATTTTGAAACAACAATTTAAGGCATTTATCACTGGCACATGAAGTTATCACATTCCAAGAAGATGGTCATGGTGAGTACTTGGGATAAGCAGGAATACACATATTGAGATCCTCACTGACAGATGCCCAGAAAGCAAAAATAAAGTGAAAGATAGAAAATCTTTATTTTGTGGATACTAACCTTTATTTCTACATCATTCACTACTGATTAAGTATGCTGAACAAAGTTTTTTTAAAAGTATAGGCATTTCTGCTTACCAGTTCATATTCATCAAAAAGCTGGATCAAAGATGGTGGAATGAACATATGGAAGCCTTGTAAAAAGGCATTTATCTGAGGCTGAATGGCTCTTGTCATTCTAAGCTCTGTGACAAGCTGGACATACTCAGCCTGCAATGTAAAAAACAACATTAAGATATACAATAGCAAAAATACATATTGCTCATGCAAATGCGCACACACACAAATGCTGTCCTCAATACATTGCAAATCTGATCTACTGTAAGATGTTATGAGTCCCTACGCACTTTTCTCACACGGAAGCAATCCAAAATAATTTGGAAGACGTCTCTGAGTTCAAAGCCCCTTCTGTTCTTCCCCTTTCCTTCCTTCCTTCCTTCCAAAAGCAATTCCCAAACAGAAGTGGTTAAATCATAACACAAACCAGTCAAAAACCAGGGATTTGGACTAAGGTAAAGGAAGTGAATAGAACTTAGTTTTTGTCATGCCTGCATCTAATACAACCACCATTGTGGGCATCTAAGGACATAAACAAGGCAATGTTTGTAAAGAAAACATTCTATTAAGCAAACTGAAATAACTCAGGGGAAAAAAAAAAAAAGGCATTTCTACCACGACCATGTAAGTAGACAATATCATAGTTTGCATGCTTTAGACATTTTGGGACTCTGTCCCCTTTAAAAGATGCCAGTTAGAAAAGGAAGCTGCACAAAAGCAGCCAAACATTCTTTTCAGTATGTTTTCAGAAAAACATTTTCAGAAAAACAGAATGAAGTATAAACATTTTAAAACACAGAACATTTTTCAAAGGCAGTTCCTTACATTCACAGAAGTATAAAGGGGTTGTCATTTGCTTTGCAGTTGGAAGGTATTTTTAAATGCATTACCATCATTTTATTAGAGTGAGAAGACAATTAATCTGTGAAGTGCTCTGAAGAAGAGGAACGTAACTTAATCATATCTTCAACTGCAGAGGTGTTCCCAAAAATCTAGTCTCAATCTAGTAATATCCTTAGGTTGCTTCTACTGTCAGTGGAACAGAAAACACCCCCCTTCTTTAAGGAATTACAGGGGTGACCAAGGGAGATTAACTGCACTAGACAAATGTCTGCCTCTGTGTATACATCTTATGAGCTCCAGGAAGAAATCAGAAACTTTACTAATACCAGGATTAGATGCAGTGTTAACACTGGTCTTCAATGATCAGAAATACTTGTTCTACATCTCTTAAGTTGCTGTTACATAAATTAGGCTATTCAGAAAACAGGGTTGTAGAAAAAAAAATCATAATCTTATTTTTTCTAATGGATTTTTTTAAAAAAAGACACACTTCTGCATTACAAAAATATTTACACTGAACTCTTTCATTATGAGAGAAAACAGTTGTTGTGCGTTAGGTGTAACAAGAAATGTTTTAAATAGCCTGGAACAGCCAATCACTAGCACACACTGAAAACCCTGTACCACAGAATTCACATAATACATGTCAGTAAAAAAAAAAAACTGATCCATTTTTTTTTCTCTGTGTTCACTTAATTTATATTTTATTCCCTCTCAGAAGCCTTAGGAGCACATTACAAAACAGAAGTATCTCCATAATTTCAGATCTACATATGCATTCCTGCATAGTGCATAAAAGGTACAATCCAGCCTTCTTTTAAGAGGGGAGATTTGATTGAACACATGAGACAAGCATCACAAATATGATGACAAATTCAGTTTGAGTGAGGGGTTGTTCTGTATTTTCCTGAGGTAAATCAAGCAGAGATCATGCTTCCCTGATTTCACAACCCCATATACTGTGAGACAAGGATCAATGTTTATTCTGATGTTCAGATTCAGAGAGCAGCTCCATTCCAGAACTGTTTGGGAAAAAAAAGGTAATTTTTTACTGCTAAACATCATGGCCAGCTCACAAACAGACAAGTCCTGGGAGGACAGAGAAAGTCATAGCCTTGTGAAGATTTGCACCATTTCCTAAAATAGCATATGGTCAAACATTGCCTAGCTCTAATTTTATTTTTTTCCTAAGAAGTACATAGAAAGCTGCAAAAACATAAACGGCAAAGAACAAAGAACAAAGAAATGTGTAGCATGGACACTGGACAAAGCCTGACTTTTCCCTTTGAAGTCTCTCATTACCATGACAAAAGGCAGCTGAACCACTACTATCTATAACTGATACTTCAGTTGGCACTACAGGGACACTCTAATTGCAGGACCGGAATGTTTGCATGGTATGGTCCCACAGCTATTCACCTATTACACAGCTGATGTAAAAAAAAAAAAAAAAGAAGATTCCCTTGTTCAAAGAAAATAAATTTTTACAAACAGCTATTACTACTGCTCCTCAATAGGGCACTTGCTCTCTTTTATTGTTTTTCAGTAAGAGGGAGATGGATTGTTTGGGTGGTTTCTGTGGGGTTTTTGTTTTGCTTTTGGTAGGGGGGCAGAGGGGGTTGTTGGTCTGGTTGGGTTTTTTGAGGAATCAAGATTCACTCAATTTCATTTTTTAAAAAATGCTATCCTTTAAACAGGTAATCTCTACAGCACATACACAGCAAATTCCTTTAGAAGCTGAATTTTCTTCTCCGAAAGGTATAGCAGATACAATGAGTTTTTATCTGAGGAACAAAAGATCACTTTTAAGGCAGAAAAAAAAAAAAGTATCTCCTGCAGGAGGAAAAAAAAAAGATGTTTTATAAAGTAAAGTAAACCCCTTCCTGTTTAACCTGTTAGAACTGCTAAGCTAAAGCATACTGCAAAACCATGTCACATTAAAGAAATTTGGAAAACACTCCAAAAGCCACTAAAACACAGATCTGCAATTTTCAACAACTTGGTTTACCACTGTCAAAATCAGTGAAGAGACGGTGCCATCCTACAGGTGTTTGTTGACTCTACATTTGGCAGATTCAAATTTAAAAAAATTAATTAATATTAACAGTTTCAAAGCTACCAGAACAGTCATCTGTTTCTTACCACCTTTCAAACAAAAGCTACACAAACTCACAACCCATCCTGCCACAGCTGAGGAAGGCTGATGAGCTAGAATGGACACATCTGTTCTGCACATGTTCAACCACCCTTTTTAGTCTGTGCCCCAAGTCAGAAGTTAACAGTGCAATTTAAGCTACTAATGACTGAGGGTATTCTCGTGTGGGCAAATTTGTAGTTTCATGCTAACTGGTAACAGTTTTTAAATGGTTGTTATGAAACCACAATTTATGTCAAGTACATCTATTTTATATATTGAGAAGCTACGACTGCCCAGAAACAAGCAGCAACATCCTTGCTTTCTCTGATAGGTAGTAAAGAAATTAATCATCCACTGGCCTCACAATTAGATGGTTTACCATCTGTATTCTTTCATGAATGACTGTATTGCAGGAAACAGTGCAGGCTCAGGCTAATAATATGTATTCCTGTTATTGGAATGACACTCTGCCTTAATGAAAATGAGAATTAAGCATACAAGAATCCAGGGCCAATTGCTCCAACACAAACTAAAATGTTGTTAAAACAAATGCTGACACCAAGTGGCCATTTACCAATACAGCAGCTGTCTACACGACTGGTAGAGCTGAAACAATACTGTGTACACAAAGCAAGTTAGGCTACCTCAACAGAAATGAAAATCAAAACACAAAGCAAACATAAGGATCAAAAGAGTCAATGGTACAAGAAATTGCAGGTCTACCCATGACAGTCCTGCAGTTACTCAAAACTACCTAGTGGGTAACTGCAGAATTCAATTAGAGTGATGTCTTGTCTCAATTTCTAGATGATTTTCAAAATCTAGCTGTGTTTTTCCTTATTTGTTTTTAAGCTAATGCTGCAGAGGACTCGGGGACTTTCCAAGCTGTTACTGTTGAAGTAAATTAAAAAGGTAGGTTATTTCCATACAGACCAAGGGGCTTGCAAATGGCTGAAAAAGCTTCCTGCAGCCTTTTACTTCATCAATTATCTGTATGTCACTGTAGAGCAATCCAGTGCCATAGGGTGCCCTACCAGGCAGCACACTTTGCAACATTACCTACAATTTTACTTTTAGCAGTTGCTGCTGTTTTACCTTCCTGGTATATATGCCCATGACTTGACTTTAGGAATACTTATAACTTTTAAAATAAAACATCCATTTAAAGTTGATCCTATTTTCCTTCCAAAAGTTCGGTCAGAAAAAACAACCTGAAACTTGAACACTAATAGAGACTTTAAACAGTACTATTTCCATAACATGCTAAGCTAGAAAAAGGGGGAAGAATGTTGCTAACTTTTTTATTTTATGTATTTCTTTCAAAATGGGTATACCATTTATGCTTCCAGTTACTCAGAAAGTCAGTCCAATTGCTTTTCTTATACTATCAACTTCCGAATAAACCTGTATACTCACCTTGTTTTCCTGTGTAACAAGTATACTTGCACCCCCTGGCTTCAATGGCACTTCTTCCATTGCTCCAAACACATCAGTCTCAACAGAGAAAGTCAGCTCTAAACCCAGATCACTGATATCATTATCTAAAATCCACTGCAAGTTCTTTGCATACTCTGGATCAATAGATGCTACATCCTGATAATTTACAGGTATACCTAGAAAAAAAAAAAAAAAGAAAAAAAACAGAGACAAAACCACTCAAATACGATAAAGCAAAAAGGGTTCTGATTTAACATATGGTAGAAGATTGCCCTCTAGAGAAAAAACAGAATAATGCAGTAATAAAAAAGGGAAAAAAAATTCACCATTATGAACTACAGCAGAACTGTACTTATTACATTTTTAAAGTATTAAAGAATCAAGTTTCCTCTTGATTTCCTTCTTCCCAGTGAAGCAAATGTCATTCCACTTGACCAACAACAATTTGCATGATTTTAGCTCACTAACAGATTTCAGTAAAAGCATCTAATCATATAGAACACACAATGTTAAATGAATTTCCTAAAAAAAAAAAATCTTAGTTTTCCACATTAACTTTTAGAAACCCAAATGTGATATTTCTCTATACAGTAATATCTTTTCCCCCAGAAAATTATTTAGAACTGCAGGGGGGAATACAACCTTTCTGTACTTGGAAAACTGTTACTCTTCAGTTTTCTTCTTTTTAAATCATTTGCTATGAGACCTAATATACAGTTGAAAAAATTATTTATAGGAATTTTAAATTTCCAAACTGAACTTGCAAGTCATTTAGAAGCATTAACAGGAGATTTGCTAGAAGTTTTGACTTTTATTCAAGTACAGAAACTGCCACTTTACAACCCCTTTGCAGACATGGCGCTTGAACAAACTTGAGCAAATGTGCCCAGAACAAGGTGACCCTGAGTTTGCACAAGAGAACTACCCTCTTCACTACACAAGAAAGAAAATCCCAATTACTTTAGATCTGTCATGATAGATACTTTAATGCTACCCAGACAGATAAATACCTGGGAAAAGGAGTAGGGGTGAGGGTCATAATAGGTTTAGAGAAAAGCAAGTTATAAGGGAAGTACTCTCTTTGCTTCAACACCTTTTGTGCATTGTGAAGTGTCACAAGGGTGCCCATTAGTAGAAGTCTTAGCACGTTACAGACTGCAGAAGCAGTGCCCCAGAGAATAACACAAAATTCAAAGGTTAGCAGTGGGTGCAAACACGTAAGTGCAAAAACTGTTAAAATATTTCCCTGGAAGAGCTGACTAGTGCCGAAATGGTGTGTGCACAAGCTGTAAGGTGTTGTTTTTCCTAATAAAATCAAGCAACGCTCTAGTTTAAGAGAGGGATAGATAATTTACTAATGAAATTCACTGTCATCTCTCAAAAAAAAAATAATCTAACAGCTGTCTACTACTTTCTAGAGGACTTTCACTTTTGCCAGCTAGTAAGCATATGTGCATTTGTCCTGGTTTCAGCTTAGGATAGAGTTAAGTGCCTTCCTAGTAGCTGGTACAGTGCTGTGCTTTGAAGTTCAGTATGAGAAGAATGTTGATAACACTCTGATGTTTTTGGTTGCTGCTGGGTGATGTTTATACTAAGTTCAAGGATTTTTCAGCTTCTCATGCCCAGCCAGCGAGAAGGCTGGAGGGGCACAAGAAGTGGGGAGGGAACACAGCC
>JANZLQ010000013.1:19619922-19631214 GCA_026212715.1 Elanus axillaris
TGTTCTATTAAACTGTTCTTATCTCAACCCATGAGTTTTACTTCTTTTCCTGATTTTCTCCCCCATCCCGCTGGGGGGGAAGTGGGCGAGCAGCTGCAGGGTGTTTAGTTGCTCGCTGGCGTTAAACCACGACAGCATTTCACATATGAAATGTGGAAATAATGATGTCTGAGGGATATAAGCAAAACACATCGGAAAAGGAAACTGAGAAGTAGGAATCGGGACACTCCTTCAGAGAAGAAACTGAACTGGAGCATTATGATGAGACTACACTTGTAGGCAGCATGTTGTGAGACCAAAGCACTAAGCTCACTCATTTCCTTGACAGGTATTTTACCAGCCAATAGACTTAACCCAGACAGTTACAAAGAAACACTAACAGATTTATCAGGAAAAAATTTTAATCCCATGAAATACTACATATCTTTCTCTTGCTATACCCCTAAGGCACCCATAGTTTAAAAAGGATGAGAAATCTATCTTGGCATAATTGCGATAAGCAGGTATTTCTGTGCAACACAGGACTTCAAGAAGATACGACAGGTAAGCTCTGAGACAAGTTCAGTAAGTATTCAAGGATTTAAGGCCTCCAGTTCAAAATACACTGACCGAGAAATTAATTTTCACTTTTGTTTATGCCATTTCAAGGAGTATTTTCATTAAACTGTGAAAGAGGGGACTTAAATCTAACAGTAAATAGCACAGTTAGAAATTTATCTCTGCTATTTGTCTTTGTGGGTTGGAGGCAGAAGTTTCCTTTTCCAAACAGAAAAGTAATTGGCTCCTTAGAAAAAATATGAAGTAACTGGACAACAGCACTAGTGAAACTATCTTCTCCTCCCCTGTTTAAGCAGAAGGCAGACAGATATAAAGTTTGAGAAAAACAAACCTAAGAGGCCTTATTAATTTCTGTCTATATTTCCTGCCTCAGTTCTACATCTATAGAGTGCAGCCCTAATAAATATGAAGACCTATAGAATAAAGTTTGATTTCACAGCACACAAAAAAAAAGTCATGCAAACTGCATATCTAACATCTTATAAAGCACATTATTTCTGTGTTAGCTGGGTCATCACTGAAGTTGGTGATCTTTCCTTGCCTACCACATTGTTGTAGAAAGATCTCAATTCATCACAGTGAAAAAAGGTGATGCACCCACCTGAGTCTCAAAAAAGTAGCTACATTTGTTCATACAGGTTTCAGCTTCTAATTAAGGCACTTCCACATCATATCTGTTGACTAAAGAGAAGAGTTCCTTTGAAAGAGGTCCACACTGTTCCTCAGATACAGGAGGTCTCACCACACAACCGGTGAATTCAGTGCCATCAACAGGAAAGGCTACAGAAAACAAGGATCTCGGTGCAAGGTGAGAAATCAAAGGAATGGAAATAGTCTCAGGCTTTGAAAAATTTCATACTCCATTTACTCAAGGACTGACAAGTAGCCGAAGGGAATCTCTATGACTGTAACCTGGTAACTTGTATTTGGCATGAACAACAGTTAGCAAAACCCATAGCTGAACCTGAAATTAAAAATAAAACAAAAACCCCTCAGGATCATCTGCTGCTGTGCAACTTGGATTCCTTAAGCAAGAAAAGATGCAAAAAGCTGAGGGAAAAGGCTTTGAAAAGGTTTAAATAAACTACTGCGAGGCAGAAAAACCAACTACTTTGGGAAGTGGAGGTATAATTTTTCCACTCTCTGTGTCTGATAAGTAACAAGAAGCGATAAAAAAAAACTGTGAGCCTTTTGAACTTAAAGTTGAATGTGCACAAACACCTAGAGAGTTAAAGGATGCCTGTTCAACAAAATGACAAGACCTTACTAAGAGGAACTGGTAGGATCACATTAACAGATTACTCACTGCTATTTGGTTTGCAATAGTTACTCTAGCAAAATGAGAAGAAGAAAAAAAAACCTAAACTGTATGTAACCTTGTCAATTCAGAAACCAACAAATCCAATATGTAATGAGTCAAACTAGAAATTAACCCAAATTCCTTACTGGTCACTTCCAAAAGAGGTGACAAGAGCAACACTTGACTATTCTCAAGGTGTCACTGAACGGCAGAAAAATGCGCTTTTCCTCATTTGTGAGTATGTCACATGAGATCAGCCTATGAGCATCATTCTTCTGCAGAGGAATCTCTTGATGTAAGAGACCAACACTTAAGTTAGTGCCACACAAAAATATGTCTACTTTGGAACTGCTTTCCCATGTGAAGATCAATGACTAGGGAATCCCAATGCATTGCCAACATGGTGCTGCTTCAGATTGGCTGTCCTCCATTGCCTCTTGCCCAGTACACTGTCACTCTCCAGCAGCAGAAAAAGGTATTGAGAGAAGTAAAATGCATCCCTTTGTCAACAAGATCTTGACAAAGATGACTGAGCCTGCACCACCACCAAACTGCAACAGTGTTCCCTGAACACTTTCAGAGAAGAAAAACAGTAAATCTGAAGTTAAGAGTTGATCTGTCCTGGACTCAGCAAACACCACAGGAAGACTGTACATTGACAGAACAATTACAGAAAAACAGAATGAGATGCAAACAATTCCTTGAAAACCTTGCTAGGTCTTAAAGTAAGGAGTGGTTCTTGAGGAGAGGTAAAACTTCTGACATCAAGCTATCTTATACTTCCAAAGAAGATTAAAGAATAGAGCTTTTAAACGCAAAGGAAATTCTGCATGCAGCAGCAAAGGAATTTATATACTTATAGGAGTAAAAGGAATGCAAAGGGAATTTACCCTTGCGTCACATCTTCACACAAGAGGAAAAGTTTTTCATGACAGTGCAGAACAGGGGCATCATATTCAACAATCAAGAGGCACAAAGGTTCTCAAATAAAAGCCCTAGATGACAGATACCACCAGCTAACAGCAGTCCTTCTGTATGAAAAAGAAAAGTTATATTTTTATAAAGACTTCTGACCAGTTCTTTCAAATACTACAGTAAATGTATGAATTGACTTTCCTCAGAAAGTAGACAGGGAAGCTGCATTAGTTCTGAAACACTGTTTCAAAAAATAAGTAGTGTTTGTTGAAGTGGGTAGACAGGGAAGTTCACAGCAGTATGGATTCATCTTGTTGAAACATTACACAACTGAAGAACTGCAGACATACTAAAGAACGCCTAATAGATTTTTGCCAGAGTTCATAAACATTATCAACTTTTTAAGTCTGTCCTAAGTTAACCAGGGAATGATTATTTTCATTTCTCAAGAATTACATTACATGGCAGAACAGATGAATTTCACATCTGTGATGCAAAGAACTGCATACATTGCAAAAACAACTGGCTGCACTAGTCTGCCTTTCAGGCATTCCTAGTCAGCAACATTAAAGAGAACTAAATTATACGATTATGCTTTAGACAGATTAATGATGCCTTCCTTGTTTTCAAGATTCATATTCAAATATAAATTGAAAGATTAGCTTTTAATAAAGTTGCTAACTGTATAATAAATTCCGACATAGTTTTGCTAATGTATTTCTGTATTTTGCAATTGTAACAGCTCTTGAGAGGCTCGGAGTGGAAGAGCAATTACTGCTGTACATAAAAGATTAGCAAGACATTAATTTCCAAGACTCTTTCACTTTTAATACACACACAAAAGTAAAAAAGGAAAAAGTTTTCTGCCAGACAACTGTTATGACTAGTAAACAGGATTTTAATAAAACCATACCAAGAATATGTTTGTAGAATGACCTTGTGAAGTAGATGTTCACCAGCTGCCTGTGATTCAGAGCCAGCCCCAGGATCTGGCCTGCGAAACGGAAGTAGTTCAAGTGATCTGGATTTACAGAAGAGTTGCTATTGGGCTGGAAAGTTGTTCCTATAAAACAGAAAGATTATCATTTTTCATGACTGACTTTTATTAAAGTGAAGTTCCTATTTATCAAATACACTAAGCATCTGAAACCACTGAAAGGGCTCTAGTTTGGGTTTTTTTGTTTACATCAGAAAGAAATGTATTAGAAAGTAATAACATCCTATTATTACAATGATACTGTTAGCCACTCTGAGGCACCACTCTGAAATAATTATCATCAACATAAGGGTAATGATGATCTGCCACATTTGGTTCTCCATCTTACTATATTGCTCTGTGCATTTTTTGCTCACTCTAATAGGTCACGCTTCTATCAACTTGTGAACATGCTCAAGAAAGGATCAGAATGCACCTACTTCCTTTCATCTGGCTCCAGCCAGATGCAGACAGGGGACAGTCAAGCCCTGCTCTCCTTGGAAAAGACCACCTCAAACAGACATCCCTGAACTTTTCCTTTTAACTTTCAGGAACTAATCTAGGCCTCTACTGATGATTGAATTCCTTGCCACTTCCCAAGACTCCGTAAAGTAGAAAACAAAACTTTTATCACTGATGATGATGTGAAAACTTTCATTGATAAAAATTTGCCTTATGTGAAGCACTCAAAAGACAAAAAGTCAAATACAAGGTAGACCTGTGGAAATCAACATCTGGTTTTACCACAAAAATTAACTGATTGAATTTGTGGTTTTCTAAGAGGAAATAAAGGAATACCTCCACAGTTCCGATGCAGAAGAAAGGAAAACACTTTCTATGCTGCTCAAAGTGTTACATCCTTCTACTTCGAGGCAGAAATAGTATGTACTCATTGAAACCAACTCACTCTCCTCTTACAAGAGAGAACAAAATCAAGGAAACTTCAAATTAAGAAAAATATTTCATCCTTCATTATAAAAACGTACAATGAATAGATCACTTATCCATACATGTGAGATCAATTCTGTCAGTGTTGTTTTCAAAAGGTAACAAACTTATATTCTAAAACCCTAAAATTATGAAAGAAAAATAAAAGGTAGACACATACCATCAGCTGACTGGGTAAATAAGGCATAATCTGGGTTAACTATTTCACTGGATAAGATATCAAACCACTCACGCACCACACCCTGTCCCTGCATGTCAAAAGAATAAAAACATATTAGTAAATAGAACTTTCACTGTACAAACAGTTACACTCGGTAACTACATATTTCTTAATAAAGTATACAAGTTGTTTAAAATTAGGATTTATGTCAAAATAATTCTCTTTCACAAGTATTGATATTTCCATATATAAATACCATAAAGGAAAATCATGCAATTTTACCCACCATGCCTTCTTCTCCATGAAATCTCACAGCAATCCCCTGCTTTAGTTTTGCACGATTTGCTTTAGACACAACTTCACAGCTACTCCTAAAAATAGAATCTAAGTACAAAGCACCAATTATTTTTTTATCTTAATTCAATATATTTCAATGTTTTTCAAAGAAATACTAATTCCATTTATATAACACAATACCTCTGTGAACCAAAAGGATGTCATTTTCATTGACAGGCCTGTGCACCATGTCCGAATCTGGCTGCCCGGCATGCAGATGTTCATAGAACCATTCACAGCGATCTTTAAATGGCTACAAAGCAAGGAGTAAACCATATTACATAGACGCATTCAGCTGAATTAATTCCTTTCTCATAAACATGACTGGAAAATGGTTCTGCATACTTCTCAATTCATTTTTGACAAGTGCAGAGAGTCACTCGGTACCACCTCAATACGCTACACAGAATTTTGGGAAGAGGAAAGGACTAGACATGCCCTTGAGTGATTGCTGAAGTCTGGTACACAGAAAGACTAGACCACCAGTTATCCAGAAATAGCTATCGGAGTTCAACACACAGGAGAAAAATAGCACAAAACTTGTTCCAGGGCAGGGGGGAAGGAATCTAGATAAGTCACTGGCTTCTGTAACACTACTTATTATCAACCACAGCTTTGCACAGAAGTACAAGTGATATAAACAAGTCATATTCGTAGTAAAGTTGATCAGCAATAAAAAACAGCCCAAAGGAACCAGAAACTTTCCAAAGCAATTCCTAGTTGAGAAGATCCTAGCTTGTTTGACTCAGTTTTTAGATTGATATTTTGCAGTTCTTCCAAGACAGATATGACACAAGTAGAGCCTCTCTTATCTGTCGTAATTCACAGCACATACTTCTAGTTGATCTAACAAACAGGGTATCAGTTCTCAGGGTCTCTTCATGATTCCGAGTAATGAATTTCAAAACCACAAATTTCAACCAAAGAATGAGTAAACAATACACCTACACCATGTCCTCAAAATTAAACTGGATTACCAAAAACAATGTGCATTTAAAAATAAAGGCACAGCACTGTTCACAACTAAAGAAATAAACTTTTTGGAACAGACCCTCCACAATTATTGGGGTGGGGTATCCTGGTTGGTTAAAAGAATTTTACCTTTGTTTACAGCAAATTCTGTCTTTGACCAAAATACTTTAGTGTAAGGAATCTTTCTAATAGAAAACAAAGCAAAAGTAAACCAGTGTGTGCTAAACAAAGGAGTTCCAAGTAACTCATTATCACTCAAAGACCATCTTCATTTGTAATAGAACAAATACATGGCTCTGTCCCTGAGCTACATGTAGACAATCATAATCTTGTAAAGGTAAGCGATGAAAACATGGTGGCAGATGCTTAACGCTACAGTGTTATATAAATCAGCAGACTTCCACACAGGGGTTTGCTCGCTAATTTTTCCACTTAACTACACTAGTCTTCCCTAGAGTAACTCTTTTGTCTTGAATTCATGCCCCATGTTAAACTGAGAAGTGAGTTAAGGTTATTGTCCTGGGTTCAGCTGGGATAGAGTTAATTTTCACAGGAACCTGGGAGGGGGCACAGCAGGGACAAGCTGACCTGAACTGGCCAAGGAGCTATTCCATACCATGTGCCATCATGCTCAGTATATAAATGGGGAGTGGGCTGGGGGGTGGCTCTTGGCTTTCGGTGGGTGAAGTGGCAGAGCACCAGGTTCTGGGTGGTGAGCAGTTGCACTGTGTGTCACTCGTTCTGTATATTCTTTTATTTGTATCGTTATTGTTCTAACTTCTCTTTTTGTGTTACCCCAGTAAATTGTCCTTATCTCAATCCTCAAGGTTCCGTTTGTTTTTTTTTTCTTTTTTCTTTTTCTGATTCTCCTCCCCATCCCACCGGAGGGGAGCGGGGGGAGTGAGTGAGCGGCTGCGTGGTCCTTTATTACCAGCTGGGCTGAAGCTACCAGTTATGCAAGATGTCAGGATTTTACTCAGAAAGAAACCCAAACAAACAAAAGAAAACAGTAGGAAACAGAGCAAAGGGTAACAAAAAGACAACATGATGTTTCACTGGAGGAGCTACCACTAATTAACTATGGCCAAATCAACTAATAGTGGTGTATTTATCCTCTGGTTTGTCCCAAAATATAAGTCAATTAAGGAAAAAGCACAGAATTTTAAAGCTCAATCTATTAGATGTGCACAAACAGATTTAATGACAGAAAGTTAAATCTGTTTAACTGCATGTTTGACTTGTAAGACATTTAAGAGTGGTCATCTCAAATGGACTTACACATGTGTTTTAGAGAATTAGAAGTACAGAAATCTGGCTGCCATGTCTGTTTAATGTGATCCTTCAACATCCCAGATTCAGAATCACTGGAGGCCACACTTAGTTCTTCCATCCTCCCCAAATGGATTTTTATTTTTAAATATTATTATTTTTAAACAAAACACCATCTTTATATTCATAGAAAATGCAACTAAGCATCTCCTGATATTTACCTGAGCTTTTATGATGTGCATAAATCTGGACATTAGTTCAGGACACTCAAGAAGAAAATGAAAGTGATCAAAAATTATTTTGGGATTCCTGAAAGAAAAATAGGTTAGAAGCCTGTTAGAGATCTAATCATGCTTCAAATACATTAAGAGACAATGCAATAAATCATACAGAAAAGTTCCAACAGACTCTTCTATTTTGTAACAGTTTCCTAACTCTTGTTTCCAAATGACTTATATTATCCATCCTTTGAACATGGAGGACTACAAGCAGCTCTCCAGACAAAAGCAAGGTTATAAAACTGGGCAGTCCCAGAGAAACTCTGGAAACAGCCAAGAGTACAAAGATGGTTTAGACTCCTTTAAGAAGTCATTAATTATAACACATTTGAGGAAGGATGAAAGTTTTCATCTGCCTCAAAAGGGAAGGCTTTATTGGGAACAAAGATGACGAAAGAATCCATTAAGGAAATTATTCTGTTGCTCTGTGAAAAAAGATTTTGTTCATGAAATCTCACAGAATCTTACAAAAAGATCACTTACATATGCAAAAGAGCTCATTTAAGCCTGAGCTCTGAATTATTAACATACACTCGCTTAAATTTGGCAGGACCATTAAAGTTCATATGGTACATATGTCACAACAATAACCTAAAAATACAACTCGGAAGAAAAAAATGAGTTTCAATTATTTTGAGGGAGGGGAAAAAAAAGAAATTAGATAATTCTTGAAGCTTACCGGTTAACAAAACACTTAAGGACATCATCATGCTTACAGACAAATTCTATAAAACGAGGCGATGTCATCCTGTTCAAAAATCGTAAGATGCTTTTGGTTAATGAAGTTGGAAAGAATTTGAATTACATAAATTGTTGCTTTTTTTTAATATTATGCAAATAGAAACTGATGTTAACTACTCAATCATTAAATGAAACTCAGCAGCTTAAGATACATAACAAATTAACAGAAAAGGCAAAAATGCCAATAACGAAGAAGGTCAAGCAACCTGACCACTAACTATATGAACAAGAAAAGCTCAAACTAATGGAGATACACAATTTTCTATTGAATCCTTCCAGCTTTCAATACAACAATGGAAGAACATACATTGAAGGACTGATATTATATGCACAACATACACGATATGCACATTATTCTATATCCTTGTTCATCATATAAAACTCCCACCACACACCTTGTAAATTGTGGTGAGGAAAAGAGCCAGGAAGAAATAACATTACAAATGTAACAAACTTAATAATGGGGGCAAGGTGGTATTTAATGACTCCATGAAATAACAAAGCTACTTGCCAGACAAGCATCTCATACACTAGTATGGAATTTTATTTTTTCTCTTATATATATCTGGAGAACACAGGAAGGATTAACATGGGTGCAAATTTTACTCCATTTATTTATATCTATGTTCTGCCTTTTTTTTTTTAAAGATAAATTCTTAATTTGATCCTTCAGTAAAAGCTAATGAATCCTTGCGAACAAGAATAAAATCCTCTCATGAAGCGACTTGAAAGGTTGTGAAAAATAATACTTTAAGTCCAGGATAACAGTCCTAGAACTGTTGCTGTTCCCCAGACCAATTTAGACAAGAGCTGCTCATTTTATATAAAACTGAGCTATTTTCATTCTCTCCCTTACTCTGTTTTGAATACACAAGTCTCACCATATCCTTCCCCTCATCTGCAAAAAATAAGCTAATAAAATCTTCCAGAGATCAAATATGAACATTTTAAACACACTTCTGGTCTGAGAGATGATCTGAAAGTATTAAACAACTGAAAGAGTCTTCACTGAAAGGAAATTAACTCTCTCTAATATGTAAACTGCCACACAAGCTGTAAGATATACAATATACAGAGAAGAAGAAAAAAAAACCAAAAAAAACAAAAGCCCACAAAACCAAACAAACCAACAAAACCCCCCAAACTTAACATACACTTACAGTTTTGATGCTGAAAACTTGGAACATTATATTTCAGTATATTAACAAAGAATGCCTAGATTCAGTATTAGCATTTGCAGAAGAAAAGCAATCATGGCAAGTAAAAGAAAATAACCTCAATATTTCAAGTGTTAACCAGCATGAAATGCCATCTTTATTATATGAATATTAGATAGAATTGAAAACCATGAGTTCTGTTTACTCTCCTCCATTAAACAAAGGCACTCAAATCTAAAATTAGAGCCATTTAAAATTTTGTCTGAAAATGTCATTTGTTATAATTTCAAATGTCATTTGTTATAATTTCAAACATTATTTGAAGGTGGCAGCAGTACTGAGTTACACCATTGTGCCATTTACTCCTACTAATATGAAAACTTCGGTAAAACAGAGTAAGTCTCAGATCTTTGTACTTCTCTACATAGTTCTGAAAAGCCCTAACACCAACACAGAATTCAGGTATGCTCTGACTTACTTTCCTGCATCCCAGGGAGTTCTCCCAGTTGCCACTGAAACATTTCTTACTCTGTGGCTTCCAGCAGAGCTGGCTTCCATTATAACAACTCAGTTAAACCTACATAGTATCCTCCCAAGTTCTCCCTAACCTGAAGCATAAATTATGTATAGGAACAGACCCATTGGGCAAGGCCAGCAGCAAGTCACCTGGACACAGGGAGACAGTCACCTCTCCGACTGACTTTTGGTATAAAGAGATAAACTGAAGGGCAGAAAGTGTACTTAATCACTTCTATAAACATTTCTGGTTTTCATTTGGCAGCTGTAAATACTACTTTACTGGCATTTTATCTTAGTAAGGCTTGATGGAGATTTCAAGGGAAATGGCTAAACAGCAGTTCCTTTTTCAAGGCAGAATAAAATTGAAAGTACCAAGGTCCCTGTAGAACATGCTGATCCCCAGATTGTCTTCCAGAGTGTCCAGAGGAGTGTGCCCCAGACAAACAAGTACTGGCCAACTTGAAAGCTTTTATTCCACTCAGTCTGGCAGAGAAAGAAAGACCCTTACTGTGGCTGGGAATAACCAAGAGTTGTCATGTAGTGGGAACCTTGCTTCTAGATTCCTCAGGGAGCTTGTAATACCACCATACTTGCCTAATCCTGCACTCAAGAGGGTCAAAGGATCCCTTCCTTGCAAGTTCACAAATATAATTCATAACAATCTTGGACAAACTAAGACCTCAGTTACAGTGGAGACATTACTTTTCTTTTTAAACCAGACACTGATGGTATTAATTTTACCCACGCTGTAGGGGCTATTCCACACAAAACTATGTTTACCAACCCAGGACAGGATTCCAAGTGAGCATTACTTTGAGACTGAATTCTCCTTGTTATAAACTTCTGCAATATAGCCCAACAAGTTTTGCCCCAGTGGTCATTTTCATACACAAAGATAATTCACATTTTTTTCTGAGCTTACAGCTGCTCTTGTTGGATAATCACATTAAATTTAGAGATGATTTCACATTAGGAACCAACAGCAAGAACAGCTAAGTTTCAAGATATCAAAATTACATTACATGCTAGTATCCCACATGATTACAAAGAGCCATTAGATGCTCAATATGAAATACTGCCCCAACACAGCTACGTTCATAGGCAGCAGGACTATGGAAAATTTGCTGTGCTGTTTGGTGCCATTAAAGCCGGGGCGGGGGGTG
>JANZLQ010000013.1:19631314-19644661 GCA_026212715.1 Elanus axillaris
GGCGGGGGGTGGGGAGGGAAAGGCATTCAAATAATTGAGTGAAAGCATTAAAAAGTATACCCTTGACTGCCACTAATATCATCTGGTCAGCACGAACATTTTTCCAAGAAAGCATATGATTTTAAAATGGTAAACAGTTTGGGTAACAAACAGGATCTTCTCCTTACCCCTGAGGCATCTGACAGGAGCAGCACATATAAAAGGCTTGAATGACAGCACTTAGCCTGTTTGCTGTCATGGAGATAACATCCTGGCAATCAGCACAAGCTTCCTGCTTTCCAGCCACTTCGTATGTTTTCGACTCGCCAGCATCCATGGATAGCTCTTTTCTGCCCTCAGCTCCTGCAGCGGCAAAGGAAGGCGTAGGAGCATCAGCATCCTGGTGATCTGGCGCTTTTTGCTTCAGTAAAATAGAAGTAATATTGGCAGAGTCCCTTTTGTTTTTCATCAGCTCTGTGGCTATCAGAACAAGCCATTCATCTAGAGAATGCCAGAGCAGTTCCAGCGGCTGCAATAAACACATGCAAAAACAGACAAAAAAGGAACATGTTGACATTAGATAATATTAATACTGTGATAATACTCTTAAGGCAAATAAATATCATGCACATTTAAAAGCTTTGAATGATCCTTTAGAAGTCATGTTAGAGATAAGAGTCAAATACTCAAAAAATTCTGTACTTGTAGCCATAGAGCACAAAGAAAATTTCATATAGAAGGAAAATAATCAAGCAGCAGATGGAATAGAGATAAAATAATTTAAAACGGGTGAAACACTGAACTACTTAGTTTCACCTCACGCTTGTTACACAGCACCCTACTGCCTGACTGCTGCAGTCAAGCAGAGAAACAATACTTTGGAAACTCAACATATGTAGTAAGAGCATGTCAGTTCTTTTTTAAGACCCTGGTCAAAGAAGCTCCCTCTGCCAGGTAGATGGAGCAAACTCCAGACAACACCACTGAGATTCACACTCATGCACATATCTAGTAAGATGTGTTTTATGCAGTGTGAGCTCATACAGCTCATTCTGATAGCACCCCGGATGTCTCAGAGTAAGGGTCACTAATACTTAGCTTTATGAAATGGAAACAAGTATCACCAGAATCTTGTATCCATTTTTAAAGCTATAAATTCTATTTTAATTCAACAAAGTCACTCTTTATTCACTAACACCAGCTTAAACCAAATATAATTGAAACCTGGTACAATTCCATCATTACACATTTGCTGAGGTGCAGGCCTACTACAGAGAACAGAAAGGGCTGAGACCTGTGCCTTTCTCAGGACCTGTGCCTTTCTCAGGAGCATTAAAAAAAACCAAAACACAATATAAGGGCTGACTGTGCTGTCCCTTAATGGTGTTTAAGGGGGCATTTCACAAGAATACAGTCTAGTGAGCACAGGGATATGTATCCTACAGGGAGGCAATTCTCACTCAAGCCTTTCATAGCATTCCAAAAATAAGTGAATTTCTAGATGTGCTCCTTTTTCCATATATTACTGTTGCATCAACTTTTTTCACCAATTAAGGCATTCAAAGACTTAGCAGATACTGAAAATTATGTTTTCATCTTCTAAAGTTGCCTTTAAAAATTAAGAGCTATTCACAGCACACTGTACTAGAAGTCTACACTGTCTAGAGCACTGTCAGTACACCTCATAGTGACACACTCTCAATACACAATAAATTACTTCTCATAAAAGCTGTGTATTTAAAAATTCTGTTGAAATTTACCATTATGCTTCCATTTTTTCCCAATAAGAATTTTAGGGAAAGCCAGCCTGATCTCTAAGACTGGTAGGCTTTGCTCAACATACTGTATGATACTCAATCCTTGTACTCCTGTGTGTTTCTGTAGAAGGTGATCTGAATACCTCCAGCGTAGGTACTATTTTCTACATAAATTTCTGCCATACAGGATCAAGTTAGCTCCTTTCTAAGACCTGCCTGGCAGACCTTCACCACAAAATGTAATGTAGAAGAAAAACTTTCTAATGGAAAATAGGATTCATTGAATATATGGAAGAATTAAAATGTAGCTATGTTCTTAACATGAAACTCACAAGAAACTAGGTAGCTATTTACTAGAATACTGAAATGTAGTTTTCTTCTCCCAAACTTTTCAATGCTTAGCTTGCCAGACGCTGTTTTTCCACTAATATCTTGTGGTTTATCTTTTATTTCCCACAATTTCAGCATTCCTTTCAGAACCCTTGCAACTGATTTGTTTTTCACAGATTCTGATCACAAACTCATTCAAAAGTGTAGCCAAGCATAGTGCCTTCAACATTTCACTTTTTTTTTTTCTAGTCTAACTTCAGGATATAAAGCACTCCTTTAAATATTGCCCACCACCTCCATATCCATGGCTGTCAACATTTTATGCTAGCACCCACGATCAAACCTTTTCAAGTATAATATGGACTTATTCAGTCAAACCATTAGCAACATTTTTTCAAAACTACAAGTCAGCATTCTTCAGTCAATTCTTACCATGAACTGCCTATTAAACACAAACCTCCACTCAACCTTCAGTTTTCATACCTCACATTTCAGAAAAGTTTCTTTGGAATTATACATGTGAGTCTGAGGAAGTACCACGCTTTTACAGCTGCACATCTCACCTCTCAAATGCAAGGATTTAGCTATGCAATGCCTTCCTCTTTACCCACGTACAACGCAAGACACTAGAAATCAAACCCATATTCAAACTCAGACATTGGAGCAAAATCTTCTGCCAGGTGACAGACAGTCTTTTAAGACACAGGGAGCAGGAGATCACTAATCTATGAAGCGACTGTGTCACAGCAGAGAAGTCAATTCAATTCTAGACAAGAATAGTATCTGAAACGAGGGAAAAACATTATGGGCTTCCCAACTTTCTTCAACTAGACAGGGAGATTTTGCAGCAAGTTTCCCTGATATGTGATCATAATGAACAGCAATTGGAAGAGTGATACATGAAAAAGTAATGAACGTAAACCTGATCAAAATTGTTATTCATAAAGTTTCTCATTCATAAGACCTCATTTGAGTTAGCAGTAGCTTGTTTCAAGATTGGGTGTTGCAATTCAGTAACTATTTTGTTTCGTGCAAGATCAGTACAAGATGTGTTTTAATTAGCTAGGGTTTCCACTTCAAAGCATTTGGATAGGCCTGAATTTACCAGGCCTGTAATGAATTACATACAGGGAACTTCAGTAAAGCCAAGATGGCCCTGTGATTTTCTTGTCCTTGTCAAGCAACAACACTCCTCAGTAGCCTCAGATCAAGACATACTCACATTTTCAAACCCTTCCAAGCTAGATTACAGAGACAACTCATCAAAAAATCTCCAATCAGTATACTAATACAGAAAACTTCCTCTAAAATTGTCAACATGGATCTCAAATTTAAAATCTTCTAAGTTCCATGTTGACTTTTTTAATATAGATTTAACTCCTGTTTTGGAGCAGCAACCTCTGTGGTTTCCTTAATAGTCTGTACTAAACAGTTGACACAGCCTATATTCAAGAAAACTCATATAAAACAAAAACCAGAAAAGGAGTTCTTTGTCACTGACCTGCATGTCCCACATGCAAATAGTGGTACCAATGAAAACATACAACTGCCACGTCTTCAAGTAGACTCCACACCATTGTAATAATTAGAGATATAGTGGGCTTTTTTCCTTCCTCCCAAAAAGCAGAAGTGACCACCACAACCACATTTTCAAGGAAAGGACAAAAAAGAAAAGAAAAAGGAAATGGAAGGTAGGAATAAGAGAGAACAGGAAGTCACCCAACTGACTCAGCACTATGTCTAATCTCCCACTACCCAGGTACTGTAAATTCAGGGAAGAACAGGCTAATCCAACCACAACTGAAGATTTAACTTAGCATTGCCAGACCTGTGTGCCCCATTCCCAAATGAGAGTAAGTTCTCATCAGCAGTTTTGTATTTCCAAGTTCGAAATTTAAATCAACCTTAAAAATATCATGGAGACAACAGTGGCCCCAACGAAGGGCTGCCTCAGTTTTAAAACTTCTAAAATAGATAAATTAAATAGCAATAATAATTTTAAAATCATCCTGAAATTTTTGTTTTGTTAGCTAATGCAACAGTAGTAAATATTTTGCTCATTTACTAAGAAACATAAACATTATTTTTACACAGTTAAGAATTAATGATATTTTCTGGAACAACTGTGCCATTTGTGTAATGTAAGTCTACTGCTTAACTCCATACTAAACTGAGGAACAATTATTTCAGCATACAAAGTAGTTTGGGCACACAGGTAAATGATTCTGCTGAAATATAATTTCCTTTGCAAATTGCAGTTGAATGTTTTTGTTTTACAGTGAGTTCTGAAATGATCTGGGGATGAAAAGCATGACACTTTTTTCCTTTTTGGGCTATGAGCAAACAAAAAAATGCAAGGAGATGAGGTCAGCTACTCTTAAAACCTTGGGGAAAAAAAAGGTAGCAGAATACCTACATAGAAAGGTAACAGAATATCTCACTGCAGATAGTTCCTGTATTAAGAACATTTAACATGTGCTTGTTATTTAATCTGGTATATTTAAACCAATTTTCATGAAACTGTTAGAAAATGTTGTATTTAATAAAATTATTCTTGTGATGTGGGTAGGTCTTTTGGTTTTTTAAATGGAAATCTGGTTAAACTCACAATTTGCCTATCTAGTTCAATGTATTTTAGTGAACAACTCTAAAGGGCAATTATTACATTGTATACTGTACGATGTATTACATTTTGCACACAGTATTTTTTGTACTTAAGCACTAGTTTTATAGTCATTGTATAAATCAATCATTAAAACTATTCTGCTCTCAGGAAAAAAAAAAATTGTGCTTTTTTTTTAATAGTGTAATGCTTTCCTTCTTTCCAAGAGGAGGAATTTAAATAAAAACTGAGCTACCTAACTAAATACAGCTGGAATTACAAGCATCATCTTTCATGACCTTATTGATATAGCTGTCTTAAAACTCATTAAAAGTAACCTGACAAACACATATCATCAAATAACTGCAGTAATTTCAAAATATTGTTTTCACAACACTCTGGAAGAAATTCGAGGGTTAAGGAAAGTTCTCTTGTAATCACTGGCATCTAAATTTGGTGATATGAACTGTGCCATGTAAGAGTATGGAGGAAGACAGGGGGAAAAAAAAAAAAATAAGACTATCCTTCAGTTCTTACTATTTAAGTGCTCTGAATACTAAGTCAGTTATATACCCAATGCAGACAGAGTGGCACGCAAGTAACTGGGACTGCTTTACAGAAAGACAAGCTATGATTTTCTATGGAGGGATTCCTCAACCAACAAATACAAAAAGAAAAACCTTCAGAAATTAAGCCTCTAAATGGAAAGCACCTAAAGCAAGTGTTTTAAAACAGCTATAAATCAATAACTTTGCAAGGGTAGTAGTAAGCTGGCACGTTTCAAAGCATGTAATAATAAAATTCAAGAACGACTTGGGGAAAAAAAACTTCATGGTCACAGTGAAAACAATGAACAGACTAAGAATTCTGTTATTTCCATTTATCTTGTGAATCTGGATAAAACTGAATGATCAGAACTCCAAATGAATCTCCAAATATCATTCTGAAATTACATTAATACAATCTATTCTTTTAATACTACCACATTTTGAGATTACTACACTCTTAAATAACATAATAGAAATAAAAACAAAGTTTACCAAAAGCAGCTGGGTAACTAGACCTTCAACATCTAATAAACAACATCTTAAAAAAGAAATAAACAGAAGTCATGAGATGTGCATCAGTGGTTAAATGAATCCAGTGGGGGNNNNGGGAATTAAGGAAAGAGGTAGGCTTAACTTAAGAAGGGATAGGGACAACAACCAAACTTACTTCCTGTTCATGAGATGTCTGATTAATGAATGCATGCTTTGTGAAATTCATCTCTTTAACGTCTATCTTCCTAACAACATCATATACTTTTCTGACCTTGAACACCTGACTTCTTGGAGTTTTATTTCCATTGTAGCCCATGTCATTTCCATTACTGGGAGAGGATGGGCCAATGCGAAAGACATGGCAAAATATCCTCACGATCCTTAAGAGACTCTTCATTTGAGCTTCATAATTACTTGACAAGCTAGGGGAAAAAATGGAATATTTAAGTTTCTTTTCCTAGATGAAACAATTTAGTATATTAAGGAGTAAGCAATCTAATGGTAGTGTCTGACACACATGCTGAAAAGAACCCTAAGCTTTAAACCCTAGTGAACTTTAACTTTCATTTGCTGCACCAGCCCCAAAAGCCAAACATAAGCATTATAATTTTACTAATGTACTCACAGTTTTAACTAGAAGTGAAATAAGAACAGCAATTTCCAGATCTTGAAAAATACTTCACTTGTTTTTACACACATGTATGTTTCTTATGAACCGCTGGTAAGAAATTCAACTTACCACAGTAAAGATCTCAACATATGAAACAAATTGGGATATCCAGATGAAAATGTTTTTCAATCCAGAAAAGATAGAATCCAATTGTAAAGGTGTATTGACTCATCAGGTATGCTGCCACAGCCCATCCTCACCAAGCTATTATCCTAAAAGCTCATTAACTACCTCAATCAGACAAAGGATCAGGATGGTAAAGGTGCCAGTATTTCTACATCGTCTAAAAGATACCACACAAAAGCACCACTATGTTATTTTTTTATCCAATCAATATATTAAAAGTTTTATGTCTTCTTAACCGAACTGGGCAACACTGAACTCTGTACCAATACAGTGCAGAATACAAGATACACATGAGTTCATGCACAAGCAGAACATTCTCCACCAAATTCAACTTCATTTTCTTTCCTTAAACCCCAAGTAGTAAGAATTCTTCTGCTTGAACACATAACAAACTGCAAGAAATTAAAACTTTTGCTACTGAACTCTACTCATTAGTATAAGTAAGCATATACTCATTCTATCCTATAAGTACTTGCAATTTAAAAGCATGCTTTCTGATGAAAAGATCAGTGTACACCAGAAAACTGACACCTTAGAGGATGCTGTAAACCTCTGATGTAATTAGTAATCTGTTAATTCACAAATCTGAAAAACAGCTAGTTGTAACATCACAGTACCTTTACCATGCCCTCACTCTCCCTGTGGCATGGGTAAAATGAAAAGACCTATTTGTTTTCAGCACTACATTTTAATAACTGCCAGCGAGGTGTTAATTTTAAAAAGCCACATGCTAAGAATTTCACCAAACTGATACACAAAGTATGACTTTCTTATCACAATTTAGAGAAGTTTTCAGTAAATTGAGATAAGAAAGTAATACAAAGAGTAAACAGAGTAAGAATAAATAGTAGAAATGTTAAGTTTTTAACCAGGTAAAGACAACCCCCTGACTAGCAGGCTGTAATTATATATTACCAGAAGCTCTGGTCATAGCCACAAATTAACATTTACAAAATATTTGCTTATATACCAAAAGAAACTAGGAATACAAGAAGCTAACTTAAATATTGAAAGAAAACATTTCAATTGATGTTTATCACCCCTCAGCAGCAGTGTTTTCCTGGTGAAGTTACAATTTAAATCTCCTGGTCTCCTGGAAAAGGATCCACATGTATATGAAAACCTTAAAGTGCTTTTAATAGTTTACTTAAGCTATTACTAGCATGTTTGTAAATATTCAGCTAGGCCAAATCTACACCAGCAAGACCAAATCATGTCACACTACAATTATTTCTTAGAAAAGAGGAATTATGCAATGGAGGTAATGCTAACTGAACAGGCTCCTTGCTGGCATTCAAGGCAGAAGTCCTCAGGCAGAAGCTTGGTGGCACTCCTGGCTACCTGCTAGAAGCATTACAAAAAACAACTTTAGACACTTTTGAACTAAACAACAAACACACCCAACAGCAACAGGCTGCGGGTTAGCACCCAGAAGACTGACAGTGATGATAGTAGTTCAGCCATTCAGGAGCATCATTATTGGATGTTTTCAAGTACAGAGTGCATTTTAAATACTATTTGTTGGAAGGAGGAGAGAAAAGAAAGAGGCCCAAGCTCAGACAGTCTGCATTTACCAAATACTACCTTCATCCTCATTATATTAATGATAAAGCAACGAAGAAATACTTAGTCGAAGTAGAGATTGAAACCTGACAGGGAACAGAATCGGAGAGAATGCGGTTTTTGTGAAACTGTATCTTGTAACAGAAAAAGAAAATAATTCCATTTCCCTTGCGACATATTACAAAGTACCAAAGAGAAACGAGCCAGTAAGAGCCCACAGGATGCTCTTAAGTACAGGCATCTCTGGAAATGCCTGCTCATCCAATGCAATGCAAAGCTTCCAACTTGTCTTCAGCTTCCACTAGTCGACCCACATACAGCAGTACAGGAGTACATACTGGCTCAAATTGAGAGACAGTACACGCACATAGATACTGTTTCTACGGCCATACGGAGGCAGCATTGCTAAATAGAAAGGAGCAATAATAAACAGTAATAAATCAAATCTAAACACAGTTTAATTTATCTCTGAAGATACTGAAATAGAAACAAATACTGTCTCATATGATCTAATCCAGCTACCATGACTTCTAATTATGTCCCCATAAAAAGCAAGTTTGAAACCCCTTCCTGCAGAATGGTTTTACACTTTACCACAGTTTATTTGTGGGAGATCTGTTGGCTGTAATGAAGTCTGGAGATAAAAGGTATATGTTACAAGTTAAGTTGATTACATACTGAAGCCCAACAGCTGAAGTTCTTAAAAAATTTATCTTTGCCCCAACAAAATGTCATTAATATGTCTATGCGCTATAACCCCAGACATTTGAGGGGTGTAAGTCTTTTCTGCTCATTTACTGAGGCAAACACCCATCAGAACAAGATTGTCATTAATGGTGTCATGAACTTCCTAGCATTGTCTAGGAGTTCTAAACTGCTATCTACAAGCTTCACCCAAATTTAACAAGACTGACAGGGAAGAAAAAACAAACAAAAGAAGCACCTAGAACTAAGAATATATTATATAGTCTCCACCTAACTGATGGGCTCTTTGTGCCCCAGCCCCAGTTGAAAATAAGCATTTAAAGTCTTATTCCTCTATAACATATGCTGACAGGCCTCTCTGGTTCCAGAACTCTCTTAAACCTCTCTTTTCCAAAAAGCCATCCAGAACACGTAGTAAGGAACTTCCTTCCACTCATGCTTTCCAGCCCTTGACTTCTTTCAGTGAAGATTTTCATAGAATGGTTTGGGTTGGAAGGGACCTTGAAGATCACCTAGTTCCAACCCCCCTGCCATGGGCAGGGACACCTTCCACTAGACCAGCTTGCTCAAAGCGCCACCCAACCTGGCCTGGAACACTGCCAGGGATGGGGCATCTACAACCTCTCTGGGCAACCTGTGCCAGTGCCTCACCACCCTCACAGTGAAGAACTTCTTCCTTACATCTCATCTAAATGTACCTTCTTCCAATGTAAAGCCATTTCCCCTCATCCTATCACTACATGCCATCGTAAAAGCTCCCTCTCTGGCTTTCTTGTAAGGCTCCTTCAGGTACTGGGGCTGCTATAAGGTCTCCCTGAAGCCTTCTCTTCTCCAGGCTGAACAAGCCCAACCCTCTCAGCCTGTCTTCACAGGAGATGTGCACCAGCCCTCTGATCATCTTTGTGACCCAACAGGTCAATGGACTCCTTACTTTGGGGCCCCCAGAGCTGAAGGCAGTACTCCAGGTGGGATCTCACAACAGCAGAGTAGAGGATAAGAATAGTCTCCTTTGACCTGCTGGTCACGCTTCTTTCGATGTAGCCCACGATATGGTTGGCTTTCTGGGCTGCAAATGCACATTGTCGGGTCATGTTGAGCTTTTCTTAGCTTCTAGTAAAGCATAAAGGTTAGAGCAAATTCTGCTAGCTTTTGAAAACAGTAAAAGGTTACTGGCGTTCCAACAGATTACAGATTACGTATTTTGCACTAACACCCTCAAACAGATTCCACAAAAACTAGGAAAGCATACTAGGAAAATATACTTGCCTATTTTATGTGTTTCCCCAAGTAACTGCTTCTTGCCCTGCTGAGACAGCACACTGGTATATGATATTTTTGGTCTCATATATATTAGTAGCCATGGAAAGCAATCACAGCCAGCAAACAGGAGACAAGTGTCTGAAGTAACAAAACTCTCCTCAAGCATACCAAGAAAGCATGCAGAAAAATAAAGATGTGGGAGAGAAAAAAAAAGAGACTATTAAAAAAAAGGAATGACTGATAAGTTTGCTAAAAACCTTCCCTCCTAGAGCTGACATAGCCAAACTAAGCAAACAAAAAATACCCTTCTCTACAACTCAAGCTTCTAGGCACCAGCAGCTATACAAGGACACCAACTTTCTCTCCTGAAGTCCTCATGAAGACAGTGATCTAAATAGGCACTGTCATACAGAATCAGATTTGAGATCCATCTACTCCAGCATGTGCCCAGCATGAGTTTAAATTATTAAAACTACTATGTGGCACTAACTACCAGGTAGCTTATCAACCTACTTACGATGCTCTCACACTTACCTAAGCAGTTTGTGACCATTTGTTGTAGCAACTTCAGCAAGACTTGTTAGGATTTTAAGATACTGGCTTTCGCTCTGCTGAGACAAATGTTCCAGGACTTGCCGCAACTGATACATTAAACCAAAAGAAATTGCACAGTGTCATGGAGCATCAGATCAACATTTAATTTAGAACATTACCACCCAAGCATTAATATCTAGCAATATTTATGTACATCTATATTGTCCAATGTCTAATCTAACCTCAGTTAACATTTCATTATGATTTACAAAGATTACTGAAAAGGTATATATTCTAGTGTCAATGTATGTACTACAGGATATATAGCACAGAATGGTATGAACACCGAATGCTTAACCATGTATTAATAATTCATAAGGACAACTTATTTTCATCTGAAAAATTAGAGGGATACACTTTCAACTTCTGAAAGCTAAGAGCATATTTTGAGTTTCATAATTTACCTGTCTCCCCAGTTCACTCAGTTTATCACAGTGTAAACAAACCTGGGATCCTAGAGTTTGCTCTCACCACCTTCATTCTTGTTCAAGATACTGAATATCCTTCCCTTGATAGAAAGTCATACCCTGCTAATCAGTAATTGTTACTATTAGTCTCTTCTCAAAATTGTCCTTTTTCTTACTAATACCATCACTTGGCTCACAAAGACTAGATGTTGCAAACGCCCAGACAGCGCCCTGTCTTCAATTCCTTTGTTCTATACTTTTCTCTAGCCTAGACATCTTTCTGCAGATAAACTAACTCTTCAGTGGCACTGCTCTTCATGCATTCCCATAGTATCCTCATTTAGTCCCTTGTCTCACTTTCAGAAAGTTCAGTAATCCTTCTCACCTTCTCCTGTAGAAAGGTGGAACGAAAAGGAATCTCATAAAGGTCATCTAGTCCAACACTGCCCCAAGGAAGGAGTACTTGTATCTGTGATCCAAACTGGCTTGCCCAATTTTCCTGCCTGTTTTCAGATGTCTTCCTCTCTGGAAGCCCTGTGGCTTCACTAACTGATCTCTTTTAATTCACTGTCCTCAACTATGTGAAAGTTTTTCCTCAAGGTTCAGTTGAATATCTAGCTACAAATGGCTAAGGCAGTATCTTTCTCCCTGCAGTCTGTCGATAATTTTTCCAGTTTGTCAACAACATTTAAATATGTGAGTCCTGACTTCTAACATACATCAGTCTGTTCATGTCATCATTTCAGATAGTAAGAACTGGTCAAGATCCAAGACTTTGAGCAAAGCAGCTCAGACTTGGCCAAAGAAAACCATGGTTAAAATATGCTTCCATTTTGACAATGAAGCATAACTATACCAGGTACTATCTAATATATTTTTCATAGCTTCTCATTCAGACCTTTTTTTGCACACACCTCCACCATTACTCAGACAGATGAAACATTTTTCCCACTTACCATCTTAACTTCTACAATATACCATAATATGCTTTGCTATTTACTTTTATGTAGGAAGTCTTATTTTATTCCATGGTTTTAGTCCTTTGTTTTATTTGAAATCACCTACATCACCTCCCTATGCTTCTAACATATACTTTGACAATTCTCACCTCTCTGTCATTTTACTTCGTAAAACTCAACCCCGTCTCAGAAGTTTAAACACTGTTTCTACACAGACTTATAAATTCTCAAGTCTTGTAGTGGAAGTAATGGGATTACAGAGAACAATAAAAACTTCAAAAATCTAGCAAACCAAGTTCAGTGAAGTGGCAGTCAATACCTTACTAAATCTATTCTTTCTTCTTTTTTTTTTTAATTTACAGTCTGTAAAATTGTTTGCAGTTATTTTCAGGCAAACAATATATTAAAAACCTATAGCTAGCTAGATTTGGAAGGGGGAAAAGCACCCCATACTTCCTTCCCCCTACACAATCAAGAAACAAAAATTCTTTTCCATGCTTTAGATTGCACTACCCCATGATAATAAAAGAAAAAAGGTATAGAAAAACCACTGGAAAAGGAACAGAATAGTTTCATCTACAGCAATAATAACCAAATGAAATTTTGGCTGCAATCGTTATACTCTAACTGTAGAAGGCAACTTCATACAGATGAGTGCTCATACTCCAAATGTTCGAGTTCATTCTAGATGATTCAAGTCTCGAGACACATCCTAAAACAGGTATCTGCAGATAACCACTAAATGAAGGAAAATAGGCCCCATCACACAAAGTAATTGTATATACAGAAAGCTCTACCAGCACTTTTGTACTGAAGCTTGCAACAAGTCTGCTCTTTCAGTTCTTACACTATCTGGATCACTTTGCCAAATACACAAAGTTAGAACACCAAATTAAAATAGATCCTACATTTAATCCAAAATTGTGATTAAAACTATGTAAAGACTGCACATTTTCGGGGGGGGGGATACATAGCGGTCAACTACTGTGGCATTGACAGTCAACAGCAGGTAATATCTTCTGATCAGGACACTCATATAAGCAATGAGACCTCCACAACACAGACAACTATAAAACATGTAAAACTGTATTACCATGTTTTCCCGTAAATCTTCATTCTGCGTCATTTGAATTATTGTCTGGAAAAGTCGAGGATGGTATTGTATTAAGACTTCACAAGTCTCTCCATAACCACCCTAAAAAGCAATAGTTCAAAAACCATTTTAACTAAAAGAAACATTAGAATTGGTGTTTGTAACATAGGCATTAAAACCTACTGAGGTTTTGTCCTGGTTTCAGCTGGGATAGAGTTAAGTGTCTTCCTAGTAGCTGGTACAGTGCTGTGTTTTGAGTTCA
>JANZLQ010000013.1:19647828-19658790 GCA_026212715.1 Elanus axillaris
GGGGGGGTGTGTGTGTGTGAATCTAATTGTGCTTTAACCATCAGTACAACATTAGTAAGATTTTTTTTTAATTGATAAAACATCTTTTTTTGCACAAGAGTTCAATACATTACTCTTGGCTCTAATTTTTTTTAACCAATACATGTGAATGTCTTGCCTAGCCTTTAAATGTGAACAGTGATGTGTTTCACTTTTCCACTCAGAGTCTATTTCAGTCTCACTCATCTATTTTTAGGTTGTATAGGACACTTGAGTGTTCCTTGAGTCAAGAATTCCACAAACAGCTATTCCAACAGGGCATCACTGCCTAGAAAAAAAAAATAAGACCAAAGATTATCTATATCCCTCAACACCTACAGCATACACTTTCCAAAACCCTTTCTTATGAAAAAAAAAAAGAAATTGGGTACCAGTGATTAGATGCTGACCTCATTAAAAACATGCTGAAAGACTAGTTGACTATTGCCTTCACCGATATTTAGTGCATATACTGACAAGTGTAGTACCCAAGTATCTGAAGGGTGAAATGAAAGACCGATACAAAAGACATAGCAATTAATGTTATGGATACAAAGTTTTTCAATGAAGTTTTAGATCACAAGCTAGTTTGCAGTGCACACTTCACACAAAAGTATAAGAGGATTTGCTGTCCTGGAACTCACCAACACTGCCTGCACTAACTGTTCAGGAACAACACAGGAAAAGTGACAACAGCTGAGGGGCAAGAGGCAGCTTCACTGGTCTCTCAATAGTTCTCAGTTCTTTCCAGCCCAGGAAATCAAAAGGTTAATCTAATGTACCGGACTTTGTCCCAGTGCAAACAAACATTCACAGTCAGCTACCAAATCTCAGAAAGGAGCCAAGACTAATGGCCTACTTGAAGCACCTCTTCAATGTATTTCTCTAGACCAAGTGCCCAACCCAACACCTTCAAAAAACAGGGTTTTCAGAGTCAGAGTTTGAGCACCAATACCCTTTCTCCAGCCATCACCAGCCCTGCTACCACATCCTGCTCTCCCTGTTATCAGGGATCTGTAATCTTTCTTCCCGTGGCAGCACCACCAACTGGCACTTCTGACAAGGACACACTGGCTTCTGCTATGCACCCTGTTTATTCTACCCTGCCAGCTGCTCCAACTGTTAATTTCTAAAAGAAGATCACCACTGTACTTGCAACACATTCCTTCTCATGGAAAAACTCCAAGCCAAGGCAAGTTGCTTACTTCTTTTAAAGTGGATGCCAATACCAGTCCCTAAATCAACCAGCAAGGCATTCATTCAATTAGCTAGCAGCTATTTATTCTCCACTTCCCTTCTTCTCAACTGCCAAGAGTCAGCATACACTAGCTCCAGAGACCAGGGCTACCACAACATAACTCTTGGCAGGCCACCAGGTAAGTCCATTTCTCCTTTTGTTTATATGAGCATTTAATCATAAGTGAACTATTTAATCTGTAACCAAAGCACAGGGATTATAAAATTGTAAATGTTCTACCAAATAGCAAAAAACACTCCAATTAAAACAAAAGATTATTTATCATATGTGATTAGTTTTGAAATAAAACTAAACTGTGAATAAAACAGCACTGATCAAAGCAACAATACAATTTCAATTCAACATTCTAACTTTAAAGCATATATGTACATTTCATGTATACTGTAATACCATAAAGTACATTAAAGATTAGTCGAACTTGCCTTATAAAAGGTTGCCTTTTTAGTTTACTCAAAATAATCCAAGTTGATAGATCTCATTTTTTCAGAAAAAAGTTCAGCAGTCATTGATTTATGACTCATCCCAGAACACGCATGGCTACATGTTTAACATGTTGGTTAAAAAGAGGTATATAGGCCTGTGGTACTAAGATCAGTATTTAGATGAGACACCAAACTACATTCAAACATGGGGCAAGATTAAATACCAGTCAGCTTTTGTGTTTCCTAAATTTTGTGCTTTCTAATCATTGTTATTGCAGAAGGGAGAAAATAAAAATAGATTTCACTTTTAGCACAGTATTCAAAAGTTTAAAATATATAACCTGCAAGCAAAATAGAGTGGAGTTGCCCCAGACACGTTCGGCCTGTTTATATCCGCACCGCTGTCTAGCAAACACTGCACAGTCTAGAACAGATGAAAATACCAGCATTAGAAAAAGCAACAGAAAGGTCTATTGGCTTGCAACTATTTAGTATCATGCATGTCTAATTACACTGAAGAATTTAATTTTCAGTAATAAATCTCAAATTCAAAATCCTAAACACTATATGGAAAATCATGGCTGTCAAAGCTCATAAAGCTTCCTTTGAACTTCCCATTTTAATAACAATGCCTTTTATTGAACTTCAGCTAATCCCAAACACCCCTGGAACTACAAACCATTTAAAAAGGAAAACAACACTTTTTAGAGAAGTAAACTTCAAGTTAGTGACAGCCATAAACAGCCTTATCACAAGCTGAAGTTTTAAACACACACTAGGATAGAAGAAATAAGTAAGCAAATTCTAAAATATGAAAGCATTGAGCAGACTCTCAAACAACTTTTGCTATGTTGCAGTCACATAAAGTAGGTAAGTCTATAGATAACAGCTTCTCAGAAATTGTCTTCCAAAGTCGAGCTCTAACAATGACAACAGAAAGGATCTGGGTAGAAAAATAGGGGGGTTTTGAACAATAAATAGTCCTGGAGACAATCTGTATAACTGTACATGGCTGTAAAGCATTTCAAGTAAAGTATCCAGACCTGTACTCTGAGAGTAAACAGTCAGCCATAATGCAAGGCCAGGCCTAAAAATTATTCACAGATCAATAAAAGAAGAGTCTACATGTACTTGTTTACTTCTAATGTTAAACATCTGACTCAACTCTGTTCATTTCTTATTCACAGTAAAAGAAGATCACTCAGATTTCAAAACTACATAATAGCTGGTACAATTATGAATCAAGCACATTCTAAAAATTAAGGAAGAACATTTTCAAATGTTTAACATTATATCAAAACCTGCAATCAACAAGGCAATAATAGAACAGCTGAACAGTATACAGTAAGTCACTTAAACTCCTATAAACACTGAGATCAATCATCTCCACAAGAATAAATTACTTGTCCCCATGGAAGTGTATGCAGTCAATACCAAGACAAACAATAGGGTTCTTTACACTTCTAACCATTATGTGCATGACGAGCCTGAAGTTTACAAAAAAACCACACACAACATTGAGGCATTACACAATTCTTCATAAATCCAATGTGTTAAACTTAGAAACTTACTGTCTTGTGTCCATTTTGACAAGCTACATGAAGGGCTGTCTGTCCCATTGCATCTTCAACATCTACATTACTGACATGCTGAACAAGATCATGAAGCAATTCTGTTCGTCCATTGACAGCCAACCAATGAATCTAAGTACAAAATGATGATATGTTTCCTTTAGCAATGATATTTCATAAATATGATTTAAAACCTGACTGTAGTATTGTCAACATTTTCACAATGAGAAGCTTTGAATAATACTATCACATGCTTAGGTACTTCGATCACATCTTTTGATTCTTAAGGGCACTAGACACACATAAGTTTTGTTTATTTACATCTAAGATGGCAGAAGCTTAAGAAATGAGAACCTTCAAATTCTTCATTCATTTTAAGAGCACCATGATAATCAATAGAACTTACTGCAGTCAAACCTTCATTATTACAAATGTTGACATCTGCACTGTATTCCAGAAGCTTGCTCATACATTTCTTCTGGCTATAAACAAAAGAATACATTAAAACTCAGCCAGGAAAATCATTTACAAAGACCAAGTATCTTAGAGCTCCACTCACTCTAATTCATCATTGTAGAAACCACGGCAGGTAGTTTTACTTCATAAGAAGTATGGTACTGAGCATTTAAAAAAAGCGATGTGATCATCAGTAGCACCAGAGACTCATACAGAGCAAGTACAGCATATGACAGCACAGTGCTAAAAACATAGTTGTGTAACTGAATGTTTTTGTGGAAAGTGTAAGGTACTTAACCACTGCTCTAACAGCTTCAGCTCAGCATGAACTACACTCTCAAGACAAGAAGCTAGAGTTCAGCTAATCAAAATCCATGAAGTTCATCATCATCTCTGCACTTCAGTGAACACATTTACAGTACACCACTAAATCATTATTTAATGAGACACCCATTGTAACACTATGTAAATCTTTGGCAAGTACAAGAACTGCCTTAATGAAAATAGGAGTGTTTTTCCTGCTTCGTGTTTTATTTGGTCTTCTAATGCACCAAGTGCTTTACCCTTAAGAGTTTATTCATACTTTTCCTTTTTATTTGGTATGTCTCACACCTTTCTGATGCCTCCTTTCCACATATGTGATGAAATGCAGAAATCCAGGAGACAGTTATCACTTAGCTGCTGCTTACTCCCTTCTCCTACAAACACTCCTCCCACCTACCTAAAAGCCACTGAACACTACCTCCTCCTCATTTGAAGTATCAGCCATGATAAAATTGTTACTGTAACACATATGTACTCTAAAAAGAAAAAGATAGCATTACCACTATCAGCTGTGCATTTCCACATACAATTCAAGAAATAAGACCTTAAAAGATCTTAAAAAGGTACTTGCTAACTGTTTCAGGTTTTGGGTTGGGTTTTGTTTTTGTTTTTCCCCCCTTTCCTAATACTGTACAGGCAAACTTTGTGTTCCTTTCCTTGTAGTAAAAACTTCCTTGGAGATACTGAGAAAAATCTGAAATCTCTGAACCCTTCCAAACCCTCTAGTGTCCTCTTAGAAATCTTTTCTTATTTAGCTAACTGGAAGGTGAATGCATCCCTTGTTCAATCACTGTTGGAAGGATCATTAGGCTCCTGCTTAACAGAACACACTTAAATGACTGGCAATGAAATTGGCTCTTCAGGCACAACTTCTTAGTTATAAAAAATTATTTTCTGAATATGCGAAGTATGAATTTTAACCTCCACACTCCCTGTGAGCCACCCATATTTTCAAAAGTGAAAACCAAAGTATTCTGTTTGAACTATGCAAAAAATATTACAGAAGACGTCAGTTCAACTGCATTAGGCACAAAACCTTTTTAAGATTTTTTTAAAACTTTTTTCTTACCCATTCCTTGCTGCTAAGTGGAGAGGCGTGCATCCTGAAATATCCTGATAGTTTGGATTTGCTCCTTTTTTTAATAATAGAACAAGGCATTCAACTGATCCACAGCTAAGAACAAAATAAGGAAGGGAAAAACTGTAACAAGAATATTTACAAACCAAATCTATATTGACGTAAAGACGACAGCAATACTATGTACAGATTACATCCAGTAGAAAATCTTTACACAAAACCATTTTTTACACCCTCATAGTTCAAGTTACACAAAGCTAAAGGAAAGACACTCAAATACAGTGAGAACTGACTGATCATAACTCGTATTAATGAATAGATGCTAGCCTTCTATATGATTTTAGTGACTTTAAAACCCAACTGTAAATCTTTAAGACTGCAATTTATTTAAAATGTAGACCATTTAAATGTTTTCCTTACTATTTCCTCTCACATCCCTCATCTTTAACATATGCACAGGTCTGAATTTTCCATTAAATAACAATTCCAATGTCTTTTTCTGTTGTTGTTGTTACGCTTTGGTGGCTGGAAGTTAGGTTTAAAAGTTTAAATATCAGAAAAATTCCAAAACTCATCCAAATCTTTCATTGCTATTTGTTTTGAACCTGTAACTCCCTTTTCATAATATAGCAGCACTTCAGGATAATCAATGTCACCAAGAACACAGAAACTTTGCATTATATGTTTATTTTACCCCTGAAATCTTCCAGGGGAAGAGCCGATTGGGAGGATAAACATACAGTGTTTTTCTATCAGTCACAATCAGCCTATCCATTGTCACTAGGCTTCCCAATGACAGAACTGCTACACAACCACCCAAAGAAACTGAAGACTAGCTGTACAATAAGTTGCAAAAACAGCATCTTGATGACCTCTTAATGACCCAACAATTAGCCAAGATAAAAGAGAATCCAGGAACTAAGTGTAACACAATTTCTTGGGGTTTATGATCAATAAATACAGCTTTTCAACGATACTTCCAAGATGTATGCTAAAAATTTGCTTGCATTTTTTTCTTTAAGTACTTTCTTAAGTAAACTTTATATAAGCAGCATATAATTCTGAGATGGAATGTTTGGGAAACATATTTGTAAAACACACTGCTTAGAAAGCTGGAACTTCTACCTTTATTATACCCAAATACCTGCTATTTACATGCAACACTACTACTGTTTCTTTTATTTTTACTTTTTAACAGTTTAAATGCAAGAACTTTCAAGTTATTTAAAAGATACCCAAATATTAGTTTAAAGTTTAGTTTCCTGAAAGACCATTTCAAAAACTAGCTGGTTCATTTCTATTAAGGTTATGTTAATCTGGCTGCTTCTTGGCAGTATTGATTATCCCCATTGAAGAGCTACATAAATAATAATCTAGGTCACAGATTTGAAATTTGCACTTAAGTCCTTTATCAAGGATACAAAAAAAAAAATCATTAGAAGTGAGTGGCCAAGTTATAGTCACATGAGTACTTTGGAACAGCTGCTTCCCACTGAACATCCAACTACTTCCCACTGTTTTAGAATACTTTAAAATCAAGCAGCACCTGCAGACAATCTACAAAGGCAAGAGTAACCCAGATATACAAGATACACAAAATGGCTGTATTTCTTCTCAAAAAGGAAAAAAAGTATCAACCAAGACTTCCTTCAGTAGAATTTGGAAAGTCATTTGATACCACATGTAAAACCTGTCCTCTCCATGAGGCAGGCACATTGCTAAAAGCACAAACAAAATACAAAAAGGAAGTGTAAAAACAAAACGTTAACTGGTACTACAGAGTTTTCCAGCTTACATTGGTGCCTTAGATTTGTGGCAATACTTTCATTGTTAACTTCTCAACTGGACTCAAGTAAGTCTTACTTTGCTGCAATATGAAGCAAACTTCTCTTCACACGTCCAAACGCATAATTCACATCAAATTTTGAATTTGACAGCAGCTCTGAGACAGACCTTCAAGCAGAAATATAATTTTAATTAAAAAATAGCTCACAATATCCAAGCAAATTATATACTGTAAGTTGTATACAAGTATTCTATTTCTTACTTCATCACTATTTCTTTTCTCTCCAACTGATTTCTGAACAAGAGACCCAACAGCTTTCAAGCATTTGCATATTAATAGTACTTTTACTTTTTCACTTCTTACTTGTACATAAAAAATGAACTGCTGACACTATGCAACTGTTTCAAATGTAAACTAGTAAGAATTAGATGAGATAGCCAAATCACTTCTTTACGAATATGGAAAAAAGTATATTGATAACTTTGGTTTCAAAACTTTAAATTCCCATTTTCCTCCCTATCTCAACACAGACACCCTAACCAGATATCCAGCAGCTTTTCCAAACACAGGCAAAGTTCAAAAGGAAGACTGGTGTGTGAAATCATCATGATGAAGTAGAAGGACACATGATATGCCAACAGGATAAGAAATTTAAACAGGACCCTTCTAGTCCTAATGAATTAGTAAAGATAAAATATTAGTGAAGATAAAATATTTCAAAATACGCAACACAAGTGAACTGGTGATTTCAACCTCCAGTAATGAGCTGATCACCTAATTTAAAACTCTTGCACAATCTCAACAAGGTACTACATAGCAGAACAAATGTTTATCCTGACTAGATAAACAGTTTACAGTTTAGTAAGAGTTACTACCTGCTTGCCTACAAAACTCATCAGAAGGTAGCACCACTTAGCTGGCACTATGCAGCCCCCAGGTCCCAACCACTCTGGGGACAACTGGGTAATAGAAACAGCTGCTCATCTGAGGAATCCCAGAAGTATCAATCTCATTGTCCAACCCTTGTTCCATGTCTTCCTGGGACATCTAATGAGACTAAGAGCTTCTATGTCATCAATAAATACACAGAGCTACAACCCAGTTACAAAACAATGCTTTTGTTCTTATCCTAGGACAAATTTCTCTGTGTTATTCAACAGAACAAATCCCAGCTCCAGTCTATGGCATAAAACAAAACAGGTTTCTCAGGTAAGAATATGCTGGGATGCACACAGTCAGTGACTAACTTCAGCTACAGAAGATATCTCAGCAGTTCAGCAGCAGAACTCCCAAGAATACTCTAGCAGCTACAACTCTAGCAAACATGCTGGTTTTTTGGACCTTAAAAAAAAAAAATTCAAGAAGCTCTCACCTGTGCTGGTCAGCCATAACCATCGGCATTAGTGTATAGACAGCAGTTTCATTATCTGTGAAGAAATTAAATTACTCCATTATCATAAAGAAATCTTTTAAGTAAAATAAATTCATCTAGCAACACTGATTTACCTTTTAAAGTGCCCATTGTTGAATAGGTCATTCTTCTTACACAGGTTATGCATACCTGAAATTTCATTATGAAGAAAAAGCCACCATACTTAGAAGCAGTAGTTAACAAGATTGCAGTACATGAAATTTCAGTGTGGCTTTTTTCTTTTACAAAGTAATAATTACAGAATTTTCAGTGGAGCATTAATTTCTTTAAATTGACAATTCTGTTAAGTCAAAATTTTTAAGAAATGAGCATTAATAAAAAAAGCTTATTTTAAAAAGAAGGCAGTTTCCTGTGTTCCAGGGTGATTTCCACAGTCCTGATACCTATGAGTTTCTTTAAACTAAGTTCCTCCCCAAACACTCATTTTTGTCTCTAAACTTGAATACCTGAATGCAACAAATTTCATTTTAATTCCTAGTCAGTTTCATATTCCACATCTGAAGGCAATGAAAAAAGGCCAGAACACAAAGATCCAAGTCAATGGTGGGAACAGACTGACATTCAACTATACAGTCCCTGTCAGTACTAGTGCTGCACATACCCACACACTGTATGGGTATGAAGTGCTTGTTTGGTCACTTACAGACTTTCTGGAGTAAAATATTATTTTTGAAGAATGAATTTGACAAAACTTAAAGAAAAGAAAGAAAAAGAAGCAATGCTAATCTATTACTACCTTTGAACACTGAAAAGACATAAGTCATGTTCAAATTCAAATCATTATGTTATTTATAAAAATTTAAAAAAAAAAAAAACCTACATTGCTTACAATGAACACATAGCGGAAGAGACACAAGCCTCTCAAAACACCAAATGATGTTTCAAAGCTGCAGAGAGTCATTCTAACCATCACTAAGTTCAAAAGTTTGAACTGTCTATAAATTGTTCCTTATGGCAGAGCTCTGTGGGCATCAAATAACTCCATCCCCAACATGCACCACTAGAATTTGACTGCTGGGGCAGGAGGAACAAGCTGGGAGGGAGGGGACACATGCAGAGGGAGAGTCCTTGAAATAAAATTAAATAGATGGTAGATAATTTTATCAATTGTGGAAAAGATTTGATTGCTTTTTTTAAATGTATCCTTGATTAGCTCCCAGTATATATAACTGGAAAAAAAAATTCTTGCTTAAGCTCTGTTCCACAGATCTCTTCGCAGGAAGACAAAGCTCTCCAACTGAAACAAAAAAAAAGAACTTGAAAAAGCCAACTAAATCTAAGCATGACATCCTTACAACTTTCCACAATCATGCCCTATTAAAAAGAAGGGACCAAAAAAGACTTCTACTGCAAGTATAGTGATCTAGAAAAAGACAACACTTAAATGTAAGTGTAGCTAGGCCATCAAAGGTATTTACGGTATAGTTACAAAACTAAGCCCTTTGCTATTCTATTAAGAGAATCTACACTGTGGACCATATGCAGATTTTCCCAGAGTTCTTCTATACAGAAATAATTAAAAGGGTGTGGGACTAAGGAGCTTTTGTGCATATTTTTTGGTAAACATTATTGATATTCATAAACAAACTCCTACTGATTTAAAGTAAAATTAGCCGCTCACCCACACACACACCCAGTCAGGTGGGGGAGAAAATCGGGAAAAGTAAAACTCATGGGCTGAAATAAGAACGGTTTAATAGAACAGAAAATAAGAAACTAATAATGGTAACGATAACACTAATAAAATGACAACAGTTAATAATAAAAGGATTGGAATATCCAACAAATGATGCACACTGTAATTGCTCACCAACCCGCCAATCAACACCCAGTAGTCCCTGAGCAGCAATTCCCCCCACACCCCCCAGTTTATATACTAGATGTGACATCCCATGGTATGGAATATCCCTTTGGCCAGTTGGGGTCAGCTGCCCTGGCTGTGTCCCCTCCCAACTTCTTGTGCCCCTCCAGCCTTCTCGCTGGCTGAGCATGAGAAGTTGAAAAATCCTTGACTTAGTCTAAACACTACTTAGCAACAACTGAAAACATCAGAGTGTTATCAACATTCTTCTCATACTGAACTCAAATACATAGCACTATACCAGCTACTAGGAGGACAATTAACTCTATCCCAGCTGAAACCAGGACAAGAGAGAAAAAGTATTATATGCCTCAGGCACTCACAGAACTTATTTATTAGCTAACTCGCTTGCATTTCAAGTCATGAATATCCAAAGACAAAAAAAAAGCACCCAAAATGCAGCGTCAGAGCCAAAGGGCCTAAAACCTACAGCTTTGGGCTGCAAAACTTAGTTTTCATGCACTGAGCCTTAACAGTAGAACCCAGAAATTTGTGTCAAGCTCTTAAGTTCTGAGAAAACACCTGCTGACGCATACTTCAGAAGAGTGATTGTCCTGGGTTCAGCTGGGATAGAGTTAATTTTCACAGGGACCTGAGAGGGGGCATAGCCGGGGCAGCCGACCTGAACTAGCCAAGGAGCTATTCCATACCATGTGACACCATGCCCAGTATATATATCGGGAGCAGGCTGGGGGGTGGTCTCTCGGCTTTCGGTGGGGAAGTGGCGGAGCGCCGGGTTCCGGGGGGTGAGCGGTT
>JANZLQ010000013.1:19664333-19675543 GCA_026212715.1 Elanus axillaris
GCTGAAAAGTCCTTGACTTAGTCTAAACACTACTTAGCAACAACTGAAAACATCAGTGTGTTATCAACATTCTTCTCTTCCTGAACCCAAAACTTAGCACTATACCAGCTACTAGAAAGAAAATAAACTCTCGCCCAGGTGAAACCAGGACACTCAGCAAAATTATTTGAATGCAATTTTAATAACTGTTCATTGCTAGACATATGTTTCTACTGTTTAGCATTGCATGGAATATTGTACTAGTCTAGTAAATGATCTGCTGTACCACAATACCATGTGACAAATTTAAATTAACTTCTTAAGGTTTACTTTTTTGATCTTAAGAAGTTAATTTTTAAAAAAGACGGAAAAGGAAGGTTGAAGCAGGGTGCCATCTGGAGACGCGATCCAAGTAACAACGGGACACCGATATGGTTAGAGTTGTTCTCCCTTTATTGCTCAAATAGCGTGCTTATATACCTTAAGCAATTAGTCACAAGCTGTCCATGCATCTCTAGCTTTACTACGATTGGTTATCATAACATGTTCACGCGCACAAGCTAACTATACAGTTGGCTGCTAGCTCCTGTCCACGGTTCCTATCACAGGTTCTTAGATCATCCTCTTGTCATGTACTCTGCTTCTCCTGCCAACAAACATCTGGTTTCAAACAGTTTTTATCTCTTCTGTATAGCTTGTTTCAGTGTTCAAGGTCCTTCAAGGGTGTTAGTAAATCTTTCATGCCGTCCATCTAAAATACACTCCCAACAGAAGGTTAGTGTCCTCTGTCAATAAGATCCCGTCTCAAACTAATATCTACTAGACATGTGGTGGCTAGACTCCAGTCTTCTCTAAGAAATTATCAGATGGCTTCCAGTCCTTTTATCAGATTTATTTTTCACAGTGTTTTTTAAAAGGTATTTGAGATGTTGATTATGCAGACAAGACTTGTGAATTTAACACACTCCAATGATGACTGAAAGGAGATTGTGCTTCCTAGGGATCAGACTTGGTTTACAGATAGCAGATAAAAACAGAGTAGTTGTTTGAATTCTAAAAGAAAAAAAAGAACAGAAATCAAATGGAGGTTCAGAGGAGGAAAACAGGTTCCTAACCTGCCTGCATATCTTAAAAAAAAACCCAATATGTAATAACACTGCTCCTGGGTACCCAGATGAGAGCCTGAACTCCCCTGGTAGATGATATAAAAAGTCAGTCAACCAAAGTATCTGAAGAATGCTAAGAGAGCATGGCATACACAGTAAAAGGCCTTCAGCACTGGAATTCATTGTCTCCATTGATCTGGGAGTCTGAATATCAACTTTCAAGAATGTTGCAAAGCCCATCTGTTTTCTCAAGCCTTTGTTTTATTGGTGATTGAAGAATATTTTTTAGTTTTAATTATGAATTACAGTATTTAAAACTGTTGGGTTTATAGCTCTGTAACATGTAAAAGGAATTAAAGCCAGAAAAAAAATTACATGTTTTTAATATTATGGGCACATGTCTCTTCCACCTGGCTGAGAAAAAAAGGTTTTGTTACCTCTGAAAAGTTATGAAGAGAAGCAAGAAGAATGGTTAATGATGTGGAATGGCTTGTCTATGAGATAAAACAAACAAGACTAGGACTCTTGCATGTGAAAAGAGTGGATTCTAGTGGGCATGATAAAATCTTAAAATCTTATCAGTATTGAGAAGGTGACTAGGTAATGAGGTTAACAGGAAACAAGGTTAAAACAAATGTGTTGTGGAGGCCAGCGTGCAAAGTGTGTTCCAACAAAAATTAAACAGTTTATGGAGTACTGGGTCATCAGCAGATTTTAAGCATGATGGGTGTAGATGCAACCTGACTCAGTTCCTGAACTACAGACTTCCACAGCCTGGTGTGGGAACCAGGTGAAGAATCACACTGTGCACACCTTGTTCCATAAACTCCGTACATATGCAAGAGATGTAAGAGTATGTATTCATCACCCATCATGGTCAGACATGAGAAGCCAGACTGTGGTATGACAGTTCTTTACCTGGAACAGCATGTGCTCTGGTCTGGCATTTTTAAATCCATGTGGATGCCTTTGCTGATCTCCACAGAAGAGCAAATGTGCCTATCCCTAGCTGTGTTGCCAAAAGAGTGCTTTCTCCTTCCCTTGTTCACAGGGTTCTGCTATCTGGATCTTGCCACACTTTCCTCCTTCCTTTCCAGACCTGCATGGAATTATTGCTAGGACAATATTCACCTGCAGCACTGGTACAGTTCACTTTCTCTAAGTGTGGAGGCCTGGGTGTAAGATGACAAGTGAGTCCTATACATGCTTTTTAGAGCTCAAAAGTTAAATACTTTTTTAAATATTATGAGAAAAAAATTGATTTATTTTGCTGCAAATAGTCGATGGAGTAGAGGAGCCCTTTCAACAAGAATGTTAGCCCAACTTGAGTTTATCATGTGTTTCTTCTGGCAGATAATGGAACAACCAAGAAGATATAAATGAGATGTCATCACATTATTCATGGTTTTGAAATGCATCCTGTGTTACCGTCTACCTCTACTGGTCCAAAACATTCTATACTTGTCTTTTTCTTATTTCATTGGTATTAAGAAAGAAAAAGGACCAACTACAGAATGTTTCCATACTTAAGTGTTCCTTAAGAAAATTAGTGTGTGAGTTCTATCTAAGTAAAATAAACAGTGTAATGCAATTCTCCCCTCCTTGGTCTACTTCTGTAGGTGAGTCAGCATCACCTCACATTCAGCTTTGCCAAAGGCTGCTGATGCTGCTAATAGAAACAAATAGTATTAGTGTGCTATTAAACAGTGATGTTCTGTGAGCATATCCAGTGCTTTTTCCTTTTATTCCGAGGTTGTTCAGGGGCTAAGATGAGAACTTACTCCAGTTTCTAAATGGCCTTACTAGGGTAGAGGATTAATTAAATGACCTCTTGAGGTCCCTTTCCTTTTGTGTGTGTATGATTCTGGATATACCTAATAGTGGGACCACAACATGTGTGAACAACACCATTGATTGCCATTGCTCATCATAGCAACCAAAGAGGAGTAAAGCACAGAAACTTGAGAATATATGTCCTTGCTAAATTAATGTCTCTGAGACCCTCTGTGAGTGCAATGATATTTCAAGGGTACATCACTGCCACAGAATGTATTTAGTGGCATCTCTTAAGAGCATTAAGATAAAGTGCTGAAACAAAACAAAACCATTAAGAGTATGCAGTCAATTGCAAAATGTTGTAAATTCTTATGTATTTAGCTTCCAGTTCGGTGCTAAATGCAAAATATATTCAGGGATGCATGTTCAAAAGTTAAAGGATTGTTACAGCAGTGATATAAAATCCTTAATAAATTTTGGTTTAAACAGAGAATGTTTTACAGTCAAACACTGGGTTCACTGTGATCTGCAGTCAAAATGGCAGAAATGCTGCTAGAGAGCAGGCATTGCTACCTTCACAGAGTAGGCAGTGAAGATATAACAACATAAGCTCTTGCTCTTACTTCAGCCAGAGTTGCTTGAGTTTATTGTGTTTTTAAGATTTTTCTTAGTTCTTCTTGGGACACAGATTACCTTCCATATTGTCACAAACTGCTCAGGAAAGAAGGGAAGGAGGATACCCACTACCTGACTCCTTTCCCTAGCAATAAGCTATGCAGTCTCCCAACCCTAAATACAAGGTCTTCCTTGACCTAAATTACAGGGTCTTCCACTACCTATCTCATGAGCTCTGCTATCCAGCCAAACAGCTTGGGCTTCATCAGGCTACAAAAAACAAGACCCTTTTCCCTGACTCATCAGGGAAGATCATCAGCCAAGCCCTTTGACTAATTTTGCTTCTGCATTTTTTGACCCTATTTCAGGTTTTCTTGTACAAATTCATTCTACTTGCTGAAACATTCTGAAACAGATAGGACATATTGATGGGCATTTTCAGCTTTGAAGCCTTATTTTTTCCACTGTAGCAGGAAGAAGTCCACAAGCAAAAGCATCTCCTGAAATCTAACAACTCCTTTGGCTGGTGACTGTATAAAAATTCAAGGAAAGAAAATCCAGTGGAGGCCCAAAAGCAAACCAGGTAATAATGTGATCTCAGTGGTCAGTGTCAGTGGTCACAGATTTCAGTATCACTTTCAGAGGCTGACTTAAAATCCAGATCCACTCAGCTGTTCTGAGGACTGCATAAATGGCTAAGTGCCTTTCTTTTTAGTAGACTACTTTATAGTAGACTTCATCACCCAAAAAAGCCTCACCTCAACCCTATGAGCTATTAGTATATCCTGGGAAATTTCTACTTGAACAGTGTGCTTTTCCAGTGGTATTGCTACTGTCCATGCCTATATTGACTGCCATGGACAATTAGGCACCTCTGGGTGGTAATCAATTCCATCTAGTTTAGGAATTGGTATTACACAGGGGTGAAACACCTTCTGAGGTGTCTGTAAGACACCTGTAGTAAGACTAGGCCTCAAACTGAAAACTTTTAAGTGGCTAAAATTAGTTACACCATAAAAGGTATCATCAATAATACTTTCAGATTTTATTAATTTCCTTGGTGTCAAGGAAAAAAATGTCATCCCAAGGAAAGACTAAGATTCCCAACTCACCATTCACAGCTTTTAAGTCATTTGCTCACTGAATGCAGTCAGCAGAGTTCTCTTCAATACTGAGATAAGCAGACACTAATATACCCATCCATTGTGCTTGCATATCTAAACATGTCATGTTCAACTGCCTAAGTTGGTCAAATTTGTCTTTCACAGTATATGAAATCAAATCAATTATCAGTCCTGCAAGAGAAACACTGTCCCTGGACTTTACAGGAAGTTTGTTGCCGTGAGCATTCTCAGGGGTGACCAGTGATAGACTGTGTTTCTTTTCAAAAAGATAATACCATCAAAACAATTAAAACCGTGAAGCTTGTGGCATTTATTTTGCTACAAGCAAAGTCTCCTTCAGAGATAAAATGATTTGATATTCAAGATTTGGAAGAATGCAGATTGTTGTCAGGAAGGGAATGCAGTACTAAGTAAAAATAAAAACCTTCAGCTCTTTCACTCTGTTTTTCCTCTGTACGTTCTTCACTCAGACATACAAAAATTGTAAGAATTTGTTAGTTAGCCTACAGCATAGAAGAAAGAGAGAAATTGATTTTGTTATTTCTGGGTTTAAATCCCCAGAGAAATTTGTGGCATAAAAACTTCAGTGAACTTTGGATCTCATTTTTTGTTGCATTTTGTCTATCATTAGATTGCTAGATCTTCACAAAGAGTCTTCTCTGGATAGTGTTGAGCCCAAGCATCCAGTCCTAAACTGGACCTTTTTGGCATCACTGGATGCCAAAAAACAGGAATTAAGACAATGTGTGGGAAAGCATATTTCAGCTGTATTCTATTGTGTCCTTTAACCAAAAAAAGGGGATTCTGCTGAAGTTCAGATTCACTTTAGTAGGCCCTATTCAGTTACTTGCAAACTATGAGACAGGACTACTTGAAAAAACTATCAGATCTCTTCAGAAAGGAAAAATATCATTAAATATTCACAGATAGGTAAAAGAAAATTTTTTTTTTGTCTGCCATTCCTACTGAAGGAGAATATAGTATGGTAGCTCATTTTTCATCAAGGAATGAACCAAAAATCTAAGAGTGTGATATTTTTATGGGATACTCCAGACAGGCAGGCATTATCCCACATGCTTTGCCCTGCAATTTCACTAGCCTTGATTCCCTTCCTTAGCAGTGGACTCACAAGTGCAGTTTGAGTCCTTTCTGGAAGCTGCTCTGCCAGCAGAGATTTTCTTCTCCACTGCATTGCAGTGTTAGGAGTCATCACATCTTTGGCGTGTGGCTTGGAGCCATTTTTCCCAATAGCCACATGCTCCCTGTGGGCTGAGCCAGCTTCTTCTGGACACTCCAGCATACTGAGGTTGGAAACTGCCTGCATCTTCTGTGCAGGAACTTGCTTGTGCAGAAGATGAGGCTGTGTTGTGGTTTAACCCCAGCCAGCAACTAAGCACCCCACAGCCGCTCACTCACTCACTACTCACCACCCAGTGGGATGGGGGAGAGAATCAGGGAAAAAAGTAAAACACATGGGTTGAGATAAGAACAGTTTAATAGAACAGAAAGGAAGAAAATAATAATCATAACAACAATAATAACATGATAGTAATAATAACAATAAAAGGATTGGAATATACAAGTGATGCACAATGCGATTGCTTACCACCTGCTGAACAATGCCCAGTTATTTCCTGAGCAGTGATTCTCCCCACCCCATTCCCTCCACTTTATATACTAGACATGACATCACACAGTATGGAATACCCCGTTGGCCAGTTTGGGTCAGGTGCCCTGGCTGTGTTCCCTCCCAATTTCTTGTGCCCCTCCAGCCTTCTCGCTGGCTGGGCATGAGAAGCTGAAAAATCCTTGATTTAGTGTAAACACTACTTAGCAACAACTGAAAACATCAGTGCATATACCAGCTACTAGGAAGACAATTAACTCTATCCCAGCCAAAACCAGGACACTATGTAACAGAGGACCTTTGCAGAATTACAGTAGAGATCAACTTAATTCACAAAGACCTGCTTCAGCTACCTTCCTTTTTCGTATGTTACCATCAATGAACAGAAGACATTCATGGAAAACAAGTCCATGCTGCTTTCCCTCTGCTCTTGAGAGGACTGCCCTTACTGCTGGATAGATACTCTCAGAGACTGAGGAAATCAGATCAAGCCACTCCAGACAGAGAATTGTGCATAATCCCATTGAAAACAATGGTGAAGGATCTATATGTATCTCTGTGAATTCCACTACTAATGCAGCTGCATGACTGTTCTATACAGTAATTCATACAGCTATATTTTAGTACATCTGATCGTGTAAAATGCTACTGCAGTGAGACTTACAGTAACCTTTTCAGGTTATATTAGCTGTATATCATTGGATAGATAGGCTTTATACATATATACATGCATCTTTGTTTTTCCAGATGCTTTTCACATTCCAAAATCTATCTTTAGCCTTCTTATCAATAGTATCGAGGGTAAGAAAATGTATGATTAAGCTGTTTCAATTTTTTCTGTTTTCTGGACTGGAAATCAATTGTTTCATTTGCATATCCATCCTAAAAACAATCAATGCAACCTCACTCTCATTGTCAATGGGATTTATAAGACAATAATAATTATATGGATTTTGTCCACATTTATTGCTACTGCCAAATGAAATGTAAACTTGGCTGTGTTCAGATTTGAGTTCTGAGCCTCATTATTTGTGCTATATGTGCCAAAGCAATACTCATAGAAGCGGCAATAATAATAATAATAATAATAATAATAATAATAATAATAATAATAATATCTCCAAAAGTAAGATCTACTATTTCTGTCTTGTCTTATTTTTGAGGAATATTATCCTATGTAAAAAGGTGCTGGTTTTATAATCACTTAATGGCATTTCTTAAAACTATTAAAATATCTTCATTTAATGGACAAACTTAGCTCCCTAGATAATAATAACGAAACCATGTTCTAGAAAAATACAAATCGTGTATACTTTGACTGGGTTTGTTTCCATTTTTCTATGAAGTGATTTCATCAAGGGGGGAAATTCACCCAGAGAAGGCTCTGAAAGCACTGCATTGCTTTGATTCTGCCAACTGACAGGTAAGGAGCTGTGGATCAGGACATCAGAGAAACTCCCCATCACTTTTTCTGCTCTTATTTTGTCTGCATTGTTGAACTATTGAATTATTTCCTTCTATTTCTTTCCTGCTTTGCTATATGAACTATACCACAAAAGAGGTACAGGTCTTTTTTTAATTTGTTTTAATTCTAATTAGAACCTAACATAAGGTTAAAAATGTTATTGCCTATTTGTACGACCCACATGATTTACACTGATTCTCAACATTTCTAAACTAAAGAACCATCAGTTTGTGCAGGATCCATTTCTATTCTCTGTGGAGCAGTTAGTGCTTCTTGACATTTACCTACATTTCCTTAAAGCTGAGTTGCTGAAATTTCTCAGTAATAAAGTGTCCAGGCTTGAAGATATATTTTTTAACTATCTTTGTCTAGTATGTCCATGCTCCTGGACTGAAGCAACTCTGACAGTTCTGTTATATTTCTGCTACATTTCTGGTGGACTAATTTTTCAAAAGGAAGTTTTACTGTGCCTCAGAACAATTCTACAGTGCTTGAGGATTAGAGTGAAGATACTTCGAACTATTTTCATAATGTCATAGCCCTTAACTTTGCAATATATTTCCTGGAGCTTAAAAAGCTTACAACTATATTTCATATTAAAAAACCAGCATCATTCTTCTTTTAGTAAAAGCCCTCTTCTGCACAAAGCATTTTTGAGCAGAAAATACCAAAGGGTGAGTAAAATACAGACACAAGCCTTTGTTCTACTAATCATTATGCTCTTTTCAGTATTAGCCTAGGTGGAATCAGTGAAGAGATGACTATTTAAACATCTGCTTGGGCAATAAGAAGTTAATAATCAGTTTGTCCTTGTGTGTCTAACTTTGGTGATGCTGTTCTTTTAAGATTCTTGCTGGCTGTCATGTTTTCTCTACCACTTCTCTGGTGAGTTGTGTTTGCAACTTTATTCTGTGCAGCTGCAGCTCTCTACAGATGTGAGGGTTTTTTCCTCCAGATAATTATGGCAATTTCTTTATATTCTCTCATGTTTCTAGAACATGCATATTTAAAATTCTGCAACAGTAATCGTATCTTTAGGTCTTGTAATTCATTATGTCTATACTCAAGCAGAGATCACAATACGGAAACTAGCAAGGTGAACGATGCTGAAAGACTATATTACATCCTGAACAACAACCTAAACATATTAAATGAACAGTAGAACAATTATTTTGTTGCATTTGCTGCAAATTGAGAGTTTACAATATACTGCGATTTTCATTATCCATGTTTCATTTCTAACAGAGACATGTTAGAAGGTTGTGATTGCAGTGGTAAGGATGCTTTCGTGCATTAGCAATTCAAAACTATAAAGCTCTGAAAAAAAAAATTGAAGTAAATTTTGATACCAGCATTACTTTTTTTCTCAGCTCCCTGTTGGGGTTACTGAATAATTTTCAGAATCATGTAGCTAATACGCAATCAGTGACATAGAGAAGATATGCCATAGCTATTTAAGCCAATGGAGACATCTCGAGCAGAAGGCGGCATACAAAAAGCAACCACAAGATGTCAGCCTTAATGAATTACAGTAGATTATTCTGATTGGCTCCTTCCTGATAAGTAGCTAGATAGGGAAAAACTATTCATCATGTTGAAAATTTTGTGGAGAAAGTAATCTAAGAATAATAACCCTAGTCATAAACATAGTCAGAAAAACGAATTATCAGCTACAAATATAGTCCCTATGCACATTTGTTTCTACTAGAAAAAAAGCTGAAGATTTAACCTTTCTGCTTGAGACTCACAGGAAGGACATAGCAGGGGTTTGTCACTCCCCACTTGCCCTTTTTTTACACTCTTTCTCTAAGCATCTACTGTCAGAGCTGGGGTATCAGACTAGATGGACTTTGGGCTTTTTCCTGTAAAGTTATTTTTCTTTTCTTAATATTCTTGACCATGTTCTCATCCTGCAGTTCTGAATGCTTGTAAGATAATAAAGTCCAATTTCCATTTCCAGTCCAGCCTTGGAGACATCCAAGTGACAGATACTGATCATTATTCCTGGAATACTTTGCTATCTATCCCCTCATAGTTCACCATTTGAAAGCTGACAAAAGAGTTGTGCTCTCAGTTGCTTTTTTTGAGGGACGGTCTATTTGCCTGTAGCTTCTCACACTAGAAACGTTCTTGTGTCTGATACTGGTTGGTCACAGTAGCCAGGTTTACCATTAGCTACTGCCATCAGGTGCAACCTCCTGTTGTTTCTGCTTGTTGTTCACGCTGCACTGCTTTGCTCTGCTCTGTTCTGCAGCAAAACTGCTGACTGCTTCTGTGTCGCTCCTCAACGCTTTCTTTGTGCAGTCCATACAGTCTTTCATTTGTGCTTAAAAAGTTGAACTGATACCCAGGACCTGCACAGAGACCATGCCACAACAGGCAAATTTCCCAACAGGATCTCACCCATGCTCTGAAAAAAACAGACAAAACACCGAAAGATGCTTTGACCCAGATTTGCTTTTAGTTCCTTTATTGTGAGATGCAATGACAAGCTGCACCATTTGCTCCCTCCGCACAGATAGGTTGCCTGGAACACAATTAAAACTCTTACACATCAACTTGTAGCTGAAATAACCTGAGGCATCACAACACTTAATCGGGAAATTAAGTCCTGAACCTTTAGTTCCTTCACCTGCTCTCAGGTCGCTGCGAGCCGGCAGGCTCTAGGCTCCCATCGTAAAGCGTTCTCACACAGGCTGTCATCCTCCACTGCACCTCACTCCTCAAGCCTTATAAACCACCTAACTGAAGTTGATCAACTCTCCTCATTCAGGTACTAAGTGAAAGCACTTTTACTAAAGTTACTTTGGCCTTAAAATTTAATTCACCTCCTGTGTCTTCAGGTTTCATAACACACTGTTTGATGGTTACCAGTCTCCCTTGGGACATTTGCTTCTGCTTTATGAAAAGAGCAGGCATCCTCATATGCAGATAAAAGAAGCTATGGGGCTTGGCTCTGGGTTTTTGAGTGGTGAGAAGCCAACAGAGAGCAGAGACAGCACCCTGCAACTCCCTAATACTACCCCCAAAGCAGGGATAGCCAAAATGCACTCATACAGGGCAAGGAGATGATGCGCTGGTGTGGAGACGCCAGAAGTCTGAATCTGCATCCCATGGCTAAAAGTCATCTGCCATCTCGGACAAGCATGTCTGCAACGTAGGTTATTTGTGTGCCTGGCTGAAAGATGACTCACATTCTGCTGAGATCTGTTCTGTGCTTTGTAAAATGAATATGTTATAGTAGAATGTTTCCAAATTTAGGAGGGAAAATGTTTGGGGATGTTAAAGCTTCTTCCTGATACATCACTTGTTATAATATCCTTTACTTAGAGTAATCCTTTGCAAATATTAAATATAAGAGAGTAAAGGATGAAGAGCTGTCCTGGTTTCAGCTGGGATAGAGTTAAATGTCTTCCTAGTAGCTGGTATAGTGCTGTGTTCTGAGTTCAGTATGAGAAGAATGTTGATAACACTCTGATGTTTTCGGTTGCTGCTGGGTGATGTTTATACTAAGTCAA
>JANZLQ010000013.1:19675643-19699902 GCA_026212715.1 Elanus axillaris
CTTTCTTCTTTTCTGTTCTATTAAACTGTTCTTATCTCAACCCACGAGTTTTACTTCTTTTCCTGATTTTCTCCCCCCATCCTGCTGCAGGGGGGGAAGGGGTGAGCGGCTGCATGGTGTTTAGTTGCTCGCTGGCGTTAAACCACGACAAGACCTGTTGTTTCTTGCTTCTCTCAGCTTCTGTCTTGTAATTTGACTGGAATCTGTTTGCGTTTTGGTACAAAATCAGTTCCTTCCTGTGTACTTTCTTCTCTGAAAAGCAGCTAGACATATTGACCACTACCGCAGTCATAAGGGATATAGAATCATAGACTCAGGAGTTAGCATACATTGATTTAGTACTTATCAATTATTTTGTAATGAGTAGCACTGGAGAAATACAAAATGTCAGCAAGACAATGAAATACCAGAATTTATCTAAAAATATATCTGACATACTTTCTGCAGAAAGTCCAATGCTTCCAACATTAAAAAATCAAATTTTCAGACCAGTTTATTGTATTTATATTTTTCAGCATTTCTAAACATAGTCTATGAGTATTTGCCATTTTAAAAGCTTGTTCATATTGCAAAACTGATTAGTGTATCTCCTCAGCTCTTACACCAGAATATCCTAGAGCACTTGGTTTCATGGGTAACTTTACATTAGTCAGTACAACCTGTGCTCAAGTTTCATTGAAGACAGCTAATAGAGTTACTGTATTCCATGAAACAGTTTTCTTTCCTTGCCTGATGTTTAATCAGCTTCTTAAATGTTATTCACTTGTTCTTCTGTTCCCAGTATGTGATTTTCTAGTTTTAGCATTTTAAGGCAAAGTTATAGATTGACATTTCTTTCAACATCACTTTTAACCATTGACAGTGATGATGACAGATGATGTATACCTTCCCCCCATGGCAAGATGCTAATTCATAATCCATTTCCTGCCCTGCATTCCTAAGCTTACCCATCACATTCCTTATCTTCCTATTCTGCCACTTCATTTTGATTTTAAAAACATGCCCACCCACAACCACTACCCTCATCCTTCTCCTCTGCATCAGCTTCCAGTATCACTTTGGGCCTTCAGAACACGCACTTACGGGCAGAAGGAAAACCAACCCAAGCCCAATGAGACATGCAGAGTTACCAGTTTTCTGTTGCAGTCTCATTTTTCCTCCTTGCACTAGAGTGTTTCCCAGAGGGCAGGATGTGGCTTAGTAGTGTGTCTAAAGAGCTGGCCAGGCAAATGGGGATGTTGCGTACTTTAAGATAAGGTTTCGTTTTAACAGCTCATGGTGAAGCTGTGGAAGGATAGGATTCTTGGCACTATCCCGGTTTCAGCTTCCAAAAAAACATAAAAAGCTGCTTTTCCAGATTTCTTTTTTATGTTCTCCTGTACTACGTGAAACCCATATTTGGATTTTGAAATTTTCAGACCTCTCAACATCTTTGCCACCCGCTTTTTTCTCCCTGCATTTGGACACGTGACAAACTTCCTGTGGCTCGCTCCCTCCTTGAAACACTGGATCATGCAACAAGGCACATGCTGAGGGGCAAAACTGTAGCTGGTGGGGAGTCTGTTTTCCAGCACATACTGCTGGTTGCTCCTCAGCCTTGTGGCCTCTCTTGTCCTCCTTGCCATACGCAGCTAGGTGGTTGGCCTTTCAGCTGCAGCTGGCCTATGGGACCCTGGAGCCAGAAAACAGATGCAGTTTAGCTTGGGGATACATCCTGGAGGTAGCTGATTGTTTGGTACTGTGGCTTGGGAACATGGGACAGGGGGAGGCTGAGTGAGTGTCAGTTTTCAAGGATGATTTGAGAGGAAAGGTCATTCATTCCCTGTTAATCTCAAAACACCTGACAAACCTTGAGCACCAGAACACAAGTAATAATGATCATAAATGGTAACATCATTATTTTTTTCTCATTATAGTATTTTTCTTTCTTATAATATCTATCATTATTCAGAGAGGTTAGTCATTGAGTTGTGTCTGTTGCCAAAGAATTCAACTTTATGTGTGAAAGGAACTTTGTAAATGAAAAGTTAATCATCTAAAACATACATACGGTTGGGAAAAATAACTGTATAGAATACCCAGACCTGTCATGCTTGCTTATTGTCATCATCTCAGTAACTTCCTTGGAGCAAGGAGGGGGTGTGGATCCTGGGAAGGGAGGACAGGGTGTGCAGGACAAGCAGAATGTTTTACATCACTCCAAGCTATTATTTTAGGCTGTTACTCATTTCCCTCTTTGGGGCCATCTGAGAGAAATCAGTGAGATGAATGTTCTACTTCGCACACTTTGGAAAAACTATACCGATTTATAGGTCAGTTCTTCTGAAGACAATGTATGTATTAACAGATTAAACCATGGAAAATGAACCTGTGATAAAAGCAGCTATGGCAAAGCACAAGAAGACATAGCCATAGCCAAAAAGTGGCACACAGCCACAGACCGTTTGGCAAAGTTTTCTCATATGTTGGTTATTTGTAACTTGAGTTAAAGAAGCAAGGAAAACTGACACTCTCCAGAGAGCTGCTGCCTGTAATATGCATGGCATGCCAGAAAGGGCACCTGACAGAGGAATGGCACGGTACACCCACGATGGTGTGTGGGTCAAGAAGTGGCCATGTGGGGCAAGAAGACAAGAATGCACAGGAAACAGCAGCAGCAGCAGACTACAGGGAGATACGTACTACAGAGCAGTTTGATTTATTGCCTCCTGCTGGCTTCCCGGGACTGGAATGGGGTTTCCATGAACAAAACACTACCAGCAGAGCCCCATGCTCAGGCCACATGTCCTGGCTATATTGCAGGGCTGCGTGGACCACCAGGACCATGCTCTGCAGAGCTCACCCAGAGGGACAGGGCAGAAACCTTGAGTTCTGAAACTTTCATGTGCATATGTAAGGAGGTTTAGGGCATGAGGTCAAGAGCCTTCTGAGCTATCACATAGAAATTGCTAAGGCACCCTAGCACCCGCAGACTGTGCTTGGCTTCTACATCCCTTGGCAAGTTTCACAGCTGACACAACTGAAATTAGGCTGTGCTAGAATAAGGCATGCTAGATCTCACATTACAATATACTGTATTACATACACATAAAAATATAGAATATGACAGACCTATGACAGACCACTGGGATGTTTTCAGTTCTTGCAATGACCTAGTTTCTGACTGTTCATAAAAGCAGACAATAGCTATTTTAATCTGAAACTCTGATTTTCATACCATACCTAAATAATTAATCAAGCAACAAAAATTATCATCTAAACATATTCACCTACAAAGGTACGTGCAACCATATATATATACAAGAGAAGTACATTATTTTTTGTCTCTATCCATAAAAAAAATCCCCTCAATAAAACTGGAACAGCGGTTGAATAATATTTTTTGTCAGTTTTCTATTTATAGCAGGGGCATCGGATAATGAGCCCAATAGTCTTCCTTGTGAGCAAGGGACTCAGAATCCAGCCATAAAGGAATTCATATCTATCTATTTGCATACAAATTGTGCCCTTATGTAAACATTTAAATAGAGCATTGGGGAGATATCTATCCCCATGCAAGGCCAGATTTGAATATGGGTAGTATGTGAAAAAAATCTTTACTGTGTTATTAAGCAAAATCTGATTTCTGGATATGCTAACTCTGCAGAACTTGTGTGCTCCAATAGTTTAATGTCTGTATCTAATCCTGATTATTCCTAATCTTAAATCAGAGAAAATCCTCCCCTCTGCAATCACCTGATCTTGATTCCTGGATTACCTTATAAATACTTACTTGCTTATTACCATGAATCATCTCCTTCTTTAAATATATATTTTACATAAATAGGGCCTGACTGTCATTTTCTCAATACTGTGTTGTTCTCTTATGCTACTATGTCTCCTAGGTATTCTAGGTATACTGTAGAAGAAAACAGCTGGACTCATCTAATTTCTGAACATTTTTCTCCTGCTCTGAATACAGAGCAAATATATGTGGGAGCAACTTCACAGCTTTGAGAGGACCTGCACCCACTCAGCATGAGCACCACAGTGCTGATCTTACCCACCCTGAGCTTCTCTCTGTATGAGTAAATCAGTGCCTAGGACTATTGCTGGGCACTGGAACTGAAGTGTCTGTATTGCTAAATGGTTGAAGGAGTGCTTGGAAGAGTTTTGCCCAGGCACATCTCTCACAAGCAAATCCCAGTCATAGCTCGGGAACTGGCCAAGGCCAGGGACCATGTCCAACGGGGCATGCATGTGGCCACCCTCGTTTAGAAACAAGGGCCAACACTGGCTGTTTTGTCAGTCCCAGATAACTACTAGTTTGTTAATTAATTGACTAGTGAGCCCATTCCTTCATGGATGAAATGTGAGTTCATTTTATTTTGAAGAGCTGATGATGGCTCCTAACAAAAGGCCTGCGCTAGGTCTCACAGAAGGAATCCCAAGCCTCCCGCCAGGAGTGACCTCCATGCAGGCACCATCTCTTTCAAGGGCAGGCAGCAATGATGCCCCATGGTATTTGCATGGGAGAATGATCTGTTTTCCTAGGTAAATCAATGGAGAAGAAAGAACAAACAGAAAATATTGTTGCACCACTGAATACTGCAGGCAGTTCTGCCCCCTCACACAGCTCAAAAAGGATAGAAAAGGGTGTCAGGGATGGGTGAAGTTAGGAAACTGCCCCCATCTGAGGAGTCTTTAAATACTCAAAGACAAAGCTGGGGATGAGGAGGAAGATATAATAGAGCTCTGTAAAGTCAGGAATAGCACAGAAAAGGTGCACACCAAGTGATTATGGAGCATCAAGTGAAATTCCCAGGCAGCATTCTGAATATGAACAAAAGGAAGAATTATTTCAGACAGCACATAGGAAACTGGAACTTATTGCCAACAGGACATTGTGGTAGTTCAAAGTACAGATGGGTTCAAAAGGAGTTAAGAGAAGCTCCTAGAAAAAATGTTCATCAAGGGCTGTTAAAGTCCTGGATACACTGGCTCTAAAATGCCAGTGGACAAGATCAGGAGAATATACTAAGTATGCTTTGCCTGCTTTAGTGAATCATGCGATCATTGCTTGAGATTAGGTTATTGGGCTTTAATTAGTAAAATCATTCATATTTTCTGTTCTCCAACAGAGTTAACTATGTAGTTAATTACACAGTTAATTGTTAATTACTGCCAGGCCATAATTTGCATTGCTCATTATATAATGACTTTCCACTGACTGTTTCATAAACTGTTGGTCTGTTTTAATGTGTGTTAATTAATGCAATTACAAATTGTAGTGCAAACACAATTTACATATTTGTCCCATGACTCAAACATTTCCTCCTTAAACATGATTAATCAAAAATGTATGTGTCCAGTGTATAATATAATCATCTTAGTTAATCAATGTTCATTAACTAGAGCTTAGACGCTAATGAAAATTCAAGTTGGCCTTATCCAAAAAAATTCTTTGCTTGGGATCTTTGCCTTACTTAAAGGCAAACAGCTTTGAGGAAGAATTGCAGCACCTCACCAGATACTGGCCTGCTAGATATCCAATATGTGCAATTGAATACTTGCTAGGGACAGTTTTAGAAGAACAGAGTAAAGCTTTCATGCCTGTTGTTAAAGGGATATATCATCATTACTGTAGCTCAGAGCTGGATTAACTTTGGATATACAAAAATAGCTTCAGCGGCTGTGTAAGGTGAGTTTTGACTTTGGAGATTAGTGTTTCACAGGAAGAAAAGATACTCTAACAAAGTCTCTACTCACAACCACGTCTCAGGAATTAATAAAGTCAGGCCAACTAAGCTGATGATTCACTTCAGTAACACTGAAAAATCTTGACTTCATGTAGCTCTGGACCCTGTTTCTGCTAAATTAGACCTTAGTAAGTGAGTTACAGAAGAACAGGTATCAATGTAGCTAGTTCTGGGCACACAATATCACACAAAATATATTTATTTAATATCCTGAAAGATCTTTAAGCTGAGCAGAGAGAACAAGTTTGCTCTATTTCTTTCCATCTGTTCATCATACATACATTTTTCTTTTTTTCATATTTTTCCTTCCTTCCTTTAAACCCTGGTAGAGCATACATGTTTCTGAGTCTGACAAGAAAAAAACTACACTATCTAAAACTATGCAAGATGAAGGAGGGTTTTTTTACTTCTTAACCACCTGAGAGCTTGGCCAGTGAGATTGTGCAGATCTGTACTTTTTAAGTATTATCCCCTCTGTAGGATATAATTTTAAAGTAATATTGCTGTTAGCACAACCTTAGACTAGTTAAAGGTTTACATCAGCTCTGGATCAGCTAGGCTTTATTGCCTCAACTTTCTTTTGAACTGATCTGTGCAATTACTGAATCCTCAGCCCACAACCCAATAGCCTGGGATATAGGCATAGAGTTGTTACAGTGTGTATTAGTGGAAGATACCTTGATGGAAAAAGTAATCTGGTTAAAGAGAAAAAGAGTACCTTAAATGTAGTCCTATGAAATTTGGGGTTCCAAGTATGGCACTAAAACTGTCCCTAGAAATGCTGGAATTGACTCCTGCAGTTTATTCCATTCTTGAGCTCATTTATATATTAATATGTTAAATAATCATGCTAGAAAAATACAGAATTATGTGCCCACAGGCACTGAGAGCAATGCAATTTACCATCAGTGAAGTGGAAATACTGGCTCATTCAGAGATGGGGGGAAAAGAGTAGAACTGGTAAAATTTCCTGGGAGGACAACTTGCAGAGAGTTACAAGAGGGCAGCAAGACAAGCACCATGTCTTGCAAATATATGTAGACCTCCAAGCATATTGCCTTGACATCCTAAAGGCATTAAGCTTTCAATTCCCTTGCATCTTCCTTGAGCACGTGCTGTTGTCTCCTCCCTTCTTGTTCCACAGTGTGTAAATCAGTAGCCATCCCTAAGCGCTTGTGTGGTGAGCTCAACAGCACAACTGAATCTTCTCAAATAGGCGGTCAGGGAAGAGCTGTCTGTGAATAATTTTTCTTATCCTTTTTGTACCTCAAAGACCAAATTAAGAAGCCTTCTGGGTGGCACCTTGTAGATACACGAGTTTCTTGGGGGGGGCGGGGACGGGACACGACTGAGGTGAGATACAGTTCATCTGAGGAAGAAAACTCATCCTATGCTTGGTATTTAAGTTATATGTTTTTCAATACTTTCCCACATAAGTCCAGATAATTGGCAGGCTTAAATGCAGAGAAAATAATAAAGGTTAAAATATTGTTTTTCTTTTCTGGATGATTTTTTCACCTTACTTTTGAGCCAGGTCCATTAATGAAAGTTTCACTGGCCAACTGCACAAGTGTAGGCTCTGGTGTAATGCAGGGAAAGATGTAAGGAGAAAACTTGGGAGTTTTGCTGATGTGAATTTGAAAGTGAGCTTCCACACCAAATTTTTTAAAAAAAAAAGAATTATGAGTAAATTTCACCAAACCTCCAACCTTCTCTTGTAAGTTCAAAAAACTTTTGAGGAGGCGTTTTCTGTTTGTTTTTTATGAAGGTGAGCTGATGACTAGCTTCAAGAGTATGCAAAAATCTGACACTATAGAAAGGGTAAGAAAGCAATTTCAAAGTTATGAAACATACTCCTGCTCACCAATTCCTTTCCTGTTGAAATTAACAATTTGGAAAACCTAATTCCTGTAGTATTTTATTGATAGGTGAAACAGTTATCAGGCAACAGCAGAACAAAGAACTCTTTAATGCTCCCTTTGAAGAAAAAGATAATTGAAGTTAGCATTGATCAGTGTCACGAAAGATGGAACAATATCCTTAAAAGAGAAGAGTTGGCGGCATTTCCTACTCCAGATCATCCTCTTCTGTGGAAGTTTGCTCTATCTCTGTATCTCTTTGACAGAGAAAGTTTTGTCTCCAGCTCTTCCTTACTTCAACCACAGCTTTGAATTGCCCAAGAGGAGCACAGCTGTGGTGATACTTCAAAGGTCAGGACATAATCTGTCATGTAGGTCACATTTGACAGATTAATTGGTTCAGAAGTCAGTGGAACAATGGTACTTTACTCCATGAAAGTTTGCCTCTAACTACTTTGTTTTCTTTCATACACATAGCAAATGGTTGTCCCAACTCTCATTTACTTCATGCTCTGCTGTGGTCTTGTTTGAGGTTCCAAGAGGACAGGAGAGTCAGTCTGCTGCTAGAGTCCTCCTGGTTAGTTAGAGTTTTTTGGATAAAAGTGAATTGATTAAGCAACCATTATGTAGTTTGCACATCACTCTCCTGATGGCCTGCTGGTTTTTCAAAGAACAGACTTACTTGATGAGTACCAGTGAAAGTCAGCAGAAAAAGTGTCCAGCTTCATTTAACACAAAATGTAAGTAGGAAAGGGATAAAAGATCATTTAGTTTCTTTAGAGTATATTGAAGAAAGGCTCTTCACTTGCCTTGCCAAGTGCTGGGCAGACATATTGGAAGGCTGAGACAATAGCAGCATTGTTTGATGGAGTCTCTGGACAGAAGGGACAATTAGCTTTACACAAGATTTGGAGGATGTCAGGAGTGCCTTAGGGTGGGGGAGGAGCTTCATTTGCTCCCAGTCTACGTTCTTCTCTGTCAACTGGGATTCAACAGGAGCATTCATGCAGGAGAGAGCAGGTGAAAGGACTGCCGGGTCTGGGAGAGGGCACTACTGTCACATCTCTGACTGCCATTCCACATACTGCTCCCCACTGATCTCAGTTTGTGATGATGAAGTCATTTTTTAGTAAGATGTCAGTTCCTGTCTCAGGTCAGGTTCTACATTGCCTATTTGTTAAAATAATTTAAAAAAGAACCAACCCACAAACACAAAACCAAAAAACCTGTGATATTTCCCGTGCTGTTCTTTGCACTTAGTAGGAGCTCTCTACTGCAAGGCCATTTCATTATCCTTTTTCAGATAGGTCCCTTACACTTCCATAATGCCTGCAGAAAAGATAACAGTTGGATTACTGGTAAGCTGTGATCACTGTTATCTCATTGTCTCCTGATACCTTCTTATCAATCTTCATTCTTATTTTAATTGTAAACTCTTTACTGAAGATACTGTCCTCTTTTTTCTCTATCTGCATGAACCCTTACAAAAATAGACTTGACACTTAGACATCAGGTAGGGAAAAAAACAAGCAAGAAAAAGAATTCACCCCACATAATCTAATTCACCTATTCTCTGCCTGCTCCACTCACTTTGTAAGCTCTAGGTCCCCTTAAACAAACAAAAGTTGTAGAAGACTTGCATGGCTACAGTTCAGCTTTCATGAACAGAGCCTGAAGGATGAATCAGTGCAGGAGGATGCAGGCTCAGTTGAAAACCTCTTCTGTTTTTAATAGACTTCTTTTTTCTGACCATAGAAATAATGAAGGGATAAAGCCTTTACCTCCTCCTTTCGTTATTTTTGCTATTTCCCCCCTCGTAGCTGCTGACTGGTTAGTTAAATAAAAAAAAAACCAAAAACAAAAGGAATCCTTTTTTCTTCAGACTCCAGCTGTGTTAGCATATCTGTTATTTAGATGTTCCCAGGTCTGCTGCAGCACAATAGGATGGCTCTGCAGAGCTGTATGAGACTTGTCTCCCCTTATTAAGTGTCACTTTATGGTTGAATGGCAGAGGAATTTATAGGCAGAGATAGATATCCAGACCTGGGAAGGGCTATAGTGAAGGGCAGGAAGTGTTCTGTATCTATATCTGTAAAGGAGTTACAGAAAACTCCTCACTGTGGTTTGGTTTCCATTTAATTTTCCTGAGGGTTCCACTATTAGCTGTTAAGTAGAACTCACAGCATGTCATCAAGCTGAAGTATGTGAAACCCAGTATTTGTCACTTATGCTAAGAAAATGGCATGCTGAGGGAGACTGTTCTCTAGGCTTTCTTGACTCTTCCTCAGATTGGCAATTATTTTTTTTAGAAAGGCAGTGAGAATTGTGGTTAACAAACTTTGTGAGAAATTCTTTTCCCTAAAGTCTTTCATTAAGGGATGTTTTTATTCTTGTGCTATAAAAAGGGAACAGTGAGGGAATCCAATTCCCATGAGAGAGAGAATTTTTAACAGGCAGAATGGATTCCCCACATTCCGTTTGGGGATTCACTGAGTGATGCTGTACAATTTATTCTTTTATGTCTTACCTTCTGTATCCCTAGAGTGAGGCTAATATTTTTCTAAGTACCAAAAGTGACAGACTAGAAGGATGCTAAGTGACAAACAGCACTGCTACATAATGTAGTACATACAATTAGGAGAACACTAATCTTATCTGATTATCAACTTAGAGCAGTAACCAAAAACTAAAAAAAACCTTCTTAAGCCATCAAAAAAAATTCTTCAGTCATTCAAGGGCTCTTGAACTACTCTCATGAAGTACTCCAAATGAACACCTAATTGCCATGAACTTAGGGTAGTGAATTTATTTACTTTTAGTAACAGTAACCTTATCTATTATATTACACCTCATCTATAACTTTGGAATACTTTCAATTTTTGAAATTGATATTTTTCTTCAAAACTGGTCAAATATTCACCCCAATTTTCTTGATGTAGGGTATTTATTTCATGGAATTACAGTGGTCTTCACTCCTGTTCACTGAAGACTTCTTGTGTTTGATATGTTTGTGTTCAATGCACTGTGAATTTTACACATTTTTAAAATTTATATCATGCTGTTGGGGGTTTTACCTCAAATCAGATCATCATCTGATATTACAATATTCCTATAGAGAACCCAAAGAACTCACATATGATGGCTTAGTAAATCAGTGGTGTAGAAGTTATAACAAAATGTGTAAACATATGTACACATATTTTTTTAACTGAAAGGTGATGAAAGCTGCAGAAACTTGTGCTTATTTTATCAGGTCAGATCTGTGATTCCCTTTGGCTTAATGCAAAGCTGAACACTTTCTTAAACATAAAATTCTACACATGATGTGCTTAGATGTTCTCTCAGAGCAGCATTCAAAGTTGGTGTTTTATTTATTCAGATCTTTGTGATCTATAGTAAATCTTTAAATGTTCAGTTGTTTCAGCTTTGCTAATGACCCAGTTAACCTCTCAATTTGTATAATCAAATTTAACTCGCTTAACTTTTTAAGGTTTTAGTTCATAAGAAAAAATAGTCTAATGAATAGACTATTAGGCTAAAAATGAAGTGATAGTAGTTCACTTTCCAACTCAGGCCTATAGCCATCAGCAACAAGAAGAAAATACATTTTTTTAGTCTATATCTCCTATCTGTAGAATTAGAAGAATACTTCTTTTTCTTTCATGGCTGTCATAAGAAATAAAATTCATTAATGGCTATGAGGCATTCAGTTACTGGGATGAGAAACATATGATACACATACAGTAGTAAACTAAACAGAGACAGAAGATGAGTCTGAACACAGGAACTTACATACACAAACACTGAACCAATTAGCAATTTTCTCAGGAATTTTAGGGCAGAAATTAGCAAAGGGGGGACACCATTTCCAATTATGAGGATGTATCTGACCACTATTTGAAATCTAGAGGGTTTAATAACACAGACCTTGGCTTGGCAACCCCAAGCCAACTGGCCAAGAGGCAGAAAAAGACATGGACCCTCTTGGTCCTGAGATGCACTGTTCTCTGTTCCAGTAGGACTTAACTGATGAATATATATATTTCCTGGTGACAAATTTAGATCTACATACCACAATATATGATATATCACTGTTCTATGTGAGCAGATTTGAGGAAGAAAACAGTTTCCTATTCCATGACAATCAATTTTTTGAAAGCTTTCTGCTCTGCACTGTGAAAAAAACAAAGGACTTTCCATTTTGCCTTTATTTTTTTAACTGAAAGACAAAGAACAAGATAGCCACACTGGTTGCCTCTGCTCCCCAAAATATGTTTGAGAGACCAGTTTAAAACCATGGTCTGAATTTAGCAGACAATTTCTTACTTACTTGATCAGCTCCAACTTGCACAATGCACTTTAATTGCACTAATTCTGTATCATATTCCACCACAACAGACTCTACTCAGACAGCATGAACTTACCCAAGTGGCTTGGCTAGATGAGTTCATAACCTAAGTTAAGATGAACTGAAGTTTTTCTCACTTTTCTTAATTTAGAGACAGCCTTACCTGAGCACTGATCTTGTAAGCTGTTCCACCCAGATGAGCCCACGTGGCTACCTACAGCTCCAGCTGAGCTGCAGATATCTGCCTGGCTCTGTCTTCTCTCCTCCCCATCAGGTATTTATACTCATTGATCAGATCTCCTTGAGCCTTCTCTTCTCCAGGCTGAACAGTCCCAGCTCTCTCAGCCTCTACTCATATGTCAGATGCTCCAATCCTTTAATCACCTATATAGCCCATTGCTGGACTCACTCCAGCATGTCTCTCTTGTACTGGGAAGCCTAGAACTGGATCCAGCAATCCAGATGCTCTTCCTTAGTGCAGCCCAGGATACCATTGCCCCTCTTTGACACAGTGCCTCATGTTCAACTTGATGTCTACCAGGACTTCCATCTCATTTACTGCCAAGCTGCTTTCCAGCTAGTCAGCCCCCAGCACGTGCTGGTGCGTGGTGTTCTTTCCTGGGTGCGAGATTTGTCAGTTCTCTTTGTGGAACTTAGAGGATGCCTCTCAGCCCATTTCTCCAGCCCATCCATGTCCCTCTGAATGGCAGTGTAACTACCTGATCCATCAACCACTCCTCCCAGTTTTGCACTAAGAGCAAATAAAAAGCTCTTATAACACTCTCATATCTGAAATTCATCTTTACAAAGCCTCTCACTTCTCTAAGACACTTTTTAGTCTTTGTGCAGGGTCTTTCTGGGGTTTGTCTCATAAAAAGATCAACCCATGTCTCCCCCTGTGAAAGCCCGTATGAAAGCTATCATGACTTTTAAGGAGAAAGGGATAGACATTTTTGTTGTTTTTTCTTTATGTTTGTCCCCTTTTGTAAAATGCATCTCAAGTTTAAAACCCTCATCAATACTGGGATACGCTTTTAGAATGACCTGTTCTTCGCACAAGATTGTTGCAAGTTATAAATCTGCCTTAAAGGGTCTTTCATTGCACAGGGGACCTAACTGATGCCAGGAAACAGAGCCTTTTCTCTTAGTAACTCTCCTTTCAGAAGTAAAACTGCATCTTTGATAAAATCCTACAGGTTCAGAGGAACTTGGTAGAGACCAAGATCTTGGAAGAGATATTTGCAGTGGTTTTTTTTTAGGTTCTCCTAGAAACAATCAGTGTTTGAAGAGAAGCTGGAAAAGGCAATACCCTAGTTAACTTCTATATATGGCAGGTTCTGAAGCAATGAAGGCTATCAGTACATTTGAAAGAGTAAGAAGGGCACTGCAAGCTGCTAAACAATGTCACATACTTGAAGTATGCAGTTAGGACAGGTGATTGTTACCTGGGAAAGGCATATGTTTCTAAAAAGTACTTGTCAGCTGTGACTATTCACTGTGATGTTACAGTCCTGTGTGTCTATGTGTATCTATAGAATAAGGTGAGCAAGTCCAGCGAACGGTCACTAAGAAGATTAAAGGATTACAGCACCTATCATACAGGGAGAGGCTGAGAGCTGGGGTTGTTTAGCTTGGAGAAGGCTCTTCTCAGTGGTATCCAGTGACAGGACAAGAAGCAAGGAGCACAGATTGAAATATAGCAAATTACATTTAAACATAAAAAACATTTTTACTGTGAGGGTGGTTGAACGCTAGCACAGGTTGCCTGGTGAGGTTGCGGAGTTTCCATTCTTGGAGATATCAAACCTGACTGGACATGGCCCTGAGCACCCTGCTGTAGGTGACCCTGCTTTGAGCAGAGGAAGTGAATTAGGTGATTTCCAGAGGTCCCTTCCAAACTCAACCATTCTGTGATCCTGTTTGGGGACTGTTTTGTTGAATGAGCACTGAAGAACAGGTATCCTAAAGACCTCTTCTCTTTAAGCTACTGAGCTAAACTGTCTTACTTGAAAGGGAAACAGTAGCAGCTGCATCATGACAGAATGAAGTAAGAGATCTGCAACACTCTCTCACCCAAGTCTTTGTCTCATCATGCTGCTGTCACACCTCAGAGCCTGCTATGTGTGCAGCAGCCTTCAACAGATCTGTTCCTGCCTTATGAACACAGCAAGTAGGGGACTAAATCAGACATGACAGGTGGGGTTGTTTCCCCCCTCTTCCCACCCAATTCATTCTTGTTCACTTGCACAGTAAACCACAACAACAGGACTCATCTAGCTGAAAAAATCACCTCTCTGTAAAAAGCATCTAGCTGAAAAAAAATGGACTTCAGCTATGCCCATTCCCCAGGCCAGCTCCCAGTGTGGGATGGCACCATTTGTGCCAGAATCAGCTTGAGGCAGAATACTTTTTTCAGTGGCCCTTCAGCTTATTGAATGGCTCAAATTTTGATGCATGAGAAGCTGTCCTTATGAAAAGACACTAGACATGGGAAAAGAACAAAGACCTACCTCTGAGGCAGGTATCATGTCATCTAGACTACACCCTCTTCCAAACTGTACGCTCATTTGTGAAAACAGATTGTCTAGGTCAGGATCAAAAGGTGTTGGTGTCTTGCAAGAAACCAGCTACTTCCCATGTTGCAACTACTGTCTATCTGATCACCTTTCAGAGAACTGCCAGTTTGTAATCTTTATTGGTGTTACACTTGATTATGCAAGGAAAAAAACAAAGCAGGTACACACCCTATGCACACCAGCAAATATTTTCTGCTTTTTTGCAAGAATGTCTTACCCACTACTTGCTTTGTATCTCTTCACCGTTTCAGACTGAAGAGAGTTCAGTTTTCATCTCTCTCATGAATGCTCTATCTTTTTATTTCTTTCCAGGCTTGTTTGTTAGCTTTTCCCCTATCTTCAGAAGAAATCAAGCTTGATAGGTTTTTAATAATGATCAAATAATCTCTTTTCCACTAACTATAACGCACGTATAATTAACGATGGAAGCAGAAGGTTGAGTAAACCAAAGGTCATGGCAATTGAGGCTGATTTCATTAGACAGTGTTGGTATGTTATTGTTCCCAATGCAAAAATCTAGGTTTAAAGGAAGATAATGCATTCATGAAACTGGGCCACAGGAAATGATCATTCTTCCGTTACTTTTGGGTCACCTGCAACTTTTACTTTAATTAGGGTCACAAGCAGCCATTGCTAACAAATAACCTGAAAATGATATATGAATGTGCTTTCATCAAAATAATTCACAAACAATTAGATTCTTCCACACTTACTTATTGGGTAAAATTTTCCAGTATGAATAATTGATCATATGTGTAAGGGTGGAAAAGTCTCTCCACTGATTTGTGTCACTCCCATTTTCATCTCTTGGTAATAAGAGAGTAACAGGAAACTTGGGTCCCTGTATTTTGATGAATTAAAATAGAGCTAAGATTAGGATGGGATACTTTATGACATGAAAACTGAAGCATGGTACTTAAAGAAACACACAAAAAGACCAGCTTTGAGCTCCTTAGATGAAGGAATTGTTGCTGAAATACAGAAAAACTGCTTGGGGAAAAGGACAAGGTTTAAAGCTAGAAGTTACACACGTGGCTACTTAGACACACATCAGTCTATATAAATTGCAGTACTGGTGGTCCAGAATAATTTCTTTGATACTTACATTGCCTGCAGTGGAGTTTGTCCAGCATTGCCTTTAGCTCTGCACTTTAGTAGCCTATATTACTAAGCTTAATAACTGCAGAGTATCAATCAGATGATGCCAGTGGTCTGTTCCTGAGAGCGAAAATGCCAGACACCTGGTTGTTCTTTATATATTCACAGTTCAACACCCAGCTTTCCAGCTGCTCAGGGTCAGCCCTGCCTCCCTTCTTCCATGTCCACCTGGCTCTGGCATGGAGTCTTCTCTTCAGTGGCTTCATTAACCAGCCAAATATTGCTGATACTCACACTACTTGGTCCTTCACTGATTGTCAGATTTTTGACGCTCCAGTTTCTCTGCCCTCCTTTTCTTCATCAGTAATTCTTCCCTGATTGCATGGAGAATCTTTGCCTCCATCGCCATTTTGTAGCTAACTGATTTGTTCGCTTTATTTTGAGCCTCAGACATGCCTTTGTTTTTTATACTCCAGAATCTGTCAGAAAAAGTCCCAAGATCTTTCTGTTCCCACAGCAAGCTGATCCTCCACTTCCTAGCTCAGCTTTTACTTTGGCCAAGGGGCACCTCTTTTGCTCTTTTCATTCTGTGTTTTTTATCTCTTTTTTATTTTTGCATATCTAAAAGGTTAAATAAGTAGGATTAGCTAAGATCTCCATTCCATGCTTCCTTCCCTGCTCACATTTTAACTTGGACTCTGTCTGCCTAATTGTTTTCCAAATTAGTTCTGATAGCAAGTACAATGGGACTTAAACTATACTGACTTTTAAAGAAAGTCAGAAAATAACTCACAATCTATTAAAACACTATGCTTTTCTTCCCATTTTCTTTTCTTTTTAATTTATTTAAAAGGGTATGGGAAATATGAAAGCAGAAGTAGTCTCCATTTGAATCAGCATAGCTTTCAATCGGTTCATCCTTTAGCAATGTTGTTTACTTCTGCAATTAATCTACAAGTGAATTCTGATTGGTACAAACTGAAGTGGCAGAGGTAAGCCAGAAGTAAAACAAAATCTTTTGAGACAATATTTTTGAGCACTTTAAGCCTTGCTTATCAGTTAAGGTTTCACTCTTAAAATTCCTGATTAACAATAACAGTAACGCTGAAAATGAATGTTTGGAAATTATTATTCTAGTTGCACATTATTCTAATCCAGTTGAGATGCAGAGAAGCTCCTTCTAAACCATGTTAACTTCTCTACCTGTTTTTTCAGTACTCAACAGAATAGAGAAATGCTGACCCAAATGACTGTAATTAGTTCTTGTGATTGGAGTAATGGTAGATGAAGAAACAAAGTGTATAAACCAACTCTGGCTTACCACCCACAGACGCATGAGGCAGGCACTTTCTCACTATACACCCCCAACTCCAAATAATCATTTCCTTTCTTCACCACTGTATACTTTGAAAAATGTTCTGTGATTTTTTCTTACCAGCTAACAATTCAATTTTTTGAGCCTGCAGTTCCCCGAGGAAACTAGTTCAAACTCCTTAAATCAAGCTGCTATAAGGAGCCAGACAGTTTGAGCTGATGAAAACTGTATACACTGTAATGCAATAAAACCCACAGACCAGTCTTGGTCATAACAAAATAAAATTTATTCCTCATGTTGAGCTAACATTTTCTTATGGTTGTTATTCTTAAAGGCTATACACACTGATTTAAAAAGCATTAAAATGTTAATGGTTAACCAAGTATATGTTGCTGAATTCCTAAAAAAGTATTTGAACGTGAATGTGGTCCCTTTGAAATAATTGTTTAAGCCTGAAGATCTTGTGCACTAATTCAGCTTTACCATAAATCCCTCATCCTGCACTAGACTCTTTGCTATTGCTTTTTATGAGCATTAGATGAAAAGCTACATATTATTTTTCCTTTTTAAAAAGCGCCACTGATTATTATTCTGTAGAGGAGCATGCTTACACCTTTCTGTTTGAACTGGACAGAGCAGGAATCAGAAACTGATTAAGCAGAATACACATTTAAAAACTTGGCTGCAAACTACCACTTTTGGTGGTCAGCTGGACACAAGGAGACCTGAGCTCTTATTCCCTCCCTCCTATCTCTTTTTTCTTCAGTGACTGTGTAATGTAAAATACAGAAGCAATTCAGACCAGCAACCAGACAATTATTAGTCTCTTTTTGGAGCTGGCTCTTACAAAAGGGGTCCTCACAGTATACCCCCCCTTTCCCCTCCTCCCATCAACCTCATTGTGGGGTCAAGACCTAAAGGCCATGTCTATACTGGTAAACAAAACAGCACAGGGCTCATTTTCTGACCCTGTGGTTGACTAGCCTGGCATGTCTTACAACCATACAAGGTTTTAAACCAGTTATCCCTGTCACCAGGTCAAAAGCAATCTGTGTATTAGGGCTTGGCTTTGACCCACGCTAGTTTGCCAACCACAGCTTGCCACCAATTGTTTTGGTGAGGCCCGGTTGGCACAAAAGCACTTCATGGATGGTGCACAACCAGTGTTCTGGCATTTGCCCTGACCCTGTTCATTTTGCTAATTCAGATGTGGCCAAAGAGTCTTCGTATCCCTGAACAGGCAAATCGGCAGTGAGGACCGGAGTGCAGGATTTTCCATCCATGAAACGAAACACAATGGGGGGATCAGACAGATAGAAAGCAGTAGTCCAATATACTCTGTTTTGTCAGGAGCAAAATATTTGTCCTTCTGTGATGTAAAGCCAACACCTGTGTGACACACACGTGGCGCGCTTGTTCACATTAATAGGAAAGCCCAAGCCAACAACACTTTTTCTGGAGTTGCATTTGTGGCCTCGGTTTAGAAAGCAGAAAGCAGGATCTGCGCTGACTGGTTCACAGCTTCCTCTTTGGTTTGGCCTTCCTGATCAACCCATCACTAGCTGATGCTATGGCAAGTTTCTAGATGCAGGCAATTCAGTTTCTGCATCAGCTTAAACAACGAGCATAACCTAAACTTTCAAATTAGTGTATCTGAGCCAAGGACAGAAATGATCAAGCATTTGAGAAGGCAAAATAGCTACTGCTTTGGAATTAAATGTAGTCTTGTAAAGGTTGTAAATATTGGTTTAGAAAAGGCATGGAGAAGTCAACAGTTGAGGATTGGCAGAGTGCTCTTAGTGTGCCTGAAATGCATTTGACTTGGCTGCAACTAAATAAGTGTTTAAAAAGGCATTTGTGATAAAATACTTTTCTCTGATTACCACATTGAATCATCATGTGCTTGGATATCTGTCTAGGTTTGCAAATGGAACATTCCTGAGAATCTTATATTAAAATTTAGAGCTTCATAAAATGCTGCATGATTTTCACAAGGCCGCAAAATAACGCAGAACAGCGTATCTTGGCACAGATTTTCCAAACTAACTTAAAAAAAAATTCACTTCCTTTCTTTGGCCCCAATGGCAAAGCAAATAAAACAGGAGGAAAACAGAAGAAAAATAGGAAACTTCTCTGTTACTAACATTTTCATTGGGTCATTAAAAAATTAGAACAATCCCAAAGGGCAAAGAAGGAGACAAATGGCTAAAAGGAAAAAAAGAGAAAGTTCTGTAACTGCATAGAGCCATTGCCAGCTAAGAAACAGAGCACAGTTTGGACCTTCATGAGACACAAGCAGTTCTGGGGGAAAGAAAACAGGAAACAGAAAACAAGACCCTCACCAGGGTCATTCTATAGCACATTTTATATCAGTTTTGCTGCCAATATGCAGGTAACACTTAGCTTTCAACTGCAGTAATTTTCCTTTGGTTCAATTTTATGGTACATTTGATGTGGTTTTGAAAAATAAATGAAAGGGTGTTAAACGGGGTATATGGTAGTCATATGATTTATCACCAGGCTTGAGACCGTTAGCCTATATAACTGGTATACACCTTCCAAAGCTGAAGGAGCAATCTTACTGCAATCTTACTCCATTACTGCTCCCGAGACTGGTGGAACGTGAAGTTGTAGGAGAAGGTTCACGGTGAGTCTGCAATGCTGGGGACAGCGAGGAGAGGCTGCTCCACTGGGGAAGGGGAGTCAGGAGCCACGGGTGACGGCAGGGGCCACTGGGCAGGGGCTTCACTGACAAGGTTGCAAAGCAGGTCTGTTGGTAGCAGCCAAGGCCAGCCAAGAGTCCAGATGGCCAGACAAGCCCATGGGGATGAGGCAGGTCCGAGGTCAAGCCTGTCACCCATCAGGGTCCAGATCAACAGGCATGGCCATGGCTGCAGCACAGCTGCAATGGAGCTTAAGCCAAGAACAAGGGTGAGAGCCTCAGCTTAACAACAGCTCCTGGGCCAAGGAGCAGCAGGCCCTCACTGAGATTTCTTCTAGCATTTTCTTTCAAGGCTACCAGCTATACTATCTCTAAGCTGGCCCTGAGCCCAGGCAGCCACATACTCAGAAGGGGTGCACACAGGACCCCTACACACCAGCGATGTATACTGTTTCCACTCCCAAGTATTTTCCATGTTTCTGTCCTGCCTTTGTCAACCACAGTTCCTTATCAAATCTGTTACAATACTTTTGTAATCCCCATTTTTCAGACAATTTTTTTCCTTCTCCACTGCATTCCCAGACCCTTTTTCTCTTCCTTGTTTTAGTGTATCCTGTTTGCCCACTAATTTCCCAAGCTTCCCTCACAGTTATGTAGTCAGTCTTCCCCACGCATACTCCCAGCCCCTGCCCCTCACAACTAATAGAAGAGATGCTGCTACTTCCCACAGATAGGTATGAAAGCTCTTCCAGCCAGCAGTAACCCTGGTCTTTATTTACTCATACTTCACATACTGTGGATTACTCTATGCTGGCAAATAAACATGCTGATATGAGGTGAAATGTTCTTGGGCAGTGAGTCTCTGCCTCCGCTCCCCAGTTTCTAGACAGCTTTTTGCCCCTTGAACAGTCCAGATCTCAGGAGACTCTTCCTTTTAATCTATTTTTTTTTCCTCATCCTGGTCTGGCATTTGTCTTTTTTTTTCATTTGACTCAGACAGCTTCTTTCTTCATGCTTCCAGGGTGCTAGCACTAGGGTCACTAAAAGGACAAGAGAGAGAAATGCCTTGTTCTTAGTCCCCAAACAAGAACCTGTTCGGGAAAAGAAGCAGCTAAAAGCATCCATGGCAAGTTTTGCCTGAGATTCTGTAGCCCAGACAAGGAGGGGGAGTATGTATGTGAACTACCCATTTGCTGTAGAAGACCTGATGCACACAGGCTGCTTGGCATTCAGTGTTGGAAGTGACGTGGGTTTTCATTGGACCCAAGGCTTTGTAGATTTTAGCTGTTAAGAAAGTCTCTCAGTGTGTGCAAAGTGTAGTTTGGCAAGGGGTTATATCTCAGCCAGATCTGCACAGAGTACCTGCACAAACAACAAAAGGCATTCTCCTGCCATTACACCAGATTTGAAGTACCTGCTCTAAATGTTGGGACAGCTAGCTCATTTTGAAGAAAATAGTATCTTAGCATGGACCAAATATATATATTTTAATCTTCTTCCTGGAAATGACTGGGCAAAAATGTAAACAGCCTATAACAGGAGACATGAAAAATTTCATACCAAAGAGCTAGCTTGCCAAAGATCCAAGCAACAGGAAAATTGTCTTATAATGGGAAATTTTAGACAATTTTAGTAATAGCTGACACAAACACACCCACTTATAGCAAATAACAGTTCATAGAGATATTGCAGATAAACCTATACACAATCTCCACAAGTGCCTACTCAGACCCTAATTAAGCTGGCATGAAGCAAGACTAATGAAGGGTCTGGCAATTGGGAGATGATACCTTCAGGAAAGAAAACATAGCATGGCTGAAACAGAATGCCAAGAGGATAAATGTGGAAGGATGAGAAACCTGAGGCAACACAAATCTGTAGGGGCAGAAGACTCTCTCCGCGGGGTAAAATGAGTAAATGTACTGTCTGATCTGAGTAGCAGTAGGGGTGGAATCAGAGCAACCACTCTTGGTCTAAAACCTCTGGCTTTGGACTGGTTTCCAAAACCCAGGAATCTGCTGGAGAAGGTGTTACCTGAAACCTCAGAAATTCCCTCCCTATATTCAATGTCTCAGCTCTTTTTTTTCAAATATTCAATTAATATTTCCCACAGTTGGAGACAACATTACAGAATGGAAAACAGTGCTATTTACTGATTTTTTTTTAAGTAAAGTGAAAAAGCTTTTGTAGACCTCACTAGAAAAATATTATGTGTAATAATTTTATGACATATTTTCATGAACTATTCCAGAAATTATCTTTTACAGCAGCACAACACAAATAGACTATATGTTTTGTTTTGCTTTGGGTAGAGCATATAGCATGAAAAATTAAAAGTGCTTTTTCAAGCACTAATTTTTTGGCAAAATATCTTCAGTGCTTTTTCTTTTTCACCAGGGATGGCAGGTCACTTTAACAGGTCACCCTAGGAAAAAATCTCATACCTCATGAAAATGCCTAGAACTGTTTAATCTGTAAAAAGAAATTTTTCACTAAGTTCTCAGGGGAAACCCTATGAACAAGCCCAGTGAAAAAAAGCTGATAAATGGAAAGCAATAGAAAATAACATGCAGTGTTTTCACAGCCTTTCAAGCTGTTTGCAGTTCAGTCATTTATTGAAAGAGTTCAATTCTGCTTATGTTCCATATATAACTTGTTTTCTACAAACTTACTATAAAATTAGATTATGTCATATACTGAGGGTACAAAAACAAAGCAGGTGGGTAGGCTTCCTTTTCTGCAAAAATATCTCAGCACAAATAGGACCAGGAAGGAACTCTTCCTCATCTATCAGAAATGAATTAAAAATTAAGTAAGAAATCTAGTTCTGACTGTGGTTTGGTTTTGTTTGTTTTTCAGAAAAGATCATGCATTCTTAAACTATTAGCAAAATATAGCTAGAGCTGTGTTAGAGTAATATAGCTATACAGTGGGCTTGATTTATATACACACACATACACACACAGAGTGCACACTAAATTTTAGTTAATAGAGTCACATAGGAGTACTAGCAAAACGCGGCTACTTAAATCTCATCTGGGAGACATGAATGAAGTAACCTTCTAGGGCTGTGCCTAGATATGTCTAAGTGGAGCGGCATCATTTGGTGACTCCCTGCACAAGACTCTTTCCCAAGGAGCCTTGAAAATATTTTTCTGTCCAATGCAAAACTTTTCTCAGCTAAGACACAGTATTTGAAGGCTTGACAGACTCCGTAGCTTCTTTAATCACAGGCTAAGATCACATAGCAAAACTCTGTAAAGCTTTTTTTTGTGAAAAAGATGACAAAAAGCTATGCCCAGTACATATTTTAACACTGACTGGGCCCTTAATTGCACTTCAAACGGTGCTGATAAATTCTTGCATGTCTTACTGGACCCTCAAGAATTAAATCCACAAAGAAAAGCCCAGGTATGGGAAGCTGTGATCAAGGCAGGCATACTAATGCCTAATGATAGAAACCGATATGAACTGGGCTCACTATAGAGTAGGAAATCAGTGCTTCAAAAAGCTATCCTTTCCACATGCCACATTTTCATCTTGGTCTCTTAAGAAAACACAACTGCATTCACTACCCATCTCTTTGCTCTCAAATAACTTTTGAACCCTTTTTACAATTTCAGCCAAATTCAACATAAGGGACCCCAAAAATACTAAGTATCATGAAAATCAGCGGTGAGGAAAAAAGACTGCTAATCAGTGTCCCCACCAGAGGGAAGATGGTGTGACTTTGTCTGTTACCTGCTGCTTGACTTACCAGTAGGCTAATCCTCAGCACAAGCAGCTGGTGAGCCTGCCAGCATACACACCACCGGGAACCATCTCCATTTTGCAAGTGCACGTGGGAACTGGGGACTGCTGGAGCCTATGTAGAAGGGATGGGTAGAAAAAGGATGTGGAACATTAATCCATAGGTAACCAAGCTTTGTTAACTGTGCTATTTCTAGAACAATGTACTACACACACTTGGGTGAAGTGTGTTCATGACGGTACATTGGGGTATTCTGTGGGTAAGTCAGAACGAGCTAGAAAAATGGAACTTTGAGATTAATAAAGTCTCATGTGCCAGGAAAGGAACCCAGTCGTGGTACAAGACAACTGGGAACTGACAAGCTCCAGACAAGCTACTTGTAATGGCTAGAAGCAGCGTGCCTGCTTTGGGGATGCGGACAGGACGTCGTGAGACCCACGACCAGCGAGCGGGTCATGGTGGCAGCAGGTCAAGGCGGCATTAAGCTGTGCAAGATCCTCCACAGAAGAGCAAAGGCCCACCTGCCAGCAGCTGATTTGGGGGTGGGCAGCAGCAGGAGCGGACTGGACACGCTGCAGACGGGGAGTCCTGTCCTCGGGGCGGTGGAGCCAGACGCAGTCACAGGCGCCAAACGGCCACCGGGATGGGCAGCCGTGAGACGAGGAGGCGGTTGGTTGGATGCGGTGAGCGGGGGGGCCCTCCGGGCTGGCTCCCAGAGGAAGAAGCCCTCAACCTCCACGAACGGGAGGCCGAGGGGCTGTGAGGTGACCTGGGCCCACGCCGTACCGGCACGGCCTCAGCGGGTCGGAGGGGACGGGAGGAGGCCTGCGGGAAGACAAAGCCCAGACGGCTTAGCCCGGCGCCCGGGAAGCAGAGAGCGGGCGGCACCAGCGGGGCGGTGCTGACAGGGCT
>JANZLQ010000013.1:19718014-19732879 GCA_026212715.1 Elanus axillaris
TGTCCCCCCCCGTCCTTCTTTTTCTTCCCCCGTCCCCCCACTCCCCCACCCCGCCTTTCCCTCTTCCTCAGCAGGGGCGAGTAAAGGTGGAGACGAGCCCGGGAAGTTGCCGGAGCAGGAAGAAGAGGAGGAATCCCAGGTTTTGCACGGAACCGGCCATTGCAAATGGTTCAATGTGAGAATGGGATTCGGGTTTATCTCCATGAGCAACCGAGAGGGAAGCCCCTTGGAGTCTCCAGTTGATGTCTTTGTACACCAAGTAAGACCTATTTTTGTCTTCCATCACAGCCTGCCACATTTGGTTGAGCTCAGTGGGACTCCACAGTTTCATTTGAAGTAACCTATCTTTCCTAGGTATTTAGGTACTTCTGTAATTAAAAAGTTGCCTTAGGTAGTGGTTTTGTTGGCAGCATACAATTTGAGTAAATAAGGTCGTTAGATTGTGTTTAGTCTCTGTGGCTGGAGATTTATGCAAAGGGATAATGCTGTTTCTTCCTATCTTCCTCCTTGGTTAGAAACTTCTCCTATGCATTTTGTTTTTTTTTTCAAATGCCACACTTTTCTTTTAAACAAGGTTTATCATATGTCACCAGACTTGCCAGGAGCAGATGCGCCTTTCCTTGGAAACTGATTAAAATTAAGCTCGGAAAAGGATAAATAAATGTCGGTTTTCATTCAGATAACATTTGAATGCAATTTTAAATGCTTTTCTTGTAAACCAAGAGTTGCTTTTTAAAAGCTCATCTGAGATTAATGAGTGAAATTAAGACATAATTATAGTGTTATTTTGCAGTAATTCAGACCTGAGATCGTCCCTGTGGTGATACACTGCAGGGTGCATGTGGCTTGGTCGGTTGATTTTTAAATATTCCTTCCTAGAAAAAAAAAATCTTACGATTAAGGAATCAGACCAAAAGCAGCATCTCTGTAAGGCTGGTGGGGACTGAAGGGGTGTGCGGCCGTTGTTTTATTTTTAAGCACAGCAGCGTGAATGGTGTTTGTATTTTGAATGTGGAAGCTGGTATGAATGCCTTCACGAAAAGGAGTTTCAGATGGAAGATACATACAGAGTGATAAAGTTAAGAGAACTTTTCCCAAGGTCTGTAGCGTGGTTTGTGAAGAAAGATGTGTGTACACCTTCCCTGGTCCTTCGGTTAGTCTTCAGTTGCAACAATACTATTTTGAATTTCACTCGTCCTCTCTGATCAGAGAACAGAAGAGCGATATCAGGTAAAGAGACCATTTTGGGTTTGGCTAGGGCCATGTTAGGATGGCAAAAAGGCATCTTAACTTTTTACGTGGTTGTCCATTTTCTATGACGTTTGCCATGACGAGGCAGGGGGGTGTTCCATGATTGTGTAGTGATTCTCTTTTAATGTTCCATTTGACGGCCTGGCCTTATTTTGCGGTAACTTTCATCAGGTTTTTTTGAAGAATACACCTTTCGTTAGCTTAATTAAAAGGTGACTGAAACTTAGAAAGAAGGCTGCTGCCGTGGCGTGTTGCCTTGCTCCTTGCGGTGGTGGAGTGGATTGCTGATCTTGCTGTCTTACATGTACCCTACGCCTAAGGGGCTGCGCGTCAATATTAGCTGCTTCTATTTGGAATTATATACAAAGTGTAGAATCCAACAGTGAACTTGCTAAATTCTTATGCTTCCTGCTTTGTACTGGCATATGAGGTGCCCCCCTCTTTGCTGCTGCCTTTTCTTTCTAGAACAGAATGAATGAAATACTTATTAAAGAAGGAGCAGTCTTCCTGTTTTTTCCCCCTTTCTTCCCTCCTTTGTACCTTTTTAAGTCACGAAATTGCTCTTTACCATTCTATAAATTTACTTTATAGATAAACTCCCTTTTTCTTCATCTAATTTTGTGTTAATATATGTCATTCTTTTTGCTTCTCAAATAATAGAAGACAAACATTTGAAGCATAGCAGTGGTGTTAATAAAAAACGGATTTGGAAACAAAGATATTCTTAGAGCTGTGGAAATAGAGAAGTGTAGAACTGCATGATAATGTGATACATTTAAGTAATACTAGACAAGGTGTGCTGTTCCAAAATGGAAAGTAGTCATAGAAAATAATAAAAAAGTATGTGGTAAGTTTGGAAGTCGCTATTCAGTTGTGTCCCCTGAAGAAGGGGACAAGAAGGAAATGTTATACATGTTTGTTTACACTTTAATAATCTACAATTTATTGATATCCTTAGGTTTCTAAGACATATCACAGTGTAAAATGCAGTGAAAAAATAACATGTTTTACTGCACATATACTGTGCACCTCAGTCATTTTGAGTATTACTTAGAGATACATCTTACTGAGCAAAGTTACTGGTATTCTGCAATGGATTATTCTTGCAACAAAGAAAATGCGTTTCTTACCTTTTTCTTATGAAATCTAGGATATACATAAACTTCATGGTGACATGAATCTTCTTTCCATCAGTCAAAAGCAGAATTTTTCTGTTTAATGTAATTTCAGAGTACATTTCAGATAATTTATATTGCTATATAGAAAGCTCTGTTAGCTGACTATCTCACCAGTGGTAACAGTAGCAGCCAGAGCATGAAAATGTCTTTAAATCAGTAATGTTATTTAACAGTGCTGCTTGTACAACAGAGGCTGTTGCCTGGACAGTGATCGGATGCTATTCCTATTAGTTTCATTAATTTGAAAAATTTAGTCATGTGAAAAGGTCTTTTCAAGGCAAAGAGGTTAGTTTGTTACTCTGTTGAAACAAAATATTGCTGTTCAAAACTGCTTTGAAGGCACTTCATTTATTTAAGTGTGTGCACATAGTGTTGCATGCATTCACTCATTCTGCAGTGTTTGTAGCTACTAGTACCATTTTATAGAATCAGACAGTTTAAGCAGAGGAAAGAAGCTTCTATCTTATTTAGTCCAAGTCCTTTCAAAGTTAGCTTGAACCCTGCAAAAGTATTTTTACTTCCTTATCTTAGCTTTTCTTGGTGAGGTTATGCCCAGTTTATGAGATCTTGCTATGAGCAAAAACTTAATGGATATAATAGTTTAAGCTCATTATACCTAGACTTTTGAGCTTGCAATAAATAATTTTGCTTTCTTCTTGGAGTTCCTCCTTGGCTGTGTGCAGATTGTAGTCATGTTTTCATAAAGTCAGTGCTTAGCTAATTGTGTATATTGATGTATTTTCAGAGGACGATGCTTTTGTTTGGACTTCTCTTCCCCTCCACCCAATGAAAGTTCTGTTCTGTTCATGAAACAGCTCAGTACTGAGTTTTTAACTCTACCTTTTAAGTTCTTCCTTCACTACTAATCATTTTGATTGATCTTCTCTGAACTACCTTCAGGTTGTTGTTACCCTTCTGGTAATGAGGTACCTAGAGCTAGATGCATTATTTAAGGTAGAAACACGTTAGCCATTATATATGTGCATCTGTGTGTGTGTGTGTGTACATTGTAAATAGGGTACACGTACAAACATCTACACTCTTTTGTCCTTTTTAGCTTTATTCTGATACAGCTTGTATCTTTAAGTCATGTGTTTGAGTCATTCAGTGTCATAAAAATTACAAGTCCTAAGAACTATCTAATTTTTCCAAGCCAAGCCATGCCCACTGCAGCATGTGCCTAGTCCACTGTGTTTCTTTTACAAAAAAAATGAAGAGTAGCGATGTTAGTCCTTGAATATGCACCTTACTGAATATGGCTCAGTATTGTCATTTGGACTTTTAATAGGTTAGCATGGAATGAATAATAGAGCTTGCTTTTCTTTTATGATGTGAATTCTGCACATAGTTAAATGTGAACAGCTCTTGTTAAATTTTAGAAAAAGATCTATTTGTCAAAGGGTAGAACAGACTGGAGAGGTGGAGTGAAACCTTTTGTGGTACACATGAAAAAAGGTCTTCATTACTAAGAACTAAGAAGAGCTCAAGCTTTCATAAAATCAGAGAAAAGGATGATGTGTGTTAATTTTTTTGCATGTACAAAATTGTATACAACACTTAGGTACAACTTTTTGGGGTGCTGGCAGTAAGGCAAAAATGCTGCGGCTTCTTCTCTGCACACATTTTGTATGGAGTGTATTAGAAATGTCTGTTTTCCTTTGCTTATAAAGCACAGATGTCACAGATGATAATGAAGGATGCTGGATGTAAATAGAGGCAATTAAATACATGTTTGTAAATATCAAGGGTTATAATTTTACATTCTGTTTCTGAGTAATCTGGTCTTTCAGGATGAGATGGATTGTTCACTTCAGAAGATGTTTGTTGGGACCTGGCTTTGTAGTACAAAATTCTTACTGCGTTAAGGGATTGATACAGGATTTCTGAACTGGGACCTTAAACATGATCCTTCTTTGGGATCCTCTTTTATGAGATGGGGAGAGGAAGGAAGGGAGGAGCAGCATGCAGGAGTTGGTGTATTTTGTTTCCTCATTAAAAGGAACATGGTTGGTTTGGAATTTTTAACTTTCATCTGAACTTTCTTACTGTTACTGCAAGTTACTGCTATTACAAGATTTGATAAAAATGGGAGAGAGCCTTTTTTCTTTTCTCATTGAGTCCTTCTGCACCGCACTATTGATAGTATATTATAAATTTCGCTCTTGTTGTTGCAAGTATGGTTGTAAACAGAAGAAGAAAGGGAAATTAGACATATAAGCAGCATCTGAGAAGTTTTTTCCCTTAATTTGACTGACCATCCTTTTGCATAATGAATCAGATGCCTGTTCTTTAAATTTCTGGCATTTTAGCCACAGATTAACTACTTTTTTTTTTTTTTTTTAAGAATAAAGTTGGGCATGGCATGATACACTGAATGCTGACTTTCTTATATTGTGATATATGTGAATCTGCTTTTGCAAGGATGCAACCATTCATCTAGCACGTCTTTTCCATTTCTGCATTATTAGGAGCCTGTAAAAAGCTACTTAATTGCTCAGGATAACTGCAAGTTCTGGGCAAGTGGGGTCAATATTACATTGCTCCTTATTGTTAAATATGACATAGCAATGCCCATTTGAAATACAGAAGTCTTCATGCAGAGTATGCTATTACAAACTTGTTATCTTTGACTTCTGCTGGGGTCCAGGCAAGCCCAGTCCTAATCAAAACAAAAGTGGCTAGCAGGATTTAGAGAGGGAAGCTGAGGAAGGAAGCGAATGGGGAGTAAACGTGTGTCTGCAGTGAGCATATGTATCAGAGATCTGGCAGAGATCAGTCCTGTGCTAAAGATGTGGGTGTCAAAGTCTGCTCAGCAGCCTCGATGCGTGGTAGAATTTGTAACGGGTAACTGTTGGAGATCTGGAGCCAAGCTTTGGCACTCGCCAGTTGTGTTGGAGCATACAGAGGAAATTGACTTTAAATTATGGGGACTGTGGATTTGTGGTGTGGAGTGGTACAGCCTTGTTTGGGATTTTTAAAATTTTTTAAATGTATTTATTTTGGCTACTAATTAGGCCCAGTCCTGCATTTCAAGTCCTACGTATGGATGCATAGACAGATGGCAAAATATTTTACGGAGGGCTTAATGGTTTAAGATGGTTGTCTGAAGAAACTTGCAATTTGGTATTTAGGTTATGGAGCCCCCATCTGTGGAAATACCTTCCAGATTTCATCTGTTTACATCTAAACCCAACATTACAGTGCATTTTTCTCAATAATTGTACGTAGTGTTTAAGTGAATGGCAAGTCCCATTAAATCTCAGTGGTGTTGAATCAGATCAGATTTTGCTGAAGAAGTCTAAAAAATAAATGTTGACAAGCAACAAAACAAGTGGCACAAAGACAGAGGCCTGCAATGGGACTATATTGTCTTAAGAGAGATTTCCCTCTTTAGCAGAGCAGTGTGTACACCCTTTCCAGAGCATGCCATCCTCCTTTTCTCCAAGACTGAGGAACTTGTGCACAGGGGTTGGGATACTGGAAGGAAGAGGATATTTTGTCTGGGGCACAAATGTAAGATACCAAAGCAGATATATGAACCAAAGCTAAAAGGAAATGAATTGTCAAATTGGGAAAAATGTTGTTGTTGCTTGACCTGGTTTGCAGCTACATCACTGAGGTAGTAAGTATATCTAGAGCCATCTGGAGTTTTGTTTCAGATTCTTTACAAAATATACTCCCATGTAAATATTGTTTAATTCATCTTCCTTGTGTAACCCATCTCAGTAAAGGCCTGTTGTCTTTCCCCACTGATTACTAACAGAAGCAAAATTAGGCCCATCAGTTTCTACAAAGGTGTATAAATCTGACTGTAAAGGTATAATTTAAGTAAGATTCTAGGAACCTAGAAACCAGAGGGTAAAGGCTGTTTATGATGTTTCTTAAATGAACACAAAGAAATAAGGGCATACCATTTACATTTTTCATTCCCTGTATTTAAGGGTGCTTTTTTCCCCCCTTTTATTAAATTGGTTGAAAGTTAGCATGACTGATAGAAAGGACGTAGCTTTTTCTAAGGGACAGTTACTCATGACAGGTCTGGACTAGCTTTTGCTTGTGGATACCACTGGTGAAAGCAGTGAATCCTTAAATCGCTCTTACATCGGCAGAGTATCAGTAAACACCTCTGCATGGAAGGTGGAGAAATGGTTCTAATTGCTCAGGCATATTTAGTTGAAGAAATTGATGTCCAGGCTTTTCGTCAGATTATTCTGGCTGGTCCTGGCTTAAAATGGGGGGTTAAATCCTTGGAAGATGGCTAGAGGGAATTTCAGATCCCCACTCCAGAGGTGGCTCAGCTGCTTGCAGAGCAGCTGTGGAAACTGATGCAAGTTTTACAGTCTGCTGTATTAAGGAAAACTGGCACTGATTTTGATTTTTTTTTTTTCTTACCATGCAAAGCTGTAACATGCAGCAGGTCAGCAGCTGCTTTGCAAGCAGCTGAGTTGGCTTTGCAGTAGCGGTGTGGTGAACAGGTGGAGGTTGAAACTCCTACAGCCACCCTTCTTGGTGGGAGTCCTACGGCCATGATTTTACTTTTACATTTGGCAGCAGTACTGCTGCTTAAGTAAGCTTCAAGAGCTTTTATAGCATTCTCCCTGTTGGGCTAGCATAAGTGCCTGTGAAGCTGCATAGCAAACCCAGCTGAGGAAATCTGGGGGTCTGTATCTCATTTTTATCATTTTTTGTATCAGAGAAACCCCATGATCCCCACAAATAAGGGTGGGCAGTGTTGGTCCCATGAAAGGGCGGCTGAGGATGCAAACAAGCAGCTGCCAGGGTGAGGTGAAGGTATGTATAGGAGGAAAGACAGCTGGAAGCTACTGTCACAGATCTTTGAATGAAGCTGCTGTCTCCTCTGATGCAAAACAGGAGAATACTGGCGTTACCTTCAGGTGGGGATGGAAATACAACGGAAAAGTGTTAGTAACTTTTCCAAAAAAAGGGCACTTGTGGGCATTGGAATGAGTCCAAGCATTTAAGCTCTCCTTGAAAGTGGAATGTTTCAGGAATCTTTTTTGGGTCACACTTCAGTCTTATATGCTTCACATTTTCTTGTTTTATTGATTACAATTAAGCTGTGGCATTGAAATATATTGAATTGCAGTTTAAAACAGCACTATTTATAAAAAAAATGAAAAAAATTAGAAGGAATTTTTGATTCATGACAATAATGTCTATTTCTTTACAGAACAGAAGTAAGTATATTTACAGGGCATGTTCATAATAATTCAGATATATCTTTTTAGGACATAGGTGAGAGAGCTTAGTGAAATTAGTTGATAATCTGAAAAGCATAGCTCCTTTAATTATTCCATATATGTAACTTCCAAAATAAAATACATCAATATATTTGAAAAGTCATTTGTCTGAGAGTGTGTAGAATATCCTTTTTCTATTATCAGTGCAGGAGTCCAGAAAATCGCAGATATTTTCTATTCCAAAATTCTAATCTAGTGCTAGAATTACATTTTTTTTGAAGGAGGGAAGCTAAAAGGTTTGTGTTGGTTTTGTTAGCATCACAGGTTAGTATTTTCATCTGTTAAAATTGTTAGCAGGTAAAATCTGAGTGAATGCATATATAATCAACATTTGGCATATATGAATTTGCCTACAAAATAGAAGTAAAGTTCCGTGACTGCTACAGATCTTATGATGCTCTGTTAGAAAACACTAATCTTGTTATTACATTCATAAGTGTGTACTTCTCATGAACATAGCTGATAGTGGCTTTTCCATCAAAGATAATCTGTTCCCAGAGAGGCCATCTTCTAATTAGTCATGGTAATTTATAGGTATGCAGCATTAAGGGATTTTTTTTCTAGATTGCTTTTATTGTAGTGCCACTTGAGTCTACTTTAACATTTGTGTTATAACTTTCTTTGAAATACATGCACCAAAATAATCCCTGGGCTGAAATTGAGAGTAAAAGCGATAGCCCTTTTGTACTTTAAGTAGACAAGAATAAGCATGAACTTGAATTTTTTCGAAGTACAGGTGTCTTTAAAATCTCTTAATAGTGCACATGCACTATAATTTTAAAAATGTTTTATTTCATTTTACAACTGTGTTTTGCAAGCTAGTAATCAAAATCTTGGTTGGTTTTATGGGCTGTTTGTAATAATACAATCTTAGTGGAAATATGGGGTTTTTAAAAGCCTCTGCTGACCATGTGTAGTAATTTCTGAATATTCTTAGACTTGTTATATTGGAAATACTAGAAATATATAAAAGTTTTAATATAGAACGTACCTAATAGACCCAAGCTGGCTTCTGTAGACTTTGGATTACACCCCTAACTACTCCTTGTCTCTTATATGAATGCTCTTACTGTAAGTATGTAGTTTACATCCTTTTGTTTTTGTAAGTGTGCTTTTTGTGCTCAAAAACTTGAGGGCCATATTGTCATCTGCTTTGTCCCCTGTATGGTGCCTAAAATACAGAGTAGTCAACTAGGGTTTGGGTCAGTGCTGCTAATTAAAAATTAACTTAAAATGATACAACTTAACATAATGTGTATGCATGAACTTGCCATTTATGTAACTTGTACATACTTTTCACAGTATGCTACTTTTTTGTACTGTGAATGTATAATATTCAGTGTCTTACCTAAATCCACCTGACCTGCTAACTTGCCCATCTGCTTTGATGCAAAGCTCTTGGGCTAATAATGATGTGGGTTTTTTTTCATCTTCCTGTTGAAAAATGGCTGAGTCCCAAATCATTCCCTCACAGGAGGAAAGAGTGGTAGAACTAGTATGTTAAATGGTCCCCATGTGAAAAAGACCCCTCACCTCGGGGGCAGGCGGGTTCTGTTGAAGGGGACTGAAGCTCACCCTGGCAGCAAAAGCGCTTTGGGATCTTGAACAGCAGCTCTTCAGTGCTCTGCAGAGAGTTGGGGTCACCTGTACAGGGCCTTTCAGCTGGGGCAGGGGCAGTGGGAGGTGTGGTAGGTATTGCGAAAACTTCTGAAGAACTTTGTAACTGCAGTATTGTCTATCTGTGGCAGTATTGTGTATCTCTGTTAGCAAGGGGAAGGATGGGAATCCCCCAGGCAGAGCCCATCACCGTGTGCCTTTTTCCCAAGCCCCTGTGTTAGGGAGGTAGAGACCCTACCCACATACAAAGGAGGTCGCAGACTCATGGGGAGGGGGAAGTAGCTGAACCCTCTGTCCAGGCAGGAGCGGGGGGACAGTTTACAGATTTGGAGGCATAGTATGGTCCTCAAATATTTGTAAATGCGGTTAGTCAAAAAGTTTCCATTTTGCCGCAGTGTTTAATAGCGTTCCACTACAGCGATTAAATTCTCATTTGGCTGTGCCAAACCTGCTTGCTTCTTGCTTTGTCTGCTTCACTGTTTGTTTTTGGGGGGGGGGGGAGTTGTGTGTGTTAATTAAAGAAAACATGTTAAATTTGTAATAGCTGTTTTATATGAATCCAAATCACATATGCTTAATGCTTTCATGTAGCACATTTTGCAATAACCTGTTTAATGGATGGGAAATGTAGGGTAGAAGTTAACCCTGTAAGGAATACGTGGTTTCTTGTATAGGGGTCTGTGTGGCTGTAGCACGCATGCTGATTTTAACTTAACAGGACATTCAGCAGGGCATCCTGTTCATTGAGTGTGATTTGGGTTTGGAAACTATTGCAACCTAGAAACAAAGAGAAAAGTAAAATGATTTTGAAGAGTGTTTTTAACTGGCTTCAGAAAGTATTGATGATTGTTAAAGATAGACATTACTTGTAAGGTCATTGATCTGTAGGTGAAGCAGATGCATGAACAAACAGTAATAGAAATTAGTTTCTTTATAGAGAACTTTGCATGTCACCATCGACTTTAAAGGACTAGTCATGAAAAGAACTGTGGGATTGAACTGTAGATGATAAGAGAGCAAAAGATTTTAGACATGCATTGTCAAGATGAAAATCATATTCAAGATTTTCACGCAGAAATATAGTACATCTGAAGATTACATCATTGCTTGGATTTAATTGAATAGGATTTTGTTAGTATTAATACATGCTTTTGCGAACACTTGATGCAGCAGTAAATACCACATCTTTCACTAAGGAGTGCTTAATTCTCCTGAACTACAGTCTATTATCTACACTAAGAAAGCAGGCTATCAAATTCTCCTCTTAGCAATGCCTCCTCTTCCTCAAGAATTAAAAAAAAATAATTCTACTAAACATTCCAGAATCTGATCTGTCAGATTTGGAAATGTTTAAAATCATTTAAGTTCAAAATGCTCTGGTTGTGAAGGTTCCTTTAAATTTGATCTGTGCCTACATTGTCTTCAGTAGAAATTAGCAAAGATCTTTGTAAAAAATAAAAATGCATTTTCTATTTTATATGTTGTCTTTCCATTTAATGGCTGCATAACAGTTTTGCAAGACAGCAGATACTTTTAAAAATTCATCTGCAATCTGCTTTGAGCAACAAAATAACTTTACGTTTAATAATGTAATTGGTGGATTCATTTTCCCCAAAGAATTTTTACATTAATCTTCATTAATTTATTTCCATGAAGCAATTACATATTTTTTTTAAATGGGAGGTTATTTTACTTTTGAAATAAGTAGTTTCTTTATTGATAGCTTATTGGAAAGTGATAGCCCATTCCAAGCTTATGTGGGTTTATTGTTGATCTTCACACAGATAGTACTGCTTCCTTGGATGATCATTTCTTTAACTGATGACAACTGTAAATGGACCAAGATTAGACTGTTAAAATGGCTACAGTTGAAGCATTGTCCTTTTGCCAAAATTTATTATTATTTTTAGTGTTCATTATTCAATAATATAATCAATGTTTAACATTTTCTGCGATCTACATATTAATAGGGCTTTTTCATATGGGAATAGGTAATTTAAAAATTTATATATAAAGCAGTACTATGCTTTTATAGTTATATTTTGTTTTCCTTTTATCCATATGTAATTTTGTATTCATTCTTTATTAGTAGTATGTCTATTACAAGGGAGCTAAACCACCACTGACCACAACAGGTGTCATGAAACACACCTACCATATATTATATTCTCTTGAGCAATATTGAGGTAATTGGCATAAAATGATTGATTTTGTTGTAATGTTTCTGTCTTTAGAATGATAAATATAATCTATTTGTTAAATTATTAAAAACTGGTAAACCTTAGTTCATTTCCATTTTCTTCCTCCATTTGACTCGCGTTTTAAAGGTACAGTATAGTTTAGCTACACTTCCAAGGACTAAATGTTACCAAGAGATGAAATGTTGAGCCAGGTGAAATCAGTGAAATAGTTGTCAAGAAGTTTCAATAGGTATGCACAATTTCTCTCAAGGATTTTTTTCTGATAGTGTCATTTAAGAGCTTAGATATTTAAAACAGACAAGTTTAAATAAATGCAAGGGGGTTTTGTGTGTATAAACTATCGTTTGGTGTGCTTGTTTTTACTGTGAGTGCTTCACAACCTTTAAAATGCCCCCAAAACCAATTATATAACAGTATTATTTGTATGAACTTATCATATTGAATGTTCATCTAAATTCTTGCAGCGCATTCAGCTGTGCCATGTACATCAAGAGAAATGTGACTCCTCTTCACATCTTATGTGGCAGAAAATACTCCATTGGCTTCCTTTGTTCATTTTCACCAGGGTCTTCGTTAGTTTAAGTGTAGCTTTTCCATTTTGCAGACAAGGACTAACTTGGCAGATAATTATTTAATGATAATATGCAAGAGAATAAAAATGTGTACTGATCTGTGGCTTTCTCCACTTAAGTTATCATGTAGGAAGTTTAGTATGGTTTTTTTGTTGTTGTTATTTAATTCCAGCAGTTTAGCAAAGTTAATCTGAATTTGTATGTCTCGCTAGCAGATTGTTCTTCTAGGCACACTTGCATCTCATTACCAGATTTTTAAAGATGATGGAAAAAAAGCAAATTATCTCCTTTTATTAAATCTGTATGGAACTAAGTTATCAAACAGTAAGGGTACATGCTAAATACATATGAAAGACAGTAATCCTTAACGTCCTTTAAAAATTGGTTTGTTGAAAAATACTGATTACATTGCTGAAAATAACTGCGACACATGTACTAGGCAAAATATCTTTGTGTCAAAAGCAGATGTGCAGATTTTGAAATGTCTGGTTTCCATGAACTGGACTGATTTTATAAAGAGCTTTCTGGTAACAATGTTGCTATTAACATTACCATTAAAAAGCTACATTCAAGGATTAAGAAATGCAATTAGCAAAATTAATTAGATATTATGCAAAAAACCACAATGAAATATTCATTATTAATTAATACAATAGCTCTTAAATATTTGCATACAAGCCTTGTTTTGATCTTCTACAGTGTTCATGCCTATTTCAGGAAAGACATTTAACAATGTAGGTCAGTTTGGATTCTGCTGCATAAAGGAATGGCAGAGACCCATGTTAATTGTAACAGTGGTTTTTATATTTGTCACTCCCCTTCTGGATCAGTGCATTGCAAATCCATAGTGTCTAGAAGGGGCCAAAAGTAAAGATTCTGGGTCTTAATTTTTTCCGCTTGCCGAAAAGATTTGCCAGTTGGCCGTTGACTTCTCTGCTGTGCTGCCGTTGGCTGGCGTGGATGGAGGGAAACCTCTGGTCTTGCAAAGAATGAGCTGTGATTTTTTTTTATTTTTTTTTTTCTTGCATGGGCGTTGTATTTATTGTGTGTTCAGTTGGCAATACTCAAGTAGGGCAGGTTGCTTCTAACCCAAAAGTTGTCTTGGACTGCGCTGGCCATGAAGAGACCGTAGGATAAATGCTGTCAGCACCTCCCTTCATTTAAAACGTGCATGAAGGGGAATCAGTGCAAATTCTTGTTGTTGTTACGCCTATTTTGTCCAAGATCATCACTGCGAACATAAACAACAGTAAAACATTACCACCACGACAGTGAGCAGAACACCTGAAATCCGGTTCTCGGCCACAGGTCTGCGAGCGGCGGGCGGGCGGACCGGCTGACGCACGGACGGAGGACCCCGCGCTGCTCCTCCTGGTGCGAGCGGCAGAGCGGGGCGGGAGGAGCGGTGGCGGGGCGGGTGCGCTATTTCTAACGCGGCGGTATAAACCCGCCGCCGGTTTTCACGCCTGGCTGAAGAACCGCGGGGGATGAATTTAGGCAGGCGACTAAGTGTTTGCGAGCGAGGCGTACCGCTGTTCCGGGGGTCTTTCTCAGCGGGCCGCGTTACCTGGAGGCGGTAAGCCGGCGGCCGGGCCGGGCCGGGCCGGCCCCGAGGGGCTGCCGGGCGGGCGGGCGGGAGCCTCCTTAAGGGCGGCAGGAATGCGCGGCTCCCGGCTCAGGTTGCAGGCCCTCCGGTCCAACCGGGGAAGCCAGGGTCAGGGCTATTCATTGCTGATCGCTTCCTTGGGCCGTTTATAACCCAGTCCTCCCCTGGTAGTTGACCGCGGCCCAAGGAAGTGATCGATGTGAAGGATTCAAAGGTTTTCTTCTCGTTGCTCTCGTAATAGGGTTCTAACAGTTTTTCAAGAGCAACGCTAAGGTAGCTCACAGCGCAGAGGCGGAGATGCTGGTCAGTATCTTCGAGAATCGAAATAACGGGTCGAACGTAGCCGCCGGAGGGTCCCGGTTGCGGGGGGGGCAGCACCTCCGCCGTCCCTGGACGAAGGCTGCGCCCCGGCTCTGCAGCGGCGCCGCCCGCGGGGGCAGCGGGGGGGGAACCACCGCTCCCCGCGCCGGAGGAGCAGTTCGCCGTCAGCCACAGAGCCAGCTGACACGCGGCAAATGCCAGTTAAAAATCTGGCGAACACGCGGGTTCTTCCCGGAGGTTTGCTGCTGTTCGTGCCGGCGCTCGGCGCCGTGGTACCATCTCTTCATACGGGGGGGCTACCGAAGACACAGACGCTTTTAAGCGGAGCCGGGGTTAAAGCTGGCGCCCCACGCAGGAGGCCCGGCCGGGCCCGCGGGACCAGCCCTAGCCGCACCAGGCCCCGGGCCCGCTGGGGGCGCGGGGGCTGCCCATCAAGATGGCGGCGGGGCGGGCGGCCAGGCCCGGCCCGGCCCGGCGGGGGCGCCCCACCTGCGGCCCCGGCGCAGGCACAGGCTCTCCTTACCATTAGCCGCGTCCCGCGGCCGCTTTTCGGCCCGCAGGCCCCACCCCGGGAGGCCGGCGGGCGGCCGGGGCTACCCTTTGTTCTGCGGCCGCGGGGTCCTGCCCCTTCCTCCGCCCCACGGGAGGGAAGCGCGCCCGCGGGGGGGCGGGCGGTGCGGCGGTGTCACCCGTGGGCAGCGCGGGAGGCGGCCGGCAGCCAGGGACCGGCCGGTCGAGGCGCCGTGCCCGCCCGCCCCTCTCGTCTCACGGGGGCTGCAGGCTTGTAAGCGCGGAAGAGAGGGTCCTCCCCGCCCCCGTTCTGCGGCGCGGGGCCGGGGGGGCGGCGGCCTCGCCTGC
>JANZLQ010000013.1:19732979-19764872 GCA_026212715.1 Elanus axillaris
TCTCCGCTTCCCGCGGCGCTCGGCCCCCAGCCCCGCTCGGCGGCGGCGGCGGCAGCGAGGGGAGCCGAGCGGGGCTCCCGCCGCGGGGCCCGGGGATGGCGAGCCCCGCCGTGCTGGGGCTGCTGCCCCCGCTGAGCTCCCCGCCCGGCCCCAACCTCAACAACAACAACAACAACAACCAGGGCGTGAGGAAGTGCGGGTACCTGCGCAAGCAGAAGCACGGCCACAAGCGCTTCTTCGTGCTGCGGGGCCCGGGCGGGGGGGAGCGGCCCGGGCAGTCCCTTCCCCGGCCTGGGAGCCCACCCCGCCGGGAGCAACGCGTTGTGACGGAGGGGCCGCAGGGCTTGGGGATGGGGGGCGGTGGGGTCTGCCCCCTTCACATGAAAAACGACTTTGAAAAGAAGTGCAGCCTCCTTTTAAGGAGCGTATGAAACCTGAGCTAAGTGTTGCATTTGTTGTTTGCTCCGTTGGTGCTGAGAGGAAAAAGAATACTGGACGGAGGGCTGTATGTGGGTACGATAGAAAGTTAGACAGACATTCAGTGATTTTCTTAGACCTCCCAGGAAATAGCTAGGCTTCCCCTCCCAGTGACCAAGCCAAACACGCTACTAAATACCACGCTGTGTTGAAGTACTCCTATTTACAGAAATACCTGAAATTTTAAACTGAATACATTTTTGCCAACAACAAGTATCTTTTCTTAAACATGTTAGAGCTTTTCAGTGGTGTCTTACCTCGCGGCTTAGAATTTCCCTTTAAATTCGGAGTGTTGTAACGTGACAACACTAGGGCTTTGCAGAATATTCAGCAGAATTATCTGCTTTTGTTTGTTTTGAAGGAGAACATAGTCCTTCATGCTAAAAAGTCATTCGAAAAGATTAATGATTGTAGGATTCCGATCTTGCAAACACTTGTTCTTTAAAGTAAGAACTATTCCTGTAAATAAAAGGTTTTAAGATTAGGACCTTAAATATGCGACTTCTATAACTGTTCACCCTTTAAAATGATTTTCTGCTTTAGTCTGGCCTCGGGCAAAGTTCCGCATTGACTCGATGGGATTTTTTTTTTTCTTGTGTAAGAACTATAGTTTCACTACTTAAAATACTTTTTTAATTGAGGAAAGGATAGATGGTTTGTTAGGTATTTTTTCTTTTTAAAACCACAAAAAAGTATGTACTTTATATATGAAATGTATGTATTTCTTTCCCAACAACAGTTCTGCAAAGGAAATAAAATCAAGCAATCTTTAATAGCATGGGTCTCAGTATGTTGATTTTTCCATCTGTGTGGGTGTGTTGTGTAGAAAAGGTTCTACAAGTTCTCTGATGGTAGTTTATAATAGTATAATTAAGACCAATATTTTTTACATTTGAAAATAAAAAAATACACATTTACACTGTGAATGGTGTGTAATGATTCACCCTTCTGGGACAGTCTTTCCTGTGAGGATGAGGTTGGTGTTGTGCCGTTGACTATGACACATTTGTGTCAGTTGCTCCTTCCTCCCCCATCAGCATCCAGCTCACTGGAATCTCATGTTTTTTTTTCTGATAACATTTTTACTTGCAAACCATTTTTTTAGATGCATACGTTATAAAGGGAATTTGTACTGACAACCCTAAGGTTTTTTGGTTGTTTAAAAATAGTGCAGAGATTAAAGGCTGCTTTACTTCTTAGCTTCAGATAGGAGACACATGCTTTTTTTGAAAGTGTTTGTCAAGCAGAACTATTTCACATTTAAAGTACAGATAATTTTGTCTCAGGTTTTCTATAGTTAATTAATTAACACTGCTGTCTGGCTGCAGATTTTCAATCAAACATAAGGTTGTGTTACAAAATGTACAATTTTTTTACTGTACATGTCAGATAATTGGAATATTTAGATAATGTTTCCTTTGGGATTGGCAATTTATTTTACCCTTTCTATGTGAATTTGTCTCTTTTTAAGGTGAAAGTTAAATGTTGCTTTTACAATTCTAAGTAGTAGAAATACTATTCTAAAATCACAACTCTCAAAAAGCCCAATAATTGTCATTCCATACACCAGTTCTTTCATGTCATTTTGGTTGATACACATCAAACTTTTCATTGCTGTTCTTGTGAGCCCCAGAATTATGCTGCGTGGTTATTTTTAAATTAAGAAAGCATCTCGATTAATCTTGTAGGAAAAGTTGTTTGCTGAAGATGTGATACCATGCTAGGCTTTTGTTTTGGTTTTCCCCTGGACAAAATCCTTGCTTGTTACAACCCTGCAGTTTCATTATTGCCTTAAGCCACCTAACTAGACTTTTGCTGGAAGAGGCAATCCCACCCCTTCCTCGACCCTGGCCTCATGTTCCCACCTGGACCCCAGTGTCAATTCTGCTGCCTTGTAGCTGCAGAAGGAATTGCAATCCTTTGTTCTTTGAGCTGAAAACTAGTAGTATCAGCAAGCTCATAGGACTTTGGTTTTGCTACATGAAAATTGGAGCTAATTTGAGGAAACCAGTGGAAGTGTGCAGCTTGAGGAAATGCAGAATCTGACCACTCCGTTTGGTGTCAGGACAGTGGTAGAGTGTAATTTTCAAGGAACCGAGCCAAAATAAAGTGGGAGTTCTTGTTTCCTGAACTTCTCTTCAGTCTCACTGAATTAACTTGCTAGCTAGGAAAAGACTTCAGAGTGAGATTTTGCATGACTGCATCTCGCAGAACCTTCATGTCTTCGTTGGTGTACGCTCATCATGACTGCACCTTGTGTCAGTGCTGTGCTTGGTCTGGCATTCATTTCCTTAGAAAGAGATGTTAACAGTCCAGTCCTGCAAATCAAGGATATGATGTCTATTTCTGTAACTTTTTAAAAAATAGAAGTATTTGAGAGTGAATTTCCTGTTGTCATTGTTGATGTTTAATTTGTGACTCCCCTGCTGGTGTGTAACTAGCAGGTATAATTGAGATGTCTCCTTTACCAGTCACATCTTTTACTTAATATTACAGGATGATTACAAGTTAAGCTCCCTTGAAGAGTCTCCATGACTTAAACTTTCTTAGCAGACCCTACATAATAAGTATTAGCTGAACTCTGCAGCTACTTCGACAGAGGTTCAGGGCAAACCAGTGCTACATCAAATAAGCCATAAACAGCTTCTTTCCTGGTGCCCAAGCTCTGCTTTGAAACAGGATGTAGCAGTAATTTTTGCTTCTCTTTTAAGGACACTTGAGAAATATTTTCCCCAAAATAAACCACTGAAATGTTCTGAATGAACTGAGAAATGTTTCAGACATACTTCTCACGCACATGGATGTGTTTACCATTCATAGTATTAGTTCAGTGCTGCAAAGCACTTGTTACCTGTGCCATACCTACAGAGTTAAGAAGTCACTTGGATTTCATTTGACTTGGCGGATGATGATGGAGGTCCTGAACTGAGCTCTGTGCAGGACTCCCTTACACAGCAAGTTGCAGGACGGGCTTTCAATTTGTCTGAGAGCAGGTAGGACTGAATTCTGTCTGTGCAGGGTAAATGAAATTATGCCACGTGCTGCGTACAAATAACCTGGGCAGATTTAGTAGATGCAATGAGAACGTTGAGGTCTGGTTGCTGCTTATTTAACATAAAGTTAGAAGGATGTTGTAGCTAATAAAAAGCCAGAGTGATTATCTTCAGACTGTTTATTGACACAAGTTGTGCTGTGGCTGGCTCAGATATACCATACTACAGATATAGTATGTTGCTGCTGTATGTTAGAGTTCACCCCTCTCCCCGAGGGGTCTTTGGTGAGGAGGTAATACAGATGTAATTGAAGGAACCTTTATTTATTTTTATATATATATATATATATAATTTCTGTCAGAAGTGAGTGGCCTCGGGCAGCCTAGGATGGGCAGGGTAGGAGTGTAAGAGATCCAGCAGCTCTTCAGGGCACTGCTGACAGTCTACAACAGGGCAGGGTCAGTGTGGTTCGGGAGAAACTGCTTTGTGTGGCTGTTCTTAATTGAGAAGAATATATGTCCCCAAATTTTGAGAAATATTTCTCTTATACAGATAGATTGCCAGTGAAGAATGGAGCCTATCCAGTAGCAAAGCTCTGTGTTTAACACCTTTTGATCAGGATCCTCACAATAATGTTGTCTTTCATGTATAAAATCATATATGGTTTGAATTTGTAGCTGCTTTTCTTGTAAAAGCATCTAGGTATTCATTTTATAAAGAAAATTTGCCAAGTGCCACTAAAAAAAATTCAGTTCAACTGCAACATGTTACCGAGGAAATCATTACATGTTTCAGTAACCTTCATTTATTGCATAGATTAATGGTTCATTAAAGTAATTTGGCACTTTCTCTTGCAAGCAATAATTTGTGCGCCTTGTGCACTGATACTACATACACGGTCTGACTGGATCACAGCCATACACAGTTGCCTTAATATAAGACTGAACAAAGTAGGTATGGCTGTTTCTGGCACACAGATAAGAATAAGGAGGATCTCAATATTGGGTATATTCTAACAAATAGAATTATTTGGTACATTATTCTAGCAAAGACTGAGTTAACAAAACAGCATTTATCTTTATTTGTAGGTTGCTCTTTGGGTCTTTATTGATTTCCAAATTTCAGGTAGTTATAATAAGTTACCATGGTGACATTAACAGTAAGCAATTTATCTTTTTTTTCAGTGGTTAGGGAAGGGTATGTTGCAAACAAATGGAAAATTTAATGTAAGAAAGAATAAGCTGCCTGTGAGAAAATATTTTTAAAGGGAGAGTAAGCTGTGAAAGTAATATTTGAAAAACTTAAGACAGTAAAATGTAAATTTAATTTCCATTTAAAGGTGTTTGCATAGCACAGGATTTTCTTTATTTCACAAAATGAAATGATACCTAGCTTTTCTGAGCAAAATATAAATCTCTAATTTCACAAAGAGGAAACTTTATAAACTTATTTTCTCTCTCTCTCTCATCAGCTTAGCATTTGTGGGTCAGCATTTTACCATAAACTCTTGATTTCTTTACAAATAGGATATAACTTCTAGTAAATAAATAATTTTAGAATTATCCCTGGAAATGTGGGGAGGTTGACCAAGGAAGAGTTTTTCTTTAATAGCTTTTTATTTAATTCTCAAGTAGTGATAAGGAAACACTGCTTCAGGAGAGCTGAGCAAAATGCAGTGTACGCTGTAGGCATTTCTGCTGGCTTTCCTTCATCTTCTGCGGGTGCCCCTCCTCCATTTTGTTTTCCTTTTTCACAAGTTTTCTGGTTGTGCTCTCTCTTGACCCCACTGTGTGAGCTTGTAGCCACACAGGACACTGGTAAGATCAGAGAATACTACTGTTGGATTAAATCAAGAGTGCATGAGTCAGGAAAAAGACTGGAAAGGCAACAAAAGAAAAGTGAAGGTCTACTGTTTTATCTATAAAATGATGCAGTAGTCTTAAGCCAAGGCTTGAGGTTTTGTACAGCTTGTTCGACATTTAATATTGAAAGATAGCATAGCTATTTGTAAAAAATCCCTAAATAGATTTCATTAAGATCTGGTTTTCTTGTGATTTGTTATCACAATTCAGAAAAACAAGAATAGTTAAAAGCACTCTCAGTCTAAAAAGGCAAGCAAGTGCCAAATAGAATGATGATTTCCTTTCCTTTTTCTGCATTTCAAACAAGTTTCCCTAAGATAAACCCTTGAAAACCATGTAACACCATTTAAATATTAATCGGTCCTTAAAAATGAATGCCTTTTATTTATTCCTAAGAAAATACATCTCTGATCCGTGCATAAATACACTTTTTCATTCAGAAGTTGACCTTAACTTAGTGTTTTGTAATAATGTTATTTTAAAACCTTATATTAACATATTTAACCTGTTTCTTAGCATTAGTATTCTAGGTTCAGTGTTCTGTAGAACAGCGCATTCATCTACAGAATATAAACAGAAAATACTTGTACTTTTGTGGTAAAGTATGCTTATACCTGGCTAACTGAGTAGATGATGAAGCTATTTAAAAGCGTTTTAGAAAGTGCTTCTTTAGACATATGTAAGAAACCTACATTCCTCTTGTCCTTACACCTCCAAAGTCATATCCATCTTTAGTTTGATTTTCATCTTTTCTTTGATAGGATTTTAGCACTACCATTTGTTAACTATGTCATACACCTGAACACCAGGGAATGTATTCTGCAGTCAGTATTACATTTCCAAGTTTATCAGTCATGATACTCCATGTACAAGGGGAGGCATTCACAAGTCTTGTGAAATATGTACAGTATCTGATTATAGGATCTCCTGAATACTGTGTTCAGTGACTTCAAACAGTCTTTTAAGAGAAAATATGTGTTGCATTAGTTTGCTATTTTTCTGTACCTGTGGGTCTGCTTTTCACATGTCTGACAATGGATTGAGTTTCTTGGCAACTGCTGCTTGATTAAATTAAAAAGTTGTGCAGAGACGTCTGTCAGGATCTGGAGATGAGAGGACCGCTACTGAGCTGTGCTCACAGATACCAGGGTACAGGCTTAAATTAAGGCATGGACCAGCTTAAACGTAATGGCTGCAAACACCTGCCTGATCAGTAGCAGAAAGCATCCCTTATTAACCAACCTGGTATTACTCACTTTGTGGGCTTTAAGACTGCATGTAGTGATAAATAAGCCAGGGTCAGGAGGCAGCTGAAGCAGTGGAGTGCGATTCTCTGTGCTGTGTAAGAGGTAGCATGTCGTTCCCTATCATTTTTTTTCTCCCCACAACAACTGCTACTGCATCTGGCACATCTGGCAGAAGGGTGTGTGCCTGGTGGTATCGCTCTGGTCAGCAGTCTGAGCACAGCAACCCTGTCTTTTGGGAATGGGGCAGAAATGGGAAAGGAAAGAATTTTGCCAGATAAATGCTAAATTATGCTGTGCCACCTTCCTTCAGAGCCAGGGAATGATGTCCGAGCTGTTTAATTAGCGACGTATATGTAGCCTGATACACAGAGGGATGGAGAGGCAGGACAGACTTTGAAATGGGTGCATATGTGGCTGCCAACAGATGTAGTCAGGAGTCTATGAATCACAGTGTTTGTGGTAACAGTAAAATTTTTGTAGCCCACACAGTTTTGTGGAAATTTTTTTTTTATTTATTATTTTTCATTTTCTCCTCACCTTTCTGTTTAATAATAACAGATTGCAAAGGCGGGTATTTTTGTTCCCTTTCCAGAAGGATTAGGACATAGTAAATTTTAAAAGATGAGAGGCCTTACAGTGGGTAGGTAAACCCACACAGGGGTTAGTTTGTACCTGGTTAAGGACAGCTTTGCAGTAGATCTACCCCGTGCAAGTGGGATGGAGGCATTTGGCAGCAGTATGGTTTCATGTTGGCTTGAACCACAGGTGAAAGTGTCCTGAGCTGCGTACTGTTTAATGTGATTGAGTGAACTACTTGTGCCATGTGGGAGGTAACAGCAATTCACTAAGCACACGTGCAAATGCCATGTGTGGATGCACTGACTCATGTTAATGTAATTACCTCACTGTAATTGAGTTAAGTACAATTGATTTAACAGTAGTGAAGATGAGCCCACAGTTACAGTCTAAAATGTGAGTTCATATTTGATTGTCAGGGTTACTGGTTCTTGCAGGAGGCTGAAAATTTTCTTCATAATACAATGAATGAAGAATGTGCTTAACTTCAGCCACAACCACAGTCCAAGTGGAACTTACCCAGATTGGTAGTTTTCATTTCCTTGCATATATTTTCCAAATACTGTGTGAGCTCTAAGGATAATACACCTTCTGCAGAGTGAGAGGGATCAGCATGTTGTGCACAGCACCATTTTATTTGATTGGCTGTTCTGTAGGCTGAGTTCCGATACTGAGGTAGAAACATCTTCTCTTGTCGCTTAATTGCTTGGGGGGCACATCTTGCAGCAATAATTTCTAAAGCCCTGTGGTTCACTGCTCTGCAAGCTTGATCTTTTTTCAGAAATGTTTTTCATTCCTGCATTATGTTAGTTCCCAGTTACTAAGAAGCTGAGCTAGTTACCCAGACTTACTCCAACAGTAGTTGCCATCTCTAATTCCGTATGTTAGCATTTACTAATCCATGATTTTGGAGGCAGTGGATGCGTGAAGATGATATGAGAAAGGAGTTGAAAAAAATTATCTTTATTGGCTCATCAGCTAATTAACTTATCAAACGAGTTGTATAGATTTGGTATATTATGTTAATACAAATAGATCTGCTTCCCAGTGCTTTTTTCAATTCTTTTTTTTTTTTTTTTTGTGTAGAGGTCTGTACTGGTCTTTGTAGTTATTGATAGCAAGGTTTTGCTAAAAATTCCAAATTTTTCCATGAAGACTTCATCTGTGTCCCTCTGAGTTCTGACCATAGTGTGTGACTACTTTAATGAAACATCCCACAAAGAAAAATATTTTGACATTACTATTATTTACTAAACTTTGTTTATCTTTTAATGGTTTGGGTGACTGGTACTCTCAGGGTGTGATTTGACATAGCAGTTTAGCCCATTTAGGTTAGGTGCATGAGAAGGAGCAGTCTTACCTGCTTTGCTCTCTCTGCACTGGCCCAGGCTCCAGCGTGAGTCAGTTCAGCAAGCTAAACCCGTTTTAAAAACAAAACAAACTCCCTCCTCCCCCCAAAAAACAAACAAAACACCCTTTTTTGGTTGAATTAATTTTATGCTGGCATTGCTACCTAAACTAGTGATGACTCAGGTGAATGCCAAACCTGGTACATGAGGTGCAGGGAGGAATCTGCATCTGCAGCTGGGAAGAGCAGAAGAGAGCCGCTCCCTTTTCCTGAAAAGGCCATCGCTTAAATTAAAATTACATTAACATGTTTATATGAGTAATTCTAATATTTTAGTTTTGTTGTCATCCCAGAAGTACTTGGTTTCTGAAAACAGGATACCCCATATGTATCTACATAGAGATACCCATATTCCTGTCTTTGTCCACCGCATACTCTTTGGACTTCAGTAAGATATATTAGATTCAAGCTGCTATTTAAAGAGCCAGGTATTGTTATTTTATTAACAGTTAATTTGTAATGTTTTGGTTGATTGGTTGGTTTTGGTTTTAGGATCAAAAATATCTCATTTGGCCAAAAAAACTTGCCTGGGTAGCTTCTCATATTAAGTGAAATGGAGCAGAAAACAACAGGGACAAAACCAAAATATTACATGCGATTGTGAGTATAGGTTGTTACAGCATAAAACACAGCTAGTATATGTTACAAATCTAAACACATTATTAAGCATATATTACCATTTCTTTAGTAGAAATTCCAGTTAAGCCCTGAAGTTGAAGCATGTTAAGGAAGCTAAAAATATTCCTGATGTTTTGATAGAGTATGATTAAGTCAGAAGGTTTTCAGTACTTGGGGGCAGGCTGTATCAGGAACGATGCAGTATTACTATTTGATCTAGAAAAAGGAACACAAAACAGATGCAACAAGGGTTTTTATATATAACTTGTCGTTAATAATGCATCGTGGTGGGGGAGAGTTTTTCAGATTTCAGAAAAACATCATTGATGGCCATCTATCTAGTAGTGATAGTTTAAACTTTGAGACTTGGTGGGTGAAGCTCATGTAGCCTCAGCTGAGTTTTACCCTGGTTGGAAGTGGGAGGCATTTTGACCAGCGAAAAAATTACCTATTCCTATGAAGTCAAGGGCTCGGACACCTATGGTTGTTCAAACATAAGCATCTGTAATGGACAACAAGCCTCCTCTGAATCTTTGCATAGACAAACCCAGTGAGTGTTTCTGCCTTTATGTCTTATTCTTGGGGCAGGGCGGGGTGAGGCGGAAACCCAAAGGGACCAGTGCAAGGAGGTGTTGAAATAAACTAGTGACATTTGCAGTGCAAGCAATCCAGACCTCCAGCAGGCAAGCTCTGGGCTCTGTCTGTACAGAAACTTCTAACAATACTCAAAACCCCATCTTCCTAGCAAAATTCTTGTTCCCAAAACAAGGAAGCATCACGTGTTACAAGCACTGAGGCAAGCTGCCTTGCTAGCCTGCGCCAGCCTCTCCAGGCTGAAGCCAGGACCCAGCTGCCTTCTGGCCCCGATTCATCATTGTAAAAGGACCCTGCGATGCTCCTGCTCAGTGTCAATCCCAGCAAGTACAACCGGGCTCACAGGCTGCCATTTTATTCCCTTAAGAGCAGGGATGTGGTAATCAGTGACCAGAGAGTATAACAAACTTCAAACAGAAGTATAACTTTCATAGAACAAAAACCAACAGAGAGAAAAGGATCTTAAAATCCATAAGCCAGAGAGCATGTGAATAAAGTGATATGCTATGCAATTTCCTGGGCTAAGTAATGGCCAGTTTCTCTATATGGCTGTGGTGGAGTCCCTTTGGGCCAGTCTATCTTTCTAGTTTCTGAACAGTGACCCTGCCCTTTCTTTTGAGAAGGGCCTTTCTGACTCTTTAGTGTCTGTAATTTCCAAGCAGAATATCCATGTTACTTCATCCTGGATCCTAGCATTTTTTCAAGTTGTTGCTTGCTGCTTTGCTGGGCTGTGCTTAGGTGAAGCACTACTAGAAAGCTTTCTGTTACTGCCCTGGCCATATGCTTATTTTGACTGATCATATGTAGCTGGTACTCCATCCCTTTCACCGGACAACAAATGACTTCGCTACTGGTTTTGATTTTATATATGATAGGCCTTCATTCTGTATCATATCAGGCAGTGAAGAATGGATTGGCAAGTGTGTTATTTCCCAGGAGAGATACCTGGTGGCTTAGGTGTCTGTGAGTACATTCACAGTATATGTTTTCTTTGAGAGAGAAAATGTTTTAGATGCCCATTTTCCTTCTGTGCCCCTTGGAAGACAGGGTAGAGGGATTGTTAGATTTTAAAAGCTGCATCCATGGGACAGAAGTCAATCCCCATTTTTACTCTCTAAGAAAGCTTTTCATTCACTTTAGGTTATGTCATTTGAGAAAAAAAAACAGGTCTTAAGCAGTGTTGGGGTATCTGTTCAGTGGTTTATATTTCTTTAACTCTTTTCTAAATCAACAGCTGAACTTAAAATACAAACGTTTTACTGATACAAGACTAATTCTTGCATCTTCAGCTGATCCTAGTTTTAGTTGCTTACAGGAGGGAAGCCTGAGGTCTTGAGTCAGTGGAGAACCATGCATCTCCCAACTCTGTATCTGTTTTTATGGTGTCTATTTTCTATGCATTTAAATGTCCTAACTCTGCTAGGAGCTGTCTTCTCCCTCTCTTTCTACTTTCTCATGCTTGTTCTTAGCCTCAGGGGCTTGATTCTTTGGAAACACTGAGGGTGATTAATCAAGCTAATTTGTGTTGACTTTTAAAAAACCAAACAATCTGACTTTAATTTTGAGTTGTTTTGACATTCTATTTTCTTGTTAACATTTTTCTTGAATTTCTCATCTCAGAAATATCTTGCTGGTCTACATAACAGACAATTTATACACCTGATCACTCTGAAGAATATTCCTGTGTCCACAGAACAAACCCAGCCATAAGAAATCCCACATGGTATATGAACTGCAGAAACTTCACAGGTGACCAGTCATGAACATAATCTTATGCTTTCATTGCATTCTTAAAATAATTATTCACATGACATAATGGTCATGTCTAAGTGGTCTGGGAGGTACAGAAGTACTGTGGTAGCTATAAAAAAAAAAAGCTGTTTTACAAATTTGTCATTAAGATCCATTGAATTGAAGGGGTATGTGTTAAAGAGAGTGAGATAGATTATGTAGGATTGGCCTCAAAATGATTCCTGAACAGATGTAGGAAATTCTCCTAAGTTTTTGGTTGGTTTGGGTCTTTTTTTCCCTGTATCTCTGTCCATGAGCACATTTTGTTCATGAGCAGAATGTTTACCAAGCCTACGTGGTCCTGTTTACCATGTTACTTACCTGTATCTTGGAAGAGGCGGTTGTTCATCTGTCCTAACTGTCCTATGCGAGTTTTTCCCTGGGGTGTGGAAGTGCACTTCAAGCGTATGGTGTCCAGTCTTCTGACCAGCTGTGATCATGCCATAGTGCCTGCTGGGTATGTTACTGCACAGCTTGCCAAGTTTTCGTGCAGAACTTTATGCAGCCTCATATCCAGACTTGGATAATCATTGTGTTCTCTACACTGAAAAGGTGGTACAAAAGTTTTGTCATCTTCTGCCTGCTGCGTATGGTGGTGAACAGCTTCAGGAATTAGTGCACTGCTTCTTTGTGGATACAGCCATTAGTAGTGTATTTTTTGAACCTGTAAAATACAAAAGAAGGAGATTTATCAGGTTAAATTTGTCAGCATAAGTAACAGAAATGCAAGAGCTCTATGACAGGACATTTTCTTAGACTTCCTGTCTAATTAGAGATGTATTTATTGTGTTATCCAAAATTGCTGGAACTTTTTCCCCAGAGGAGGTCTTAGCCTCACTTGGCTATCAATAACTTCTTTGTCCTTCCATCAATGAAATTCTTATCTGCTCATCTATTTATGCCTTTAATCCTACATGTGTTTCATAAGAGAAAACGAGACTCTCCATTGTTCATGTTTCCATGTGGCCGAGGCAGGCAGGTCTGCTCCCCAGCTCATCCCTGTGCACTTGCTGTACGACCCCAGGGCTCTCACGCCTCCTTTCTCACAGCAGGAGGGGGATGTGCAATCCAAATCTGTATTTCCTCCCTATCCTTGCATGGAGCCTGGTTGACTCTTGACAACCCGTAGATCCTGCTTATCCCCTTTCTTATCTGTAGCAGTTTTGAGTCTCCACCTGAAGATGGAGAGTTTTTGACTGAGTGAGCAAAATTTGACTCTGCTTTAAAAAGTGAGCATGTTCTCCACCTATCCAAGCCTGGTGGAAATAGAGCACAGCATCTACTCTGTCTTCTCACCACTGGTACTTATATCATCTCTAACTCTATCACAGTACTTTCAGGGGTCTAATTAAGGTGAACATGAGTGGCCTTTCAGGTGGGACTGCCATTCATGTTGATGGTGGCCTGCTTGCTACTACTATATTTTTGGGATTGCAGAGGACAGTAGTAACAACTCTTCCCTGAGGATCCACTGTGTTCCTACTCAAGGTTTTCAAGCTATTTCACATAACAATTTCGTCTACCATCTTCCAAACACCCATGTACCCCAAAAACTTGAGTCATTCCCACACATAGGTGGTTTTTCAGTCTTCCCTAGTAAGTTTACTTCACTGCATCTCCACAGCTATTTGTAGCTATTAACTGAAAGTCAAGGACTGCACAAATAGATGTTGACCCATGCTCAGGTGAACCTACAGGTAATCATTTGAGTTCATTCAACCAGAGCTTCAGCATTTGTTCAGTAGCCTTCCTTCTCCTGTGCTTCTGCTGAATTCTGCTCATTTGCTGTCCCAACGGGCAATCTCTGTGGAAGCTGCTGGTGCAAGAGCTGCTGGGCATACACATCCTGTGTAGGTAGTGCCTGGATTAAAAAAAGCCTTTGTGGTTAAATACTGCAATATACCTGTTTCCCCCCATAGTTTAACATGTATAAAAGGTGTTTGCAGAACTCGAGTTACTGGCAAGTAATTTTTTTCGGTCAGCAAGGGCTTTGTAGCTAACCTTTTATTATACTTTGTAATGGGCTCCTTGTGTGGCCTGGCATTTAATTCGGCCTCTGATTTATCTATTTGATCAAGCTAGGTTTTGGAGTTGGCTTTAAATTACACATGCGTTTGCATGTGCACACATATGCACATACATATGTATATAAACTGTGATACGGGAAAACTGAGTTTGTACAGTCAAGGAGAAAAAAAACTTAGAAAATACTGAAGCTGAAGTTGCAAGTCTAACCCCTCTTTATTTCTCTTCTTTAATTTGTACTTACCTGATTTTATGATCACCTACTACCTCCCCTCCCATAAAGTGTGCTTTCAGATACAAATGGCTGCATCTTACATAGTATCCAGAAAACAAGAGTTGGTGTGAATATGGTCATAAGATATGTCACTGAAAGGAGTCTAAATAAAGAAATAATACACAGAATTTATTGCTTCCCACAACTCAGCTGTGTTTCTTGCATTATAGTTATTATGTGATGTACCTCTGATTTTAGCCTTTGGAGCTTTCTTTTTCAAACAGTCCAATAAAAACAGAGCCTGGAATTTGTTTACCTCTGGTATTAAAAGCAGATAGCTCATGGAGAGGCCACTTTTATTGGACCTGTAAGGGAGTAATACAGATGGTAGAGATTTCAGGCTGTATTTTGTTTGTCATGGGTTTCAGTTTTTTGGGGGTACTGAGCTGTTGGCATGGGGAGGGTTGGCAGGTTTCACTGATGTTAGGTGGTCTGTGAGACCAGACCATTGCATTAATGCAGCAAAAAGACTGAGTGGAAACATAAATATGTAGTAGTGAAAAGACTTCAGTTTTTTACAGTTCTGGGTTTTGTCCCATATGAAGTGTAATGTTATGAGGAGGAAAAGTCTTTGGCCAGAACTGAGAGGAATGAAATCATTATGCAAAGGACTGTTTTAATGCTATTACAGATGGGTACAATAGAAATAAACTTATTGGAAGTTAAGAAAACGTAACTACTGCAAAGCCAGTGCCCCTAGTCTTGCAGTACCTTTGCCTGGGAAGTGTATTTGGAAGAGAAGATACTTACTCGTCGTTCGTGCTACCTTTGACAGCCAGGATCTGTACCCTTGGCAGGCAGAGGAAACCTGAGCATGCCACATATGCCACCTGTGCCCTGTGAAACAATGTGCTTTTAGTATTGAAGGAAGGATGGGGGAGAGTCTACAGCTCAAATCATGGTATTGAAAGGGTATTATTACTAGGTGATGCAGCTAAACCATAAATATGTGTTTGGAAGGATTTCTCCTGTGGAATGTTTGCCTTATAACTGCACCAGAACTAGTCACCTGCCTGCATTTCATAATGAGATGTCTGGCACATCTGAGGTGTAAACAACCCAGAAAAGCAAACGAATTCAGAATATAGCAGGCTGATAACTTTCTGGGTCTGCTCTTCCCCATGAGTGTTGATGGGAGCTGTGTCAGCAGATTGTAAGAGGAAGGACTTGTCCTTAAGGAACCCCTTTGTGTCTTCCTGCTGCAGCTGGTCTGACCCTCCTTCAGGAGGCCTTGGGAAACATTTACATTCTGTGGCACAGAATGCTAAAATTAGGGCGTAAAAAATGACAGATTCAATATTGGAGTCTTAATATTTAAGTAGTCTTGCATTGTGTAATCTGAGTAGAAGCCAATGTTACTGTCATTTGATTAATGCAGTTGTATGCATGATATCCCAGTTTCACAGTTACTTCTTCAATAAATATAATCATAACTATAGTAATAAGATACTATTTTAAAAGTAAAGTTTTTTTAGTATTTCTAAGTACTTCCCCAATACCTATGCTAATAAATTTAAATAGATTATCTTTTATAGTTAAAATCCTTTGTCCTCTTTCATAAAGATCACTTTAATTTGTCTCCCATTTACTTTAGAAGGGTTTTGCCTTAAATGCTGTTTTCTCATTTGTATTAACTGTAAATTCAGAGGTGTTTCATTGAAACATGGGACACGTCCTTTGTAACAGAATATAGCTTATGCTTTGATAACAGAAGTGGCTCCGAACCAACTGTTTCTGTCAGCTTTTAAAATGCAGCTGTGTAGAGAACTAGTTCACAGTGAAGTTACGAATTAAATACTCCCCCAAATAATAATTTAAAGGTGCTGCTAAGTTCAAGTTACTTTTCGAATCATCAACGCTATCTCCTTCTACTGCTGTGTATTTCTAAAAAATAATTTAATTTGAAGTCACCCACTCATTTCCTGTTACGTCCAGACTGTGTTAGACATCTATTACTAGTTTCACTGCTCTCTAGTACCTTAATGGTATTGTATTTAGATGATCTGCCACTCCTCTCCCTCCAAAAGAAAGTGATGTTTGAAGTATAAAATAATCTTGTGCTCATTCTTCCTCCAGGACAAAACTATTGTTTTATTCAAATACCTGACTATCTAATCAATATTTGTAATTCTGATAAAATTGTATCTAATTAAGATATAGCTGACTATAACTTTAAGTTGGTGGAACTGATGGGATACTAGATTATCTAGTGCTTGATTTAAAAACTCAAAAAATTAGTAAACGTATAACCTGCTGTACAAGAATAGCTAAAGAAGCTTAACCATAATAAAAACCCATAGAAATACTAAAGAACTTGAATCATAAATCAGGAATTGTTAATATATTATAAGTGTTGCTGTTTAATTTTGCTTTTAAGGAAAAAGGAAAAAGTGTTTTGGTTTTACAGTATAGATAATGCTGTGAAAATAACTACAACTTAAAAATAAACCAGCCCCAATAAAAAAATCAGGCTATTTAGTACTTCTTTGTTTTACGAGCAATGACGTTTGAAGTCCACCAATTTTGTCAGATATTCTTGTCTTATTTTTGTGCGTGTGGTGATTTGAATTTTAGTAAACAAATACTCTAACCAGTATTTTATTTTTGTGTTTCACTTATATACTAGCATTTTAAATAAATTAAATTAAAAAATAAATAGTAAATGTAGGTTATGACCTCCAAATTATTTAGCAGCATGGGTGTATTGCCTGTTGATAAACTCTGCTTTCTTCTGTCATTTGTGCAGGACCTTGCACTGTGCAACATGCCTGTACCATAAAAGTAAAACCAATATTTTCCCAAAAGTTTGAGACTAGTTCGAGAGGTTCCTGTTTACAAGATAATGGATTTTTAACTTAGGATTGCTTAGGGCATAGTTACTCTCAACTCCCAGTTGGCTAAAATACCATCCATGCTCACTTACCCCCTCACTCCTTGGCTTGCAGTAGCTTTCAAGCAGATAGCTTGCTTCTCCCTGAAGAATTAGAAGAGGTCATTGAAGCGTGGAGAGGCTTTGCACTAATGCAGCTGATGGTAGTTCTCAGAAAGCATCCTCCACAGCAGGGATCTCGGGTTTCTGAGGCAGGGACCCGTGAGGTTGCGGTGGTGGCACTGCACTGGGCTGGCAGGCTCTGTTTCTCAGAGAGGTGGTGGTGGTGTGAGGACAGTTCTTCAGGCTCCAGCCTATAGGTAGCTGGGACTAACCAGAGGAGAAAGGAGAAAGAAAAGGAGGTGGTGGCAGGGGTGGACTGCTAGCACAGTCTAAACAGCTAGCACAGTCCAAGTCAGGATTGGGCTGTAAACCTAGTTCTGCTTCCAGGACTTGAGCTGCTCCTGTGCCTTCGCAGCCTGGGAAGAAAGGGGAGCTGGCTCATCTGAGGCTTTGAGAGAACCTGTAGCCACTTCTTTTCTACAGACCAGTTTTAGCTTGAATCATCAGCCAGACCATTGCCCCAGCCTGCTCCTTGTAGACTACTACCCCTGGTCTTTCTGCATGGCCCAGCCCTTCCACCACCCTGTCCCCTGCCCCTTGAGAAAGTCAAGTTGCTGAGTTCCAGCACGATCCAACCACCATCCTCTCTCATACCTCCATCCTTCCCACCCCACAGTCCTACCTCAACTTACTGCTCACAAGTAAGATCCTTTCTGTCCTGCGTATGTGTTAGACTGTATCTACCAACAGAAGCCAGCTACCTTCTCACCAACCTGCTCTTCCCCTGTTGGTCTGTAGGGTTGTTGGTAAGTACCTCTTACGTCATGCTTCAGGAAGAAAAGAGGCAGGTCGGTATAACAGGGATATATTATGCCATGAGAACAGAGTGAGCTGAACTGTCTTAACAGGTTCAGGACTCCCTCTGTACTGCTGACTTGCTGAATCATTTTGTATGAAATGCCTTTTTTCAGCATCAGCCTGTGGCTTCTGTAGTTGCTCACTGTGTTAGCCATTCTTCTTTTTACCGGTGAGACATGAACCACTCTATTTTCTCATGTAAAGCTGGGATGCAAAAAGGTGGTTGAACCGCTTTCACAGTATTTTCCTGGTACTACTTTTTGCTACTGGTGTCCAGTTTAAAGGTTAAGAAGAGCTTCCCACATATGGATGTTAAGGGTCTGCAGTAAGAAAACATGGCTCTCAGGCCACTTTTATGCAAGAGAGGGGAAAGGTGCATGTGCAGAAAGAGATCCTGCTACACCTGAATTAGCAGAGCACAATCTGGGCCTCATTTATTTTTAATTATATGCAGTCTCTTGGGATGGTAGGAGGTGGTGAGGGAGGTGGATAGGAAACCTTTATATAGCTAAAATGTCTCCTGGCATAGGGGATTGTCATTCCTATGCATGTGGTTGTATAGAGTAGCACAGAAACGAGGCTTATAGACATCTAAGGGCAGGTGTGGAAAACAGGTGCTGCAGTTGTTTCTGAAAGCATGGTTAACGACAGCAGAAAGGTGTAGTGAATCTGGAGGAAACTGTGGTTTAGTTTTAGGTGAAATTACCATTGAGTTGAGTCTGTGCTTTGTACTGGAGTACATTTTCAGTACTTGAAAAACGCAGCAAACTGTGTGGGTTGTACATTGCGCCTTCCTGTGCTTTTGCACTTCCACCTGTGTTTATGGGATGATCTACATTAACAGATATAAAAATCATCTAGTTTCAGAGAACTGTCTTCCAGTACTGCCGGTGTGCTTTTTAAAATGAGTGAATCATAGCCATACTGTGTTCTGTCCTCACCTTTAAACTCATAGGAGAGGTGCCAGACAGGAGACAGTTCAGTCACGTCCGTCATGCAGGTTTCAGTGTATTTTTATCCCTTGTGGAATAAATGAGACAACTGGACTTGGTGGCATTCATGGATTTTCTGGTGGGCCACACTTTCTTCCTTTTTTTTTTTTTCTTTCTTTTTTTCCAGAAGCAGCAATAAAAAGGTCTAGGACTCTGTGTGGCACCTCCTTTCTTCAGGTAATAATAGTAGGCATGCTGCAAGAATGGCTTGTTTTGACCTCTGATTTGGAGGTTTGGGTTTTAACAGAAAGGAGGCTTGAGAAATACTCTGCATAGGTGGACACTACAAAAGTACACAGCTCACTGTTATCATGAATTTTTCGGTGTATGGCATGTCATCAGGGGAAGAGGTACACTGTACCCACAGTCATGCTAGTTTTCTACCCTGTCAGGAAGTTTTGCACTTGATGCTTCACTAAAATGAAGTGAATATCAGGGTGCCTTGGAGAGCCTGTTCACCTGGGCCTCAGGCCCTTGTCTCACAAAAGAAGAAAAAATGGGGGTAAAAGTGCCTCATCCCAATGAAAACAGAGGATAATCTGCCCAATTTATTGATTGCATAAAAGGTCATGTGAGTTTGTTCCTGATTTTTGTAGAAAGAGCCTTCGAGTTGCGGCAGATGAGTATTTGGAACAGAAAATGAGGTGGTTTCAAGTTGGGTGAAGTGACTGTGCTTGCCTGATTGTGGAATAGCTTGGTGGTGAGTGAAGGAAAGGACCGGTCTCCATCCTGGGGGGATCTGTGGGGCTCCCCAACGGCAGTGTGGACAGCTGTAGCAAGGGAGCGTGGAGGTGTTCGACCATTGGGAGACTGTCGAGAGAAGATGCTTCTCAGTGGGTGGACTTCCAAGGGTATTATAAACTGTGTCTGGGATTAATGGCATGGTTTCAGGAGATCACCAAGGCAGTGTAAGTGGTAAGTTGGCAAGGTGCTGCACAGGACAGCCTTACCTGCCATGGCTGCACACTTGCATGGCTTCTTTTGAGGTGTGCTGGTGGGTTTTTTGACTCTGCATAGAACTGATTCAGGGAGCAGAAACATAGCAGAAAACCTAACATTACCAAGAAGAGGTAAACGGTTTTCTTCCTGAGTCAATGTGAAACTGAGGTGGGGGAAGAACCGTCCCTTTGCATTGACTGAACTGAGTCCTAAAATTTGATCTTGTGCCTGGCATAACTGATGAGAAAATACTTTAACTAAGAAATGGGAGAAGAGGCTGGCTTGATTTTCACGCCTGGTATTAAAGCACAGAAGAAGGAAAATTGGCTAAATGAGAATTGCACATGCAGTAACACAAATGGTCTATGCAAAGCAGCAAAGGAAGGGCAAATGAAAACTGGTAGTAGAAGATTAGTCACGTAGGTGCTACACTAACAAAAAAATATACTTACTGTAGTGAGAAAAGACAGTAAGGTCAGGGAGGAAAAGCAAGTGAGATGTTTATTATCCAGGCTCTTTTCATTAGTATACAAAACTAGAACAGCTGGTGCTGAATGTGTAACCAGATACAGAGGCAGCGGAAACACGGTCAAATAGAATAGCATTCATGACTTGAACACAAATACTGAAAATTATGCAGAAAATTCGTAAGGTGTCATGAATGAAGTGGCACCATGTAAAGAAACAAATGGTAGCATGGATGCAGTTGAATCTGTTTTGTCAAAATCACTTTGGGAAGGAATTATGAAAGACCTGTTGTAGACCTCTAGCTTAGGATTTGTATACGGACAATGTAATAACAATATTCTGAGAGAGGATTACAAGTAGGAATAATAACATTATGGGTAGGCTATATAGTAGACCAGATCTATAATTAAGCACAAATAATACTATAATCACATGATATTTCTGTACATGACAGTCAATAGTTTTCTTACCAAAAGAGTAATTCAGAATAGAAGTTGTGTTATTTTGGACGTGGAAGGAATTGCTGACCTTATAGAAAACCTGATTGTTTAAAAAATGAAGACAAAACATGAACTGGGTTAATTTAGTTTAAGTTAAATGGGATGACAAAAAGTCAGTAACAATTTTTTTAAGGTGAACATTTGTTAAGTTAGGAGAACTGGTTAGAGAACATTGTGAGCTGAAGTACTGAAGCCTTAAATAGACAGAAGGTTCAACTTGAATCCCAAGTAAAGGAAAAGGAGGACTGTGGGAAATCACCTAACCCTTCTGGCAGAGAACCTTCTCCTGGGATGGTTATTGGTAGAGAAAAGGTAATGCAAAAGGAAGGAGGAGGAATCCAAGGAAGTCACTTGGAAGTTGTGATGGAACAAGAACTGAAAGTATTAAGCTGAGTTAGAATTTACTTAAAGTTCTTAAGAGTTAAAGCAGTTAGTAAAAGTTTCTTTAGATATATAAATAAATTGTGAAAGAAGAAATCCTTCTGTTATATAGGGAGGGAGGTTTTGAGTTAGAGAGAGACTTTCGTTCAAGAGCTAAATAAATACCTTCTCAGTAAGAAGAGTAACAGTGTGGGGACAGCGACAGGATGATGAATGGAAACAAGGTTATGAACATGACTACGGTTGAAGTGGAAATTCAAGACAGAAATAAATTCCAAGTAAATAAGGATGTGAAATTGCAGTGTACCAGCTGCATTGCAGTTACTGCCTATGTACCAGTTCTTTCCCTACTGTAAAGTTACTTGCAGTAGCTCACCCTATCTAATCAACGCTGTATACAGGTAGTATACATAGCTCTTCATTGCCTAAGAGCTGTAGTGCAAATATTTGAGAAATAAAGTGGTTTATAGCTTTATTTTTATAGTAAATTTGTATTATGTTGAGCTTTAAAAAAAATTGTAATACTGTAGATTTTTCTTTTTTACATAAAATATTAAGGAACACATTCTCATCTCAAAAGTTGCCATTTCCAACGTGTATGCCCTGGAGATCATTGAACCTTTTTGTGAACAGACTTAGCTCACTAGAAAAACAAAAATCTATCCCTGTTTCCTCTTCCTCTTATCCTCCCCCCCCCCTTTTTTTTTTTAAAGTGAGTTTGTTTCCTGTAAGATTAGTGAGAATTGGCTTATGAGGAGGACGGAGAAGTGCCAGATTGGGTGCAAGATAAGCCTCTAGGAGCAGGAAAAAGCTCTTGAGGTCAGCAGGAGCAATGGCAAGTTGTCTGTGGGTGCCTGGCCTTTGAATTCTGTGTTAGTGCAGCAGAGCTACGCATTGCTCTTAGAGGGGCTGTTGTTCATTGTAGTGGATTTTTTATTTGGTTTAGCATTCTGCCTGCAAAAGTACGTGATCTTCACAAACCTCCTAAAGTGAACTTTTGGTGGACAGCGAAAGTCCTTGCAGCAGGACTTGTATCATGAAACTGATAATACTTTGCAGTGCTTCCCCTAACATTTGCAGTATACAACAGTTAAATTCTGGGTTTGACCTAATGCAGGTAGGAACACTAGTACAGATCCAGTGTAAATTGTTTTACGCTGTGTCCTCTTACTCTGTACTCCTGCTTTATTCAAAGGTTGCTGGCGCTTAACTGTATGAGGGTGTTTTGGAGAGAATTTCTAATGATCTTCTGTGTGGTTGGGCTTCAGGATATGCTTTCCTTCATGTCTGGATTTAATTGTAGATAATTTTGGACGGAAACCCATTTTCTTACTTTGGGAAACCCAGCATACTGGTGGCATCTGGTCATTGTACTGAGCAATCAATCACTAGATAAAAAGAGGCAGAAATGAGAGATACAGATAATAAATGATCTAAGCAGAATGCCACCGAGTAACTTTCCTCTCCCCTCTAAAGAATTTCAAGTCTGTCACAGCCCCTCCTGTAAAGAATTTAACGTCTGTGACGGCAGTTGTTCGCAGCCCTGACTAGAAATGGCAAAGTTGTGAGGTGGTGCTTATGGGGACCCTATTCTCCCTTCCCATCCCACACGTTATTAAAAGTAATGCACATGTATCAGAGGTGATCAGGCCCCTGTAATAAGCTTTAATTCCAAACTTCCTTTCTTTTGTAGAGCCCAGTGAGAGCTGCAAGCACTCCTTGACGCTGCCCAGGAAATGGTACTTTTCTTTGGGACCATCTTGCTAATACAGTTTTTATTTGTTATGTTTCAATTTTTGTTTCTTAGTAGGGAATGCTTTCCAAGAACTTGTGATCATGGATTTCTCCACTCTTAGCACCAACAAAAAATAATACTCTTATGAAATTGCCAACATTTTGGACCAAACTGTTGCTTGTGACAGATGTGTGATACTTTACATTATAGGCTGAAATACAAAGCAATAATAGGACACCTAAAAAAAAAAAATGGCCCTGTCAAGTTAAAAAAAGAAAAAAGCACTAGTCTGAAATCACTGTATTGATGGCTGGTAAAAATAACAGCAAAGTCTCTGACAGCTGAAAGAGAGAAAAAGGAGGAAAAGCATGTTGCTTTTAAGTTTTTCCCTTTGTTCATTGGCGGTGTGCCCATACACCCCATTCAGGGCTCTAGAAATGGTTCACTGTCTTGAAACTTTGGCTGCTTTTAATTGTGTGGGGTTTATTTGTTTAAGTAATGTGAGGAAAATACTGAGCTAGGTCTTTCAACATTAAGTTATCAACTTTACAGACATTTTTTTTGTCCAACTCTTCAGACAAGTTAAGAGGGATTCAGGTTTTAGACTTGTTTTGCTGGTTTCCAAATGCCATTTTTTCACTATGGCTTTGAATGGCAGAGAATCTCACCATGAGCTGGCTGATAGTGTAGTATACATTTGCACAGTAAGTCAGCACTAAATCCGTCTATAACATTGAAAAGCTGTTGAGGTGTCTTCAAGAAGAGTATTCTGCAAGTCATTTGGAGTGGTTTTTTTCAACATTTTATGTTGTTAAAAGTGCTTGAAAAAACAAACAAGCAAAAAAATGTACACTTGCATAACGTGATTTATGAAAGCATAATTGTTCCATTGCTTTGGCTTTTAAATACATTAAAAAATTCCTCTTGTAAATATACTGCTTTGTTTGGAAATAAAAGTTCTGTTGCTAGAAGTTAAATGAGAAAAATAAACATTTTAGAGTACTAATAATGCCCTGTTTTAGGTTTTATTTTAAATATTTCTCTCTTTTGAAGTAAAGTGGAAGGCAACGTTATGTGCATATCAGATGTCAACCTTTTGGCATTTGTTTTATAATGGTGAAACTCAGAAGGAAAAAATGCATAAGCTTTGCTGAGATGTAACTGTATCTTAATTAAGTTGTAATTAAACAGGGAGACAAAAGCATCCATGCTGTGTTCAGTATTGCTGAGAAATAAGGGCTTACATTTATCTGCTTGAGGTTTCCCTTGTGATTAGCACCCATCTGTGTTGTCATGATTGTCTAGTTTTGGAACATTTAACTATATGTTTTAGTTTGGGACAAAATGTATGTTGTTAAGTTCTTTCTTTTCAACAAGATTTTCCCTGGTGGTTGCTGAGTACTGAAGAGGTGAGGATGGACCTGGGGATGGATTCATGCCACAGGGAGAATCTGTTGTTTCAGTTAATGAGGGTGGTGTCTTCTTTGGACGTATTCTGAGCTTGAATGTTTCTTCATTGTGACAAAGATCCCCTTACTGCTATACAGACATTTCCAAGTGGAGGGCTTGCTTGAAATAATACTGCCTTCCTGGGTGGTTTGTTTCATTGGTTTGTGTAGAATTGCTGTCTTCCAGTTGTATTAGTGAGAAAATTTGCTTATTTCCTTTTGCATACCTTTTATTTTCATTTCAAAAAACAGCCAAGCTTATGATTCAGGGAACAGATCTTGTATATTTCTCCTTTCGTGTCGTGTGTGTGTGTGTGTCCATACTGTTGTCCTGCTGTCCCGTCCCCCCCCTTTTAAATAGTGCTCAACCTCTCACCTAGGAAGTCAACTATTTGTCTCGTGCTTCACACTCTTACAACATTTGGTGTAAGAGCCACGTGTACTAGAGCTGCACAACTGGATAAGCAAAACCAGCCTTCATCCTAACCAGTGGAGCCATGTTCTTGCTTACTTTTTTGGCTGCTGGAAAAATTACAAGCAACTGAGTCCCCTCAGTCAGACCGGCATTGGTAGTGTCTTGTTGCATTATGAATGGTTGCTGCTGGGTAGACTGTGAGAACTCAGCTGGTCCGGTACTTGGGGTTTCTGGCAGCAGAGGTGTGAGTGCTCTCACATGGTTTCATTAAAATAAGTATTTCCAATTATTTTATAATTTTTAACTTAGTCTATTAGTGCTGTGGGAAATGGACTTTGCAGTGGCATCCCTCTTAGAAAGACAGAAGTTAAGTGACACAGTTCCCCAAGGTAACTCTCCTGCAGAATCAGGAGCTGGAATCCTGTTTTCCAGTCTTGCTGGGTATGATTCAGTTCCAGATTAAGACACCTGAATCACAGAAAAGTCTAGGTTTGAAGGGACCTCTGGAGATTTAGTCCAACCTTTCGCCAAAAGCAGGGTCTTAGATTAGGTTATTCAGTGCCTTGTTAAGCTGAGTCTTAGCTATTTCCAGCAAAGGGAACTATACTGCTTCTTTGGGCTTCTCTGTTTAATTCCTCTCATAGTGAGCGACTTCCAGTGTCTGGACGGAGTTTCCTCTGAAGCAGCTTGGGCCTGTTGCCTCCTGTCCTGTTCTCCATGCATCCTTGTGAAGAGACCAGCTCCCTCTTTGTGTATAACTATGAACTCCATAGGTGTCGGTTCTCATGCTCTGCTAAAATAGTGTCTTCGTGCTGCAGACTTCCCATACCATGATTACAGGGAGCCCATGTCAGGGATTGCCATCTGATTTGAACATGTTCCCTCGTTGCACTTGTCAGGTAGTAGATGTGACTTACAGAGTCAAGTGTTGCTCGGCTCTTTTTGACGTGTGACTGCGTGGGATGGCACCTGCAGTGAAGATTCCCGTCTTCACTCTGTGGTTCAGCCAAGTGAATGCTGGAGAACAGACTAAGAATCAGGCAGTCAGGATACATTTTTCTCTTTGCTGTGAAGAGTTCACAAGCAAAGGAAGAAAACACATTTCATAACTCTTCTGCAAAAAACTACAAGTGTTTGCAAATTGATGGGGTTTGTAATACTCTGTGAGACCAACTGATCTCATTCATGTAATGTGTAACTTCTAAAATAAATATTTAGTGCAACCAGTATCTAGTATTTTATCTTCCCTCCTCCCCAAAAAAGTCTCACTTAACTTGATGATCATTTCATATAAGTTTGATTCATCAGATTTGTCCTGGGATATAGACTCATATTGTACATAATTTATTAGGAATTAAGACAAAAATTTTCATTGCTTCAAAATCAATGGTGAGCTCCTGTTGACTTCAGCTTGTCCAAGCCTTTGCTGCTACAGTATAATACCAAAAGATTTATCAGTATTTTTTTCACTTGCCCTGATGATGATAATTTCCTTTTCTGTGAATGAAAATACAAATCCATGCCTAAATCATGCTAACTAGATAAGATTTTTGGGGTAGTGAACAGAAATTTAGCAGCTCACTATGGATATTTGAGTTGTCTATTTCAGTGGACTTTGTTCAGAGCTCCTTCCTCCTGCCTCTCATGCTCGTTGTATCTTTGATTCATTTTCATAGCAGAAGAGCCATATCCCAAATACAAGGAATACAAATTATGATAATTTTTGATCATAAACGAATTAGCTCTGAGGTGAACATTTGTTCTCTTTCCATTTTGTTAGAAAATCCTTTCCAGTTCCTGATGCCTGGATGGGGGGGTTGAGAATACAGCATTTTCTCTGCTTCTTATATATATAGTATTCATCACAGAAAAGGAAAATGTTATTTCAGTTTTGCTGATACTGAGAAGAAGTTCTTGTTACTTGTTTAGTGTTGAATAGTGTTTTCAGTGTATCTGGGACTATAATTTGTAGTATCATCTGCCATAGTTCATACAGAGGAAACTGTTATTCAACCTGCATATATTCTAGGATAGTAGACAGGATAATTTGTCCTGTTGATTGTGAATGTAAATATTGTTTTTAAGGCAATGGTAACCAAGAATATTTTTCCTATTTACAGAGCAAGCTTTACATGGAAGGATTTAGAAGCCTAAAAGAAGGAGAACCAGTGGAATTTACTTTTAAGAAATCTTCCAAAGGCCTTGAATCAATACGGGTAACAGGCCCTGGTGGGAGCCCCTGTTTAGGAAGTGAAAGACGACCCAAAGGGAAGACAGTACAAAAAAGAAAACCAAAGGGAGATAGGTAATTACCTTACTTTGCTATTCCCCACCTTTTTTTTTTCTTTGCAAGTTTTTCTTGAAATTATGTTTTCAGCATTTATTCATTTGTGAAAGGAAACCCTTCTATGTAAATTTTGCTTTTACATGTAGCCTAGTAATTTGATTAAACTTACTAAGCTGTACCTATACAACTACATAAATCACCCACTTGGTTGATTCTGCCTGATAAGATTTTATTGAATTAGAGGGACCCTACAAAGGAATGTACTATTAATTTTAAAATATTGGTATTAGACTGAGAAGATAGGTCAGTCTGAATGCAGGTAAAATAATGTCATGTTTAGGTGAGTATTGTGCATGCTAAAGAGGTTATTGTGTGCAGTGGGGTTTTAAACTGTGCATCAGTAATTTTATACAGAAGCAAGTGTAGGTGGTACAGTCGGGGTTGAGATGTACATAATTTGATCAATTATATTTTTATTTAGTGAACAGAGTATCAGGTGTTTCTAAAGGTTTTAATGCCTGGTGGTCTGAAGAACTGTTGTAATAATATTTTATAAATTTCAGGTTAGTCTTGAGAGCTGCACTTCTTTATATACATGTGCAGCAGTCTGACTTGCACTGGTTTACTTTACTTTGTGCCTCTGATGGCTTGAAGAAATTCTGTAATCCTCCTCACTGCAAAGCCACCTGTACATAGTTCCCCAAGGACAGCCTTCCTGCTCAAAAGCTCTTGTATTTAGGTGAATCTCCCTTTTCTCCTCATGCCATTGCCCAGCCCAGTAGCTGTAATACCTGAGATCAAGAGAAATATATAGTTTCAGGAGGATCCTAGTAAGAATATCCAAACCGCCAAGTTTTACTTGCAGCATTTGATGTATGGCATTACTGAGAGGTGGCTCTCTTCCATTGCAAATACTGAAGCAGAGTACCTTGGGAAAGAGAGTGTCACCTGGAAAGGCAGTGTAGCCCAACCTTGAGAAACAGGGGATCAGAAGCCTTTGCTGTCTATAGATGAACTCCACTTGTCCTCACCTCTGTTAAAAGGCTTCTTTTTTTTTTTCCTCCTGTCCCTTTTTTTTTTTTTCTTTTTTTTAAATTAAGGACTGGAGACAGCATGATAGTTGTCCTTCTTTCACCTTCTTTGTAAAAGCTAAAGGCCATGAACAAAATTTATTGCTGCTGTAACTGATCAGAGTCCATAACCACAACAAGGAGAGACTTTGTAAGCTGGACAAAGCTTTCTTTTTGATTGCTCACCATATCTGGCCTTTCAGAGCTGTGTTGCATGCAATGGCTGTGAAAAATCTTGGAGGGTTTTTTTTGTTTGTTTGGGGTTTTTTTGAGCTAGGCTTCCAATACAGTTCTTATTTAAGCCATTGGTTCTCCATGGACTGTAATTACTAAACTGTTTAGTGTATTAGCATTACCATTGTTATTGATGTTTCATACCATGGCAGAAAATAAAGGCTGCAGTCATGCAGTCATGATACTGTTGTCCTGTTTGTTGCACGCGTATATGAAGGAAGACAGTCCTTGCGTCAAAAAACTTGAAATTTAAAGGGACAGGTTGTAAGTATCAGGAAAACCTTCATATTGAAGGAGAAAGGGATTTGAACAAATATAGATATCTACAGTACACAATGTAGTCAATGCCGAGGAAGTAGTACTTTCAGAGTGCAATTCATCTCATCCTAAGGAAGCATCTAAAATATTGGGGATGAATCTTGCCTTGTGGCAGTTTCTCTTCAGGGGCTACAAAGGGACCCTATCTCTAATGCTGTAGATACTTCCCTTACTAGTCTCTAAATTTAGTTAGGTGAGATGAATCCTACTTTCAGTGACGTTTTTTCATAGCTAAAGCATAGAAAAAATTGAACAGATATATCCTGAAAAACAGTGTGGAGGGGTGATCTATGAGACAGTGTACTTGTTAATGTTCACTTGCCTTTAAAGAAGGAAAAATTCAAAATTAAATTGAGTTTGAATATGAAAATGTGGGCAAAAACATCTACCCACTTCTGTCTCAAAATTCTTACGCTTACATCATAAGACACCAAAAAAGTCTGAAATTTGAAATGTTTGAAGTAACATTGATATTACCACTCAGTGAGGAGCAGTGTCTTTCCTTGAAGGAAAATTAGTTTTGACTGAATGCCTAGCTAATAAAAAAAGTGTGTTTCCAACATGCATAGTGGAAATTTTTCTAAAGATTGCTGTTGTACTGTGAGAACTGCCTCCATTTATGAAAGCTAATTACAACTTCTTGTGTTCATCTCTTCTCTGTTATTAGTGTAACAGTGTGAGGGCCCAGCCTCAGTGCACCTTTCTACAAGGAGCCCATTTCTCTATTGGTGGTGTATTAAGGCAGAAGGAAAGACTGACAGAAGGAGTTAGAAATAGCAAAGGTGGGAAAAAGAAAGGGAAAAGCAGTAATATGTACAGAGAGGGAGAAAAAAAGTCATGACACTGAGGTTACCAGTATTGATGCTTGTTGATAGATTTTATGAGGCTTCCACAATGGACTCAAAGTCTCTGTATTTGCAGAGTGTTGTTGCTGTGGGGACCTTGCTATGATAATATTTCCCCTTCAGCATTATTGTGGGCCACATTAATTTTATAACATAGGTGGGAAGTGTTTGTAATTGCTGTCAGTGATATTGGCCACTTCGGCATCTTTCTCAGCCAGCATGTCAGTGTATGCCAGTACGAGGAAGGGAAAGTCTTTTGTGGTCTGTGTGAAATGAAGCTGTGGCTATAAGCAGCCTGCAGGCTTTAGGTTCCCAGACCTTACTTTAAGCTATTGTAATATCCATGTGTCTTATGTATGTATTTTTTCACAGTGTCTAGAGTAGTGTGGGCTAGAGGGGAGGTTCCTAAATGACACTCGGGTGGGATTTGCCTCTGACAAGTGCTGGGTTCAGAAATAATGTTTTATGGCAGAGATGCACAGTGGCAGGGCTGGTCTCTACCCAAGTAAACCAGGGGATGAATTTGCAATGTGTTATACTGCGGCAGGTTGTGGTTCCCTTTATAGGAGCTCTTAACACATGCCAAACACTGTGTTTTGCTCAACTTTGACACTGAGCTGACATAAAAGCATGCTATGCTGCTCTCTAGGAATGACCGCAGGGAGCTGATGCAGAAAAGATAAAGTACTCTGAATTCACACCTTAATCACCTGCTCAGTAACGTGTAGACAAGTCTGTGAAATCTTGATTTAAAGTAGAATAAATGAAATCAGAACCTAGCCCACCATCTCAGAATGAAGCTTGTAGGAGGGAAAAGGAAGGAAAAAAATTATGTGCTTTTTTTTTTTTTAAACAAACACTCTCAGTGTTTGTGTGTGACCTAAAATGAAACCAGGTAAAGGACCATTTTTTCAGTTGTAATTTTTATTTAAGATTATTTTTATAAATTTATATAGCTGGGAAAATGTTCTTTAGTGCAGTGTATATTTAAATAAATTTGACCTACAGACCTTTGACAATATTAACAAAGAAGATGTATGATGCTTACAGGACTAGAAGCTAGAGTTATCTTTGGGACCTAGATGCATTATCCAGTATCTGTAAATATTCCTAGTAGGGGCTCAAAGATGGATACTTTTTCAGCAAGTGTCTGTAATGCTGTATCTGCTCAGCTTGGCACTTGCTTCACATGGAACATTTCGGGGGGAGTGGGGAGGATGACAACTTTTTTTTTTCTTTTTTGGTTTTGAAGTATTTACACCAAAATGGAAGCAATAAAGTAAAGCAAGAAGGAAGGGGCAAAGAAGAAATAATTAAAGGTACAGCTCCTAATTTATGATATTTCAGTCATATGCTACCCTCTGCTAACATCACACTTGTGGCAGGGAAGCCTTCTAGCGCAGGTGACCTGTATCAGTAAGTGGTTAGGATTTAAACATGTAATAAATAAGCTGTATGTTGTGAGATTTTGGGTTTGACCTGAAACATTTCACTGACTTGGTTTATAGCACAGCCCTGCAAGTAAGCTTACAAGGGAGGGAGTTGAGAGCTGCTGGAAATGAAGGAGCTTAATGAAGCATTGCCACTGGACAAAGGGTTATGGTGAATTATGTTCTGGGAATATGGCTAGTGAAGTAGCTGTGTATTTCTAGCTCAGTTGGCTAAACAGTAATGACCACTACAGCATCGATGTAACACTTCAAAAAACCTTTTTCTGATGTAGGTGTCTACGAAGGAGAGACAACTAGAAAATAAGTGGTTTTGTGTTAAGATGTAATAAATCGTGTTTGCCAGTAACTCTTGGACATGGCCAAAAGCATAATTTTAAAATGAAGAAAAACATATTTCTAAACCACCAACTGGGTGGAAATACAGCCACTTAGGGAAGGGGGGCTGTAATTAAATAATCTAATACTTTCCTGAGGAATTGTCACTTAAAATTAGTTTGTGTCTGAGTCAGAAAACTGCTTTAATATCTGGAGACATTCTGCAGAAGATCTGAAATCAGACTATAATAAAATCTTACAAGTCTTCTTTAAAAGCTTGTGATCTGCACAAACAGCCACTAAACTGGTGTGATGCAGGTAGAGATGATGGCATGGTGGAGTGCTGTGGAGGATGTTTGGATTGAACTTAACAGGACTAGGAGAGCTAGTTTAGGACAGCAAAGTTACATGATACAAAGTCACTTTACCATTGAGATTATATCAACTCCGTCTCTACTGACTGAATCGCACTTAGATGTATCATTTAATTTTCATAGAAAAGCCTCCTATGGCTTGAGCTGAGTAGATTTTTGTGAAGGAGACATGAATAATGGGAGTGGTATAGGCTGGGAAGGAGAAGCCCTGAAGTAGTACAGAAATGGGAGAAGCTCGTAAAAATTGTGCTTAACAGATGGATGGGGCAGAGGCGGATGGAGAAAGCCTGTCAGAGTCCCTTCGCGCAAGATCTGGGAGGCAAGGCCAGGCTGGTGGTCACCGCACACAGCTACGATGCAGGGGGCACGTCTGCTCCTGCCCTCAGCCAGCCCTGGGGACCTGCTTGGGGCAGGTCCTGAACAGCAAACAGAACCGGGGTGAAATGGGGCGGGGGGGGGGGGGGGG
>JANZLQ010000013.1:19764972-19777362 GCA_026212715.1 Elanus axillaris
GGGGGCAGACAAAGCGAGAGTGCCCAGCTGACCAGAGAAACAGATAAAAAGTTCAGGGAGTTGTAGCTTTGGCACAAAATGTTGTCAGCATGGCACTATCAAAGGGTTGAATTTTCCTGCTTCTCTCCAAGGCAGATCGCATTCACAGTTCTGCTGTGAAGCTGGCACAGAAGTAATGCAGAAGTTGCATGGCTTTTACACAGACTTCTTAAAAATACAGCCTTGCAAAAGGGTGTTACTCAAGGGTGTTGTTTAAGAAATTAAACCGTGAACACCTCCTCCTTCTCCCTGACTCTCTTTCACCTGGGTTTAGATAGTAAGAATTCCTTTCTTTCCAGTTTCCATTCTTGCTTTTGCCATTTTTCAAGTGTAGGGCATTTTCTTGGCTGTTAGCTTTTTCCCTGCTTCACACAGTGATTCAGTTGGGTGTTCAGTTTCTCTTTCCAGTGATGTTTGAGCCCCCTCTTAGACTTATGCACTGCAAAGACCACCATAGTTTTATTCTCTTATGTGAAAACTGTCATGTGAAATGAGGTCCCTCTGGCCTACTGTCCTCTTTCCAACAGGAGCATGTATTTAAGGAGAGACTGTAAGAAATAGGGAGGTATAGCTGCTTTCCATCTCTGGCAGTTGGTGGTTTAGGCACTTCCTCATTATCAACACCTAATCTGCAAAAGACAATTAGATGATGTGTTAAGTACTGGAGTTGCGGAGTGCAACTTCCTCTTGGATCCTCAAGCAAAATTTTAGATTATATGTGCAGTTTTATATAGTTAGTAATTTGCACATTTGGACAATAGGCTAGAAAGAGGGATCAACACAGTCTGAGATGCGCTTTCTTACATGATCTTATTAATTATATTTGCTGACTGTGCCAAAATAAGCCACTAAACTAGTATTAAATGTTAATAACAGGAGCAGCAGAACACTGCTATATTTAAAAAAAAAAAAAAAAAAGCAGCAGCAAAACCCAAAAAGTCGTCGGAGAGCTTTGTACTACTCCAGTACTTAAAGAATGTTCTGTCTTTGCTGGACTGCAATCATTAGGGACAAAGTTTTCCATACTTGTTCTTTTTTTCTGGCTGATAACTTCTTGGAAGGTTTAGCAACAGTTCAGGGTTTTCCAAGAGTGGGATAAAACCAGAGGGCTTTATTAATATGGTTAAAGAATAGGTAACTTTTAAAAATAGCTGCCCCCTTGGTGCTGTGGATCAGAGGCTTGAAAGCTGGCAAGCTGGCTTGGAGATGGATCTCTAGGGCAGCTGGTTAATCTTTCCTTGTCTTTGTGCAGACCCATCCAAGTCTATGTTAAAAGCCTCTGAGAAGTATTACTGCATATATTCATTAGACAGCCCTTGTTAAAATCTACATCATCCATCTGTGTTTAAGGGAGTTTAGCAGCCACAGCCTTCCTGCATACCAAACACATGGTGTGCTTCCAGGACTTGGTCTGTGCAGCCTGATGAGAATAGAATTAGATCTCCAAGACCAAGTATTTTCTTCACCAAAAGATGAAAAAGGTGGCTTAAGGGAGGAAAGACAAAACAACTGCCACTGACTGGTGTGTATCTATGGACCATACACTACTTGGCATGATTTCATCTCCAGCTGAGGGTGCAGCTAAACCAGTCTTCTGGAAATGCTGGGTGTAGAGCTACGGTAGAGTAAGTGCCCCAGAGTGAGAGCACAAGCAGGAAAGGGTCACCTCTTAGAAGACAGCAAGCCATGGCTGGCTTAGCCTCCACCCCCAGATCCAGCCCACAGCATTGGGAGTTGCCTTCCTCAAGAGATAATGGATTTCTCTTCCTGCCTATTTCTATAGCTTTAACAGTCAGGAGCTAGGATGCAGAGCTGAAAGATCAGTACTTGAATGTTGGAGCTAGGTATAGAAATGGTTACAGTTGTGCATAACAGTATGTATATTATCAGAATAAAAAGTTTTGTCTTTCAGAAGACGTGGAACAAATCCCATTCCAGATTTTAAATGTAGAGAACATTGTTTAATTTGGAAAGCCAAGTGCCCATGGTTAGATGCAGGCTACAAAGCTTAATTTGATCCCTTAACAGCTGTGCTGCTTCTGAAACCAAGGTCACTCAGAGTTATTTTGGGGGTACCCTGGCACACTGTAGTGTGCTGGGTGGTAATACGGGCAATTCCTCATTCATTTGAAAGGCCGTTGTCTAGTTTTGCATGGTTTAACTACCAGTTACATCACAAGGCAACTTGAAAGTAAGGGCTTTTTTTTTGGATCCCGCGTTGCTGGTGAACTTGCAAGACCATGTGGTGTTTCAGCCTGCTCACTCTGGTGCGGGTGGGAATTAGGCTTTGCACTTAGGTGTACAAATCAATGAAACACAAAACCATGTGATTCCTTTCCATCGTATGTGCCTTCTGATAGGGTTATTCATGTGCTTCAAGTGAATGCAAATTTCTGTGCTAAAGCAAGATCTGGGAAACTGGTGGCACTGATATCCACTAAGTGATATCCAAGCCTAATTTTCTTCATTACAAGCTTATATTAAGAAGAGAGTAGAGCCTGAATAAAGTTGTCATTTGTATCTCTTTATATGCGTGTACAGTTAAGAAGAGCTAGGCCCCGAATTTTTAATAGTGTTTATAATAAATCCAAATTTTATGCTAAAGTAAGTAGATACAATTCTGAAAATGTACAAGGAACAGATGAAGTGAGTAGGAAGGTGTCGTTTTATGCAGCCTCATGTAGAGTAAAGCTGTCCCTGCACAGCAGATGGGTTTCTTAAGTAAATACACTGGTTTTGGAATGCAGAATATTTTTTTTTTTACTCGGATGTCTTCTCATGTTTTCTGAGCTTTTCACCCTTTCGTCAAGGGATGAGCTCTGTCTCATTTACAGTAAAGTACCAGCATATATTCAGGCCTTTGTTATGGTGTAATGATTCCCCATATCTGAAGGAATTTAGAAGCAAGAAAGAATTGATAACTTTGCTCAATTTAACAAAGATTATGCATAACTTCAGTAGAGTGTTTGTTAAAAGTACTTAAGTAAGTAATTTACAAAACACCATTTCTGTTTCTAAAAATCTTCCTAATATAACTGGCATCTTCTTTCTTAATTCAAATTTCTCCCTTGCTGTTTAATTTCTTACTACTATACTGATATACTACTTTGAGGGAGACAAGAATAAACAAAAATGTGCATACGTTTTCAGGGCCCAACTCAATAAATACTTAAGCCTGTGCTTTGAAAGTAGTAGAGAAGAGGGCATTATTTGAAAATATTTCCCCAATCATGGAAATTTCTTTTTAAGTTCATGTTGACCATTACTACAGACTGTACTGCTTTTTGCTCATATGATGTGCTATAGCTATCAATGAACAGGGAACAGAAGTGCTCGCAGGATGAACTGTCTTTTAAATAGATGCACATAGTCTGTGCTATATTTTACTACAGAAATATTCAGTGTGTTATTATTAATTATATTATTAATTATAACAATAATTAAACCCCAAATCTTTTTATTTTAGGAAAACAGTTGCATTTCCTTGCTTTTCTTGATGTGTTGCACCCCAGCATCACCTAGCAAACATACTGAAAGCACATAATAAATATATAACACTAAGGAAAGATTATAATGGTGATTCCAGATGATGGAAAAATTTGCCATATATCTTGGCCTGTTAAAAAAAGATACCAAGAACTTGAAAGTTGGAGAAAACTGAATTATAGCATAGCTGCTAAATCAGATATTCGCAAAATGTTGCCTTTGATTTATTGCTGTTGATGAATCTGAAGCTCTTCAGAAGGAATGAATGTTATGGAGCCCTTTAACTTCAAATTAATAAAGTCTGTGCAGTAATATAATTCCAAATCACTACAGCTCTTTTATTAGCTGTGGCTTCATGTTTCTGTCCTTGACACTTAAAGTTCAAACCTACTTAAATATGAATCATTTAAAAATCTGAATTTACTTCAGTACCCTATTTTGTCAAGAAGCTCAGCAGCTCATATAAGAGGAGTGTCACAGAGGTAGTCATCTCCATAGTGGTGGTGCAGGCATGCTACTGCTATTCCTGCTGTGCACACCCCACACCCCCCAAGTGCACCTACAGTGTGCTAGAGCACTTCTTAAGTAGGTAGTAAGATACAGGCTATGTCCTGAAAGAAATCATGGGTTTAAGGGCATATTTACACCAGGAATGGTAGTTTATTTTGGAAAAAAGTACCCATTTAAGCCACCCCTGTGTAGCGATGTGGCGTCCTCCATCCAGAAGTAGCAGGGCTGAGTGGGACTTTGCAGTCTCCTGGCTATGGGAAGCTGTTCAGAGAAGAGACAGTGGAGCCCAAACAGAAATGCTCCTGTGATGTCCATGATCCCTCAGACAGGGTGACAGAAGATATTTCAAGGACAGTGGATAGGAAGAAGATTAGGAAGGAGCACAAATGTGCAAACACAAACACAGGGGAGGTGAGGAAGGAGAGGGAAGAGAAGGTCTTGGCGAGGAGAGGACAGACCATTAAAAATTATGTCAGTATGAGAAGCACAGAGTTTTCCCAATCTCCAAATGATCACCTCAAAGCTGGTAGTTCAGGCACTCTTCAGGGAGTGCAGAGAAGCCCGAATCCTCTCAGGCACAACCAGGGATTGAGTCAAAGTTTCCTCCATTTTGAAATATTGCTGCAAGTCAAGAGCTAATGCACAAGGAGCTGAAGTGTAGGTGGGATGTAAGGTCCTGCTTTGCAGCCCTGTGAAGACTGAGGTGATTCCAGCGGGTCTGGGAGTGTTGATCTGAAATGGGACTTTCTGCAGTACTTTTCTTATTTTGTATTCTTCGTTTAGCAGGTGACAAATGTGACACATCTGGCATTTGTTTTGCAGAACCACCGAATGCTCCCAGCTGTAACAGTTGCTCAGTCTGAGCTTTGCCCTAAATGTATCAGGTGCTATAAAACAGTAAGTGCTCTATGGGCACTAATACTTCAAATTGGGCACCTAGAATAAGGATCCTCTGGAAAATGATGTTGGCTTTTTTCTTGTGCTCCAGAATCCTGTGCGTTTCGTTGAGACCAATTAAACCACACAGTTTCATAGAGCCATTGCAAAGTAATTAATATTTGTCATGTATGAAAAGATCTTGGTGAGAGCCCCAAAGTTAGTACTTCTGTATTGTGTTCAAGATTTAGCTGGATTTAGTGGTGAGTCCAAGCACTGAACTGAGTAGGCTAAAAAAGAAGCATATGATAGCTATCTTATATTTTGTGCAGCAAATGAGCAAAGCTGTGTAGGAGAACTCGCATGTTGGTTCACAGGCTGTTATTACAGTGTAAATTGTTTCCTTCTCTTTGAATGCTGAATTTGTAGGTAATGAGTAGACGTTAGCTTGAATACTCCTCTGACTAGCAACTAGGCTAGGCTTGGGGATTTGGACTGGTTTTTCTTTGAAACTGTATTGTGATGTTGTAGGATGATGATGAAGAGATGGGTTTCATGGGAGAAATTGCACATACATATGCAAGAGAGAACAAAGGTGGCCATGGCCAGGCTGGAGGAATAGTGAGCCAAGGCCAGTGTTATTGATGGAGTAGAGAGAGCTGGGTTTGCTCAGTAACAGACCCATGGAATGGTGAAGGAGGACAGAGTTGTGAAGGGTCACTATGAAATATGGGATTGAGCTAAACAATTTCTTTCTTTGATCTCCATTCATTTATAATCTTATTGGTGTTGAGTCTCCTGGCACTAGAGCTTTTACAATGAATAGTTGAAAGTATAAAAATTGATTTAAATTGCGCTGGTCTTGTGCTGAATAGCTTTCTTTAGCGTAGAAGTTACTTGGAGTTTTACTCTTTTCGCTGTTGGGCAGTTTAAATGCTAAGCATTTAATTTACGCCAGACAGCTCTGAAAACAATAGCAAACTACAGACTGCTCTTATTTCATTGTCTGCAATTAAAGTTGCAACAGCCATTGCATCAAAGTTTAACCAGAATGCTTTCATTTCCTCAATGATAAATGGATATATTTTGACCAATACAAAAAGCTGAAATAGTTCAATGTTTCAAATTCAGCTTCAGATTTGCTGGTGTTTAAAATTAGTACCCCTTCCTTTTTGTTGTGCTAAACTAATAATGTAAAACAAAACAATAGATTGTGTCGTCTGTGTCTGAATAATGAGATGAGTTTTCTATAAAATTATGCAGTGTTACTTCTTTCATCAATGGGAGGGAATCATCAGTAGTTAGCAATAGGATTAGAAATTGTATACAGCTCAGATGTAAGCCCATTTATTTACATTTTTAAAGGTTTAAATTTATTTACATTTTTTATCCTGAGTTAGTTGTTGTAAATCAACTCTTTCTAGAAAGTGTATGAAAAATCTTTAATATCCTGTTGATCAGGCTCATTTTCCCATGTTTTTGTGCTTTGATATATTTTTTGAGAATCATGGCTAGCTGCTCACATAATAATTGCTAGGAGTATATGCCTGCATTTCCTTTTAATAATTAAATTGTGTGAAGCACTTTAGTTTTCTATGTCAAAAAAGAATCCATGGAGTGTTTTAATTTACTTTTTATTAAGTAGTTCAATGGGATTTTATGTTGCTAAATGTAGGACTGTCATTAGTCACTTCACTTTTAGAATTTTTTTCCTTATGTACATTGTGTAATGTACAAATTTTACTTGGAGCTCAGAAATAATTTTATCAAATGGTTCATTCTTGTTATCCCTGTATTTCTAACTCAGTGGATCCTCATGGAGTTATCTTTGTCCTTTATAATCTATACATTTCATTTATGCATAGAAAAGAAACATCTGGCATTTTTTTTAATGAGAGCTGTACGCTCATTGACCAAACCAGCAGCAAGGAATCTGTTGTATGGCTGATTGTGGCAAGAAAATGAGGTAGTAGTCTCACTAATAATCAGTAAAATTTGTATAAACTGGTGCTGTTTCATTTTTTGAGTTAGCTAATCTCATACTTTCACCCTTACAAGAAAACAAATCATGTTTAAAAATTCCTGGTGTGGAAAAATGCTACTTTCAAATGTAGAGATTAGAAACATTTTAAACATACATATCTGTGGTTAAAGATGCTGACTCTTAATTCTGTCCTGTCTAGAGCTCTCCTTTTTTATCTTTGAAGTTCAGTCATTACTCCATGTCAATGCCATTGTTTGTTTTTATTTTTGTATCCTACAGAAATTAATTCATAGTGTTTAGATCCAATCTTTTTAGAATATTTTTGAATGCAACATATCAACAAGTTTATACTTTATGCAGTCTGTGGAGCTGGATTTTGGAATTTGCTTTTTTAGTGGTTCTTTTGTGGAAGAGAAATCTTTCAGGCATGAATTGATAGTCCAGATCTTTTGAGGTCTGTCAGTGCTAACCTATGACCTCTGTTCTTAGGAGGTCAACATCTGAGGGCAGGAGATTAAGGCAGTTAAAAGACTGGAATGGGAACTGGAATGGAAAAATTAGCCAGCACATTTTGGGTGGAAAACATCAAAGTCATCAAACAATTTGCTTATTTTAAACTCAGTTTAAGGGTAACAAGCTAATTGTACTGTGTTTGTTGACACAAGCAATTTATATTGTTCGAGAATATTAACACTGAAGAATTTTTTTAAATTGTAGAAACATAATGCCTGTTCAGTATAAACACAGTATGTATTTTGTATACCAAATGCTTTTGTGTAACATTTTTGGGGATAATAATTCACAATGTGATCATCCAGTCTGTATGCACTTAATTTGCTCTGTTTCTTACAAACAGCAACAGTAAGTGCTGTGGAACCTGAATGTTGCTTGTGGTCTGCTGGATAGCTTGCTCTCACCGGACAATACAGGTGCTCTCAGTACATCGGAAAAATTATTCCCATATTAAAATTTCCTGACTGTGATGCTTAAAAACATTTGTAACCCTCTCTTTTTGTTACAGCTTTACAAAGGTGAATTCCTTTCCAATGCAAAGTTGTCAGCAAGGAATGTTCTTTCATAGATTATAAATTGATTTACAAGAAAACACAGCACTGTCTGTTTGTTCTTGTCTGTCATAGTTCAAAATTCATTAGTAGGTGTTTTTAGAAGAATGAGGAATTCATCTTTCATCTGTACAATTGATTTCAAAGATGCTATCATCTAGAAAAAGACACCTTTCCACACTGAAAATTATGCAAGTTCAAGGATTTGTGTAAGCAATCATGTTTTTGTCTTGCTTGTTTAAAGTGCACATAAAGGTGGTTTCAGTATCACATGCAAAAGCCAGACTAGTGTTTCAGCGTGCAAACACACCTAGCAGGAAATAAAAAGTTACAGATATCTCACAGCTCAGGCTCTAACAGTGCATGGATTATGGTACTTCTCCTATAGGTATGGCTGCTCATTAAGTTAAAGTACTATAAAATACAGCTAAACTCAAGCAGACAGACATCTGTAAGCCTCAGTCTAACCTCTCTATGTTATTATTGTTCCTTTGATAGTGAAGGGTATGAGAGTTAAACCCCTTTGCAAGCTTGTAACTTTCCAAACTATTCCTCTGAAGGCTAAAACCTTTTTGTAGCTTTTAGCCCTGACTTGCACCTGAGGGAAAACTGAGTAAAATGATCACCATCATTCCGTCCTCCTTCACAGAAGGAAAAGAAGGGAGGGAAAGCAGGAGGAGCTGTTGTGGACCACAGCAGCCCATGGACCATTCCCACAGACACAGCCACCACTTTGTTTCCTTCCTGCCATTTCACCGGCGTGGCCGGAGGAGCTCTGCCAGCTGGAAGGGCTGCCACGGCCAGCTGTGCCCCGCGACCCCGCGGTGCTGCCATGAACCCGTGTGCCTTGCATCCCAGCGGTACTGCCACAACCAGCTGCAGCCCGCATCCCTGGGAGTACCACAGGCGCAGGGGAAACAGGGAGCATTTGAAGGGGCAGGACCAACCCTGAAGGCTGTTGTATCTTGGAGATCTGTTCCCCACTTGAATTCTTGGGATAAAATGGGGTAGCTTCTGATCAGCCATTTTGTGATTCTTGCTTGTCAGCCCTCTCTGTGGTTAAATAAATCAGTCAGATTGTTGGATGGAGAGCTAATTCTGTTATACAGAACAGCTTTGGTTACCCACTTGTGAGAACATGTGAATCATTGTGAAGGAACAGAGGACTTGTTAATTAATAAAGGAAAAAAGTTAAGCAACTACAAAGTTAGTGTGCTTGACATGACTTAAGATAACTTTCTTGTTTGCCTAAGCCCTTTCTATACCTTCCCTCTGTTCTGTCTGTTTAGATAGTAAACTCTTCAATGCAGAATTGTTTTCCTTCTTAGTTCATACAATACTTAAAATCACTGCTGTTTTTAATTACAATAGTAATTGTGATTCTTGGCTATGTGAAGAGCAGTGATACACACATTTTTAATCTGGAAGACCTGCTCCCCAGGATTTTTGTTGGATGTGTGTATCCTCTTGTTTCATGATGTTTGATTTGAACATCCTGTCCACAAGCCTGCTTTTCTTAACTATCTTTTGCTCACCTTTAAAAGTAGTCTATAGATACTTATCTACAGATCAAAAACCACTCCAGTGGAGAGCAGGATGCTGGAGGTTTTTCATCGCTTAGTTAACTGTTGCATTAGTTCTGAATGTAGGAAGAACTGCCTCCAAGTTTTCCATGCAGCAGCTTGCAGGGCAGAGTAGACTGCTTGCTGAGTTTGCAGCAGGGGTAATTCAAAACTGAAATAAGTTATTATACAATTTTTTAATTACTTAGAAATGATATTTGACTTTTTATGATGAAACCCTGCTTTGGATTTGCACGATTGGTGTGAGAAATAGGTAGAGAATATATCCCTAGTTCCCTCACATGTTCTTTTCGCAACAAAAAATTGCTGCAGAGCTAGACAAAACTGGTTAGAATTACTGCAAGTAGTATTTTCAGGCTTATGTGCTTCTGAAGGTTGAAATTTCTGGCAGTACAGCTGTGCCAGATTTCTGATTGCAGCCCCCAGTGCTCTTAGAATCAGTGTCTCCAAATGGGCTCTGTAATTTGCCTCAGCTGAGTCACTTCCTTACCATGAACTGCCATAAAGAGATATTTCTTCAGCTTTGCTTTCTAGGGTTTAGCCTGTGCTGCCCCCCACCTTTTCAAAACAAGAACTTATCAGAAAATACCTTTTGTAGTAATGCAGTCAAGTTCAGAAAGTTTCAGAAACCTGGATTATTTTGTTAACTTTTTTGTTGAAGGCACTACTGAGTTTTGTGTTCTTCATCTGTTTCTAGCTGCTAATTTGAATGCGAAGCCAGCAAAAACACATGTTCGTTTTCTTTGTAGGTAGTGATTATAGTTGTTCCCAACTGCCAGGTGAACATGAATGTCTATGAGATACTTTAGGTGATAGCTATCTTGCATAAAATATGAATGAGTCAAATCTGAAAGCTTTTGAATTTGGCAGATTAATAATAATCTTTACACTAGTGTAATGTTAAGATGCATTTTATAGAAGATTGACTTTAATTGCGAAGAGCCAAAAATATTTTATTAAATCTGTTGTGTACATGTGTTGTGTACACATAGATAGTGTACGCATAAATGAATACACAATAGATTTATGAAAGGTTGCCTCAGCTGTAATGAAGAAAGTGGGTATCAAAATGAAGGTGACTTAATAAGAGATCAGTTCAGAATGAGACGTATGTGTTGATTACCTCATCGATCAAAAAAACCAAAACCACAAAACAACAAACCAAACATTTATATAGTTGCAAGGTAAAACTGACAGGAACTGATTAGCACTTCTTTCTTACGCTGACAGTGATACTCACTTTCTATTCCAAACTTCCACCAGGTGAGTTTGGTACAGGTAGTCATATAACAAAGTGATGCTGTGGATCTTGGCAAATCCTGGCTTTGTAACCTAGTTTAGTTTATTGCAGTCGCTGGTAGCTAAGAGGCTGCGGACTGGGTGCTTCTAAAATATGCGGCATGTGTTGGATGAGTGGGACATTTTCCTCAAACCAGACAACAGTCCCCAGTCTATGTCTGTGTAGTCAGTGTGGGCACAACATGTGCTTCTTTCTCCAGGTTCTCTCTGCTGGTGCATCCTAGAGTGTGTTGTTTTACATTACTCCCCTTTTGCAGTATGAGGTATTAATTAAAATGAAGATATACCAATAGAGCTGTGTTATCTTGCTCTCATTAGGCCAGGTAACAACAGAAGTAACAATGTCACGACATGCCCTTTTTGCATCTGCGGTGTTGCCCATGTAAGAAGGTCAGTTGAGAGTTTTCACAAACCTGCAAAAAAATTATTGAATTACAGATTATGGTTGAGACTGTAAGTGAAAAAGTATATGAATTGTAAGGTAGTATTAGTACTGGAAATTAATCGTGACACTGCATGCACACTAATCACTGTAGTGGAAACATGCGGCTGCTATAATGAGATGCTGTGTTGGGAACAGGATACCACCATGTCCCCTTTCTGTGGTAGCAGGTGGTAAATTTGCTTAAGCTTGCATATTTTGTTACACTGTAGAGGACTACAGTTTGTATGTGGCATATAAATCCATTTCCATTTAACTTGGAATTGTTTTCTTAAAGCAGATTCTCATTGAGTTAAAGAAGAAAACAAAAGATTTCCACAGGGACAGGTTTGTGTGTGAAGACTTGAAACAAAACTGTTAAAAAAAAAAAAAGGCAGTGCTTTATTAAATGATAGTTCAAGTTTGTCAGTTTAAAAATCCTTGTTTTCCTGAAGTATCCAGCTGTGACCTCTGAAATGGTTCATGCATATCAGTATGTGAAAGCTAAATGTGACAATTAGGAGCAGAATTGGGATGGAAGTGAAGATGGGGGTGTGAAGAACTGGAGATAAGGAGGAAACATGGTAAAAGAGATCGCTGGATATGAACTAGGTAGTCTGTGGGACTGGGGCTGACTGGATTAAAGAGAGGTGGTGGGTGGGCAGTGCTCACCTCTCCACAGCAGAGGCACAGCTGCTTCCGACCTGATGGTTTCTGTGGACTTTTTTCACTGGACTGATTTCCAGTGCCTGTAGACAGGTCTTCAGCATACTTCTGTCCCAAATGAGGCAGGCTGTAGTGCTTGCCTTTCTTTTGCCCCTATTTTCCTCCTGGAAAAGGTGAGGAATAGTTACAGGAGCTTCTTAAATGTGTATATTTCACATGATTCAGAGGAAGTGGAGTGCCAAAAGTGGGTCAGCTGCAAGCTGACCAGGAGACAGAGAACACCATGGGTCATAGCTGTGTGCTTTGCACTCATGGTCCAGGGTGCAGGACTGGCCAGGGCTCTGCCTGGCTGGGATACAGCTCTCTGCCAGGGCAGGCTGGGTGCTCACCTTGTTGTAGCTGCCCAGGGGCCCCAGGCACTCTGTGTGTGTGTGGGGGGGGGGGGGGGGGGGGGTGTTTTTT
>JANZLQ010000013.1:19777462-19799208 GCA_026212715.1 Elanus axillaris
CCCCCCCCCCCCCCCCCCCCCCCCCCCCGCAGTGTCGGTGAAAGCCAGCACAAATGAAGAGGTGTGATGCAGCTGTGGTTGCACTGAAGTCTGTTGGGGGAATGGCTTGATGTGCTGTGGCTGGTGTGTAGCCCTGGGGAGCAGGAGTGCTGGTTTTCCTGGCTGTGCATGAACTGTTTGAGGAAGGAGGCCAAGTGTGTGGCCTGAAGGTAGGGGTTCTGCTGCTGCCATGTGGGATGTGGATGAGCAGGCTCAGGTGTCCCAGGATGGCCCCTCCTGGGAGAGGATGGGTTGCAGGGCGCTCGCTGTAAAAAGACAGGCGCCTGTAAAATTCCCCTCTTGGTATTTCAGACAAGCAGCACTTGTGACATTGCCAAATGCACCCACGGGCTGAGGCTGATGAGATGGTCAAGCAATGTGGCCAGGAGAGTTCTCCTCAGGATGCTGTAATAGATGAAGCCCTAGAGACCTGTTTGGCAGAACATGCCAATAACTTAATTCTGCCTATGCTGCAGTCTCTTTCTACAGAGGAAAAGAGCCTCTCTGGAGGAAAGATGAAGTCTGCAGTCTGGTCAGGTCAGCATTCCCCTACCAAGTGCAATTGGATTGGTATGTACTCCTCAGCAGATAGGTAAGGTACAGAGATGGCCTTGGCCCAACCCCAGGCTATACCCTTTCTCAGGAGGAATTCAGGACGGATTCCTTCAGATTTGGGGATTAACTTAAAATTTCTTGCATGAGTAATGGTGTTCTTAAGTGCACAGTACATGTGTACATTTACGTTATTGTCAATGTAGGCATTGAACATTCTGAGGTGGGTTTTTTTCCTTTGTATGTGCTTGTAAATCATATATGTGGAATATCAAGAGCATAAACTTCCAGCAGCTGGTTCTGTCTCTCATGCCTGTGTCCATTAATGTGTAGCCAGGTCTTGGGACTCTTCACACACTGAGATCTGGGGACACACAGCTAGTGTTCAACTACATCTGGTCCAGGCTTGTCAAAACTCTCCCCAACAATTGCCCCAAAACTCTTCAGCCAAAGACTCAAGCAGCTGCGCTTCACAATCCAGCTGATTTTTTTGTGTGTGTGGCTGACAAATGATGCCTTTCAGGGTGTTTTTCCTTGTTAGAGAGACACTATTGAGTTGAAAATACTGTAAATTTCAGAAAGTGATACCACACTAGTTTTAAGTATAAAGCATACTAGGTTTTTCTGTTGTTGATCTTTCCTGCGCTGTACTGTACAAGCTGAAGAAACGGGAATCTCACAAGTACTGGACAGCATTAACAGATTAAATCCCCATTTGTTACTTTTCCTGTAGGGGAACTGTGACTTGAAAAGAAATGGATGCTGCCCCTGGCTCTGTAAGCCAGGTCTCTGCCAGGGTGCAATTTCACATTATCCAGGGCCAGCTGGCTGCTGTGCCCCCGGCACCGCCAGCCAATGTTGTGGCCCTCTCCCCACAGGGTTGCTGGTGCTGATCTGATCCCACAGATTGCCAGTTCAGGGAGCATAACTGAGAGAAACTAATCTTGAAAAAAAACCAAAAAGGTACCGGCGAGCAAATGGATAGAGTGGTGGTGGAGCGGGGGGTGCCTCTTGGTAACAGCTCTGCATTCGGTGAGTTTATCTGAAGTATGAAACCCTACGGACAGGTCAGCATGAAACATGCTGTGCTCTCTGCTCGGTGTGGCAGAGACGTTCCCCGCAATGTGGCAGCGGCTTTGTGGCCCCAGTAGTAGGAGCAATGCAAGGTCTGCCCTTGTTGGTGGCAGGTGGTGATTTAAGAGCTGGTGGGGTCACTGGAGGAAAGCATCAGGAGCACAAAACCCAGCAGGGAGTTGGGTTTGGCCTCCAAAAGGCCAGAGGTGTAAATAGGCATTGGCAAAACCTCGCAAAGGGTTTGGGGGGTGTCCCAGGCAAGGCCTTTTCTATTCGAGCTTCCCGTGTTGGACTGCCACACAGATTTGAAGTACCAGATCCCGCCGCGCACCAGTTCCCTACAAGAGTGATGGTCTGTGCTTTTAGCAGGGCTGCAGCTTGTGGTTTTCCTGGCCAGGGAAAGAAAAAAGGATGAGAAAAGCACATCTTAGCTGTTTTAGATGCTTTGGTGCCACCACACCATTAACTTGTCTATTAAACTGTACAGTACCAGGAAGTTCGTGACTGACTGGGAAGGTAAGCAGCATTCTTCAGCTCTGTGCCCGACATCACTGTGGGGCTGAAGAGCAACCTTTAAAAGCTGCAGCGATCAGGCTTAATTCACTGTTAACTTCTAGTTTGGTGGCATTTTAGTATAGCAGAGCAGCGCGTATGCAGTGGTTTTTTCTCAGTTCCCTTCCTGCCTTTCAGCAGCTGCTCCTCAAAACTCGCAAAATGCGAGTGGTAGGCTTGGAGGAGTGCAGTGTGTGGTGTAATTACAGCTCTTCCTTCCCTGCTAGCTTCCTCTAAGCAATGTCTTTAATTTTTTTTCTGCTTCTGTTGCATTCATTTAACTGCTGTCAATGATGTGAAGACAATTGGAGATGCGTACTAAAATTAGCATTTCCTATGTGCTATTTCACATCTATCATATTATCTTAAGTGTGTTACTGTTTCAGAGTTTTACTTTTGAACTTAAATGTACTAACCTCCCTTCTTCATGACAAGCAAAAAAATAACATAAATTTCATACACAGTAGCAGAAACCATATTCTTTCCATCTAATTTTACTACATGCATCAATTATAGAGTATTTCTATGTAACACAAGAAGTAACTGTTTCAGCTTTCTTAATGACAGTTCTTCGAAGGATATTTTCTCACTGAATGGAAAGAAAGGATTGTATAAAATCAGCACTTAAAGCTAGTAGTACTGTAACGCTGAAAAGTACACATAAGTGTCAGTAACCTTGTGAAACTGAGTATATAATCCATTCAGTGTTCTGTTTTTAAGGCTTCCAAAAAAAGAAAACATATTCTCTGATATTTCCAGACATGCATATTTTCCTAGTCTTTGCTAGGAACCAGTGAATTTTCAAAGCATTCATAAATACTGATCATAAAGTATAAAAGTATGTTATAAAATGCTAGTTTGTGATGTTGAGATAGCAAACTAGTTTTACTGCAAACCTTGCAATTGCCCTCATTACCAGGAAAGTTAAACAAGTACCTTAAAAAAACAAACAAAAAACAACCCAGAAAAGCTCAGTTAGTTTTTTAAAAATTATTTATGATAAAGCTGTACAGTGATATTAATGTTATTCAGAGTTCCGTTTCTATAAGACAGCTTAAGGTTTTCTTGTCATCATCATCAGAGGAAAGTTACCAGCTGAACTAGCTCATTCTACAAGATTTCATAGGGAAAATGATTTTGCAGCTATTTTTTCTAAATGATACACATGTGATTTTAACTCTGGTGGCAAGAGGCAGGGTAAGGTATGGAAATGCAGACAGCTGCCTCTGAAAGAAACAAAGCTTCAAGGAAGCTTAACATGCTGAAATCAAGGGGGGGCATATAATCTCCATCCTAGGGTGTAAAGTACCGAGTGTCACATCAGTCCAGGGTTATTAACAGCTTTTGCTTTGGGATATGGACTTAGGGTGGGCTAAAAAGTGCTTATGAAAGAAGGACATAAAAACTGCAGGTGACAGCAATCAAGCCAGTCCGATCTCAAAATATGGATGACAGGCCTGCATCCTACTAATAGAGAAGACCTGGAAAAAAACAGAAAAAGTGGGTGAAGTGCAATGTTAGTTTGTCAGTTGCAAATCATGCCTTACCAATAAAGGTACCTTACCTAGCATTTCTATTTTGTTAACTAGATTATTTTCTTAGACAATGGAAATGTACTAAAGGTAATCTGGCCTTCAAAAAGGATCTGTTACAGTGTGCAAGGGAAGATTACCAGTTAAAATAAGGTTTACCACAGGAACTCTGAAATGGGTAAAAAATTGTTTACTGAGCCCCAGACCCTTCACTGGTTTTTGAACCTCCCATGCTCCCCTGTGATTTATGGTTTGGAATTAGAAATGTTTTTAACAACATAGTGAGCATAAAACTGCTGTGCCTTATGCAGTGTATCCCACTGAGCCACCTCGTAGCATCTAGGCAGCCTTTAAGGACAACCATATTAGAGAAATATTGAAGTTAAAAATAACTTTAACTTGTACCCTACTACGTATGTAAAAGATAAAAGGGGTGAGGGGCAGAATTTAAACTGACCTTCTTGCTGTGGGGAGATAGTAGAGGTATTGTGTCCCGCCTTTCCTGTCAGTGTGTCTTTCCTGTGGTTCCCCAGTTCATTGGTCTTTCCCTGGTAGCCAGCCATAGTTGCCCCAAAGCTTTTATGTCAGGTTATAGGAACCTCAGGAAGGAGTTTAGCTGGCATTTTTCTGCTTTTGGGGAGCATGTAGGAAAGGGGAAGCTGCTCTTCCCAATAGCGTCTAAAGCAGCTTGGGGAAAGAAGAGAAACAATCAGGTCCTTGATTCCCTGCTCCAGTTCACACTAGAGCAGGCTCAGCACCGCTGAGCTTCAGGTGCCTCCTGGCTCCTCTTCCTAAAGGCACATAGGCTAGCTGGGAATGGCAGGAATATAATGTATTTCAATGAGTTGTGTGTCTCCTACACCAGATGAGGCACTGACCTGGGGATCTGGTAGCGGGATTTCCTTCCTTACTCTGTCAGTGTAGTGCAAGTCACTTTGAACAGGTCATGGAATTTGCTCTAAAGTATTGATTATGGTTTCTCAGCCCTTTTTAATAACCTGGTCAGCCCCAGTGTTGCAAAAGCCTCTGTGTAGTTTCTGTAACAACAGATAATCGTTGGCAGCATCCCTCTAATATAATTCACAGGTTATGCTAACTGCATTGTCTTTAGGAGCAGTGTGTCAAAGTCTTCTCACAAAGAGGCAGACACATTATTTGATGCTCGGTGTGCAATTTGGTCATTTCTGGCTGCAATCTTTTTGTGAGGTGCAGTTTGCTTTTCTGATGGCTGGCCCACAGGTGAGGAAGGGGTGGAGGGATGGCTTCGTGCTTTTCTCATCCTGTTCAGAACAGTATGCACCACAGCTGGAGTAAACGGGAAGAACTGTACTCCCCTCTCCCAACCTTATGATATAATGTCCCACAGCTGGAAATCTGCTAGGCAGCCAGCAGGAGTCTTGTGGGTTTTTCACTACCTCTGTTACATTGTGTGTTGCAGCTTTTCAGCAGCAAATGTCTGACGTTGCTGCATCATGGCACAGGCATTGTGAGATGTTATCTTCTACATCACAAGCACTGTACAGATGGGTCTTGGCATGAAACAATTTGCAAGCTTCCCCTTATTTCTCAGCCTGAGGAGTCTGCTGTGGGCTATCTTTACTCAAAACTCCTTGCTTCCATTTTCATCTTAAAGACACAAAAGATGTCAAGACAGGGAAATCTGACCAAATTTTAAGGCGGCGATAATCACTAACAAAAATTATGCAGGCACAGGTTACCTGGGTTTAGTAGGAAAGAATTTACGACCTGACTGTTGATGAAGTCAGTGGTGATTATTTCTGTGATTAAGAACTGCTGGGGCAGGGTCTGAGGCTGCAAGGGAGGGAGAATCTGAGACTTTTTGATGAATATTTGGGGTAATGAACCTAAGGTAATGTATGATGTGCTACACAGGAGAGAGTTAAGGTTTGGTTTCACTCAAGAACAGACAGATCAGGATTTTAAGAAGGGCAGGGGAAGAATGGGGGAGTAGAATGGACCTGCTGCTGCTGCTAACAACCATTAAAAAAATACAAAGCCAGCTGCTCTCAGAGCAGAGCTTGATCCTTTCAGTGCCTTTAACAGCACAGTATATATTCAGAGGAGGGGAATTCATGAGGCCCTTTGGACCTACACCATGGCATTACACAAAAATGCAAACCTGAACAATGGGTGGCCTCAGCGGTTCCATCTGGCTCGCCATTAACAAGGTTAAAGTAAAGTGGGTTTCCTTGGCTGTGTCACACACAATTTACACTTCAGATGCTTTAACTTTGGAGCCAGACTGGAGGGACCATCACTCTAAACACACATGGCAAGGGTCTCCTAACATGTGTGGTAAGCACATTTGGTATTGATGCTCTTTGAAAGATAACATAGTAGTAGCATTTAGAGAATTTGTAGGTAGTATTTGAAAGTGCAGATTTTTTTGCTAAATCATTTACCAAAAAACCAATTCTTGTCAACAAATAAGAATTACAGTCAAATAGTGTTTACTTGAAATGTTTTAAGGACATTATAATATTAGTGGCTGGATTCAGCTAACAGCAGAAATTATTAGAGGCCTGAGAAATGTTACCACCAGCATTTCTGGTACGGTAACGTGAAAACTCCAATCCACTTTTAAGCTAAAAGAGATACTGATGCACAGAAATGTATTCTGTTGTAAAGCATGTTGCTTTCAGAGTCACCAAAATACTCTAGGTAATAGCATAGTTAAACATGGCAAATAATGACCTTTAAAAGATTTTACCTGTAGAGAGCCAGTGGTATATCAACAGGTATGTTGGCCTGTTAATTTCTATGCCATTGAGTGTAATAAAGCATTGGACTTAACACAGCATTTTGCAAAAATCATGGTCTTTGTCTCAGCTTTGAGATGCTTCAAGGAAACCCAATTGTTCTAAAGGCTGTCCCATTCTTGAATAAAAATTCAGTCTTTACTGAATTAATATCAAAGTTGAGAATTCAGTTGTGAAGCTGTTTTATGATCTATAAGACAAGCATTTGAGCAGTTAACTCTGTGGTAAAGATCTAGGGTAATTTCCAGAGAGAGAATACATCTGTTGTTGCTGCAGAGGTGTTCAAGGCATTCCACAGAGCAGGATGAGTGTTGCACTGGATGATAAATACTGCAAGAAACCTAGCCATCTCAGCTACCTTTGACCATAAATCAAGTTCAGTAATGGTTTATAGTCCTCCTGAAGTTAAACAGTTAAAATTGCATACCATAAAATCAGCTGATGTTGTTGACTAACAGTTATCCTAGTGACATCGGTAGTCTTGCGTAGGAAGGCCCTGAGCAAGCATCCTGCCACGCTGAGCTTCCTCCTTGGTGAGCTGTGCAATATCACTGTGGCAGGGCATGCTTCCTCTGGAGCGTGCTGCTGAAAGGTTGGCTTTGTCATCACCAGCACTGAACAGCCCTGCAGTTGCTTCATGCCTTCCAGGCTTTGCCAGCAGGTGAGCCAATGTCACTGATGATGGCCTCCATTATGTGCTATTAATAGAGGGGTTGGTGTGGATGGCCCTGTGCTTGTTTATCCCTTTTTCTCATCTGTTGTCCAGCTCTCTGACCCACCCTCATGGCTCCTCTGTGCTGCCCTTTCATATCTCTTACAAAGTAAGGAATATCCTTAAACAGTACACTTTAGTTTCTGACTGTATGCAGCAGTCCTGATTATTAAAAGATGCCATTTGACAGGCATGTCAAAGTTGCCAAGCTCCTCTCAAAGGCTTCCTGCCCACTGCATTTAAGGTAACTACAGGCAAAGTAAATGGAGCTGAGAAGTCATTTCATGACTAATCTGTCACAAACCACTGACAATCCCTTTTCTTCTCCCTTTTTAGCTACCAGACTGCTCTCTGTCCATAAGCAGCAGCTTTTGACTCAAGCCCTATCTTTGCAATACCCTTAGAAAGACAATAGTCAGAGAGCTATTCTTGCTGAGTCCTGACAGATGCAATGCTTCCACACCAAGCATTGCAGTGGAGGGGAAATGAAGAAGAATGCAGCAAGACAGAACCTGTGGAGGTAGAAGGGAGATTGCCCAGCTGCAAGTAGCACTTGCATGAGTGTAAGGTGGGAAATGCCCCAGCTATGCTATGCACGAGTAGAGGGAGAGTTCACAAAAAAAAAGATTGGTTAACCTGAAATAGGGATGGTTGATTTTATGGGGAATATGTAAAAGAATGGTGTAAAAACATATTTACTTAGAAGAGGGAAAATATGCATCTCTGTCTGCTGTATTTAGCATGTATTGAACTCAAAGTACACTTTGCAGCCAACTTGGCTACTTTTTTGCCACTTAAATTCTTTTCCAGCTCATTGTCTGTAACTGAAAGGGAATTCAGCCACAGCCACTTTGTTTACAAAACTTGAGTTCAACATCTGCATCTTGTGCCTGGACTTCCAATGCATGATTCAGATAAATGAAATACTATAATTGACATATTCATGATCCCAGGTAGAAATCCAGTATAGATTTGTGTAAAGGCCGTGTGTGCTGTGACCAAGTTTAAGTCCCAGATACAGGATGCGGTTCCACATTGCTGCTCCTCTGGCAAGAGCATTTGAGAATGATGGGAATCTCACTGCTTAATCTACTCCCTCCCACCTCCTGCCAGTGTTTATCACACCCACAGTTGTGCCAATGCAATGGTTTATGGTTTTGTCTCAAAACTGGAGGTGTGATGTGAATCAAGCTAAACAAATGCTACAAACTGAAAAAAGTAGATTAATTAAGTGAAAACTTTTGGTGTTGAGAATTGGCTAGCAGTTTTAGTTACTGCATGGACCATCCTCGGAAGTTTTTTTGAAAGCAGATCATGTGTCTTTGGAAGTATTCTTCTTGAAAAGGGGGCTTTTTACTGAGTGATTATCTTCCATTTATTTTCACATTATCAAAGAAAAGCTATGAATGAAATGCAAAGTTGTTGAGCTGGAGTCCTGGTCACTGCTTATGGTTCTGGATGGGCTGCAGCATTCAAGCAGGATCCCTGGCAGTTCCCTGCATTCTGCCTGGCAGAGCACACTGTTGCTGGCTTGTTTCGCAGTACAGAGTGTGAAAACAGAAAGGCAACCCAGGAGCTGTCACTGATGCTGCCAAGACAGCAAGCAGTTGTGGCTCTGGCTCTGCAAAGCTTCGCAGGAAACAGGGATGAAAGCTAAGCACAGCAGTTTGTTGAAGACATTCTGGTTCAGACTTTTGAACCATGTAGAAAGTGTGTGTTTTCTGTGTCTAATTCTCTTTTTTTTGCTTCCTGCCAACAGGAAAAAGACTTGTGGACGTTTTTTCTGCATTTGTGCAAAGTCCAATTAAGCTCTCAGTAGCCCTCATTTTCTGTGTAATGTTTGGATTGTAGACATAAGTTATGTAGACATAACTTTTCATAACATATCTATCTATGAGTTTTCATCCCAGTAGTTGGACAGCAGTGAAATAGCCATAACAAAGATGACAATTTTAAAATCAGGTATTTAGTACATTGTCCAGGATGTGCTAGATTCCTGCTCTAGTTCAGTGAATGCCAGTTAATTTGTGGCCTGATCACTGTATGGTTGTACTCTGTTGTACCACAACTTTTTTTTTCCCCTCACTTTACCAGATATAATCCCGAGGAGCACCGACTCAGATTCTCCAAGTTATGAGGATCTTGCTTGCCTCTGAAGTCAGTGGGACTTAGGCATTTAAATACCTGTAAACATTTGATTATACACAACAGGGTCACACAGGCTGCCTGTGACAGAGAAAGAAGGTAGTGCCACACTATTCATCACCAGCTTCTGAGCCTGGGAAGGATAAGACTTTTCATGAAGGAAATTTGTGAGCTGTGCTTGAGGTCCAGAGTCCTGAGTGGGGGACACAGTCTCCCTCCACTCTTCGGTTACTTGGAATTGGGTATTTTTAGGTGTTTGGATATTTAGAATTAGAAGGTTTGTAAGGAGGAGGGCCAAAGGGATCTTGATTTAGGAGCAAAGCTTTCTGGCCTTCCAGGTTTTCAAGAGTGAGGTTTGTTCCTGGAAGTATCCAGGAGTAGCGTAGGAAGTGACAGGCTTTTAAAGGCCTGGGCCCTTGTCTTCTATGGCCAGAACTGTTCAGGTATTACAATTTTTAACCACAGATAAGGCATTGGGTTCCTAGATATAATGTTTGGGTGCTGCCAAGAGCCTCAAAACCTGAATTTTCTTGCTATCTGTGTCTTATGTAAGTTGGGGTTTCTACTGGACAGTCAGCAACTCAGTGCTCTAGCTTACAGCTGAGCCCTGCAAAATTATCAGGTTGGCTCCTGAGCCCTCCCCTTCACCTATATGGTCCAAGCCAGTGAGCACACTGTAACCTACACAAAAGGTCCCCGAGAGTTCACCTCATACCTCACTCAGTGTGAAAGACGTCTTTGGATTCAAGTCTTCCCTCCATCAGGAGGTTGCTGTGATCTCCAGATGGTTGTTGTTCAGCCTTTTGAAGAAGGATTAGTACGTTGTAGGTAAGAGACAGGGCTTTCTCATCTTCACTTTCTGGGGAGCAGGGGTCACTGACCAGTTGCAGGAGGATTACGCCCAGTGGTGGAAGCAGCACCACGAGGAGAGGGGGGAGACTGTGCCTGAAGAGGGCAGGCAGCGATGGACGCTCTGGGAGCTACAGGGTGAAGAGTTCAGCTGAAAAGCATGCAGCAGCTCCTAAGGCTGGTGGTGTGGGTTTTACAATGGTGCAGTAATACAGATACCTAACACTGTCACCCAATACAATTTGTTATTGCACAGGTGAAGGGCTGTGGCACTCGTATGTCACCCCTCAGGAGTGGCTGTGAGGAAGGGTTCTCACAAATGGAGGTTGCTGACTGGGGTAGGGGTCCTGCTCCAGCCTGCTCCAGGGGTGCTGAGCAGCCAGGCTCCCTCACTCTGCCTGCCTGCAAACTCCGTGCTCCTTCTAGCTAGCAATGGGCATTTATCCAGAATGGGAAAAAAATAGATCCAGTTCTCTGTCTAGCTGTGAGTTCAAATCCACTGCTCCACCTGGTTGAGCTGCAATATTTTAAGGTCTTGTGGGAGAAGGATAGTCTCAGTTTTTCTTGTGGAAGACCTATCACTGGAATAATTAACTGCTCAGTGAATACTAAGAGTTGTCTCCATAACCTTGTAGCAGTATGGCCAATAATTAAAACAGGAAGAAACGGGGTGTCCATCAGGGCTCATGAAATCTTATGGGTTCCTATGGATTTGACATGTTGTATGTTCCATTCCTAGCCACTGCAGTATGTCCCAGTCACCTTTCCATGTCTTCTAACCTGCCCCCAGAGCCTGGGATCAGAGGAGAGCAGACAGGCTACTAAGCATAACTGAGTATTCCTTTATTTTACCAGAAGTTGAGATTTGCACTCCAAAATGCAAGAATTCATAACCATACCCCCTACAGAAATTCAGTACCTTGCTGGCCTGTGCACATGTTGCTTAAGAGGCTGCAGAGACATACGTGCTTTCTGACACCCCAGCAAGAGGTCAGGTTCATCACTAGCAACTTCAGGGCTTGCATTAAAAATGTGTTGCCCTTTCTGCCTCCGTGTGCTTCCAGTCTTAACATACAGTTTTCCTGCCTTGCACAGTGAATGCTACAGTTAACTGGAAGGTGGTTTGCTTTAGAGTATAGATTAATTGTTAAGGCACAGACATGATGCTGGCATTAATCACTCTTCTGGTTTCTGACTGCCTTCAAAATGGTAAATTCAGGGCTTCCATAATTGAAGCTGTGGCTTGGGTATGAATTTCTGATCAAAAGTACAGATAGCGGCTTGTGCAGTGCTCGGTGACCATATCCGTAGTGTTTTTCTTTGGCCAGCACACTCAGTGTTGAACTTGTAATCTGTTGTCCCCTAGCATTGATCACAACTGGGGTGCCCTTATCTGAATTATTCTTTGCTTTCAAACATTTTATTTAAGTCTAGGGTTCCTATCAGAGTTCATCAGTCATGCCAGGAAAATTGATCCTTGGCCTGTAAACATCCTTACTTTTGAAATTGTTCATTCATTCTTTCTTAACCTGAAAGGCCGAACATAAATGGGCAGAAGAATCAAACACATCACTCTTCTACCTTGGCTGTAATTCTTTGGTTTTCTTTTTTCAACTTTGTGATTTATGGTGCGTTATGCTTTCAAGTGTTCAACCAGCAAACAGATTTACAGGTGGAACTGAGGGGCTTCAGCCTGCATTGCTGTGTTGCCTCACAGCTTCTATCAGCCTGACCTCTGCAACTAGCCTTGGCTACTGCAATGTGACTTTTCAGTGTTTACACACAGTGGGAAATTCTTTTCTCAATTATATTACTAAAGTTAATGGAGAATAAGCTCAGTGAAGTCATCAAAATTGCTCTGGATTTATACCCATGTGACTGAGAGCGTAATTAAGACCATTAACTTGCTCTGTTTCTGAGAAGATGCAATCTTTTTTAAAAGTTTTATTTACTTTATTGTTACCATTGTACTGGAGCGATACCAATTAATCTACATAATCACAACCAAGAGGGATAAAGTGATCTAGTTTACCACGTACAGTGAAATGCTTTTAGTTATGTTTCATTATTTTTAACTATATACAGAATTAACAGAATTCAGAGAAAGAAGTATTAAACTCAAACCTGTGCGTGAGATTTGCCATCCTGGGGCCAAACTAAGAAAAAGGAAATACTAAATTTTGAATTAACAATGTTGGTTTTATGTGCACAAGTGTGTATTTGATGTGCACAATTATAGAGAGAATTAACAACGATGATACATCTGGTGGTGAGATAGGTTGGAATATTAGAAAATGGCATTATTTCACTTTTAATTCTCAGGGCTCAGGCAGTGTGGGACAACAGAAATACCTGCCTCAGGTGGGAATTAAAAGCTTTTACATATGAGGCTTAATCTTGTTGCAGCTGAAATCCTCTTTTCATGCTTTACTGTTGCTTCTGCATTTTGATGTGAAAAGTTTCAAAATTAATTTCTTTAAGATATTGAAAGCCTCTTAAAAATGTGTTATAGAAAATGCTGAACACAACCATTTGGTAATAATGCCTATATATGGAGCTAGTCCATTTTAGACAGCTTAAGATGGAAAAGTGAATTAGGAACTGACTGCTTGCTTTCTCAGTCAGTGCATCAGAGTTTCCCTTATCAATAAAATGTGGCTATAGATCATCTGAATGGCTTAGTTGTTCTTGCAGGTATTGAACATGTGAACTTACGGTTATTTCAAGGAAAACCACCTACCATGTTTGATGTCCTTTCGTTACACAGTTGGGAAAGGAATCCACGCGTGTATTTCATGTAACATGACTTACTCTATCAATTCTATGAACTCTGGAAGGAACCCCTATAGAGATAGCTGGCATGGCCTCCTCATAGCAAGTGTGTCAGACAGTAACTGTCCCCTTATTTCTGATAAGCAAAATGAAGATGTGAGTTGCTGGGCAAATCCTGCAGTCCTTAAGACTTGTGAAGCCTGTATTCATGCAAGTCATCTAATTCAGTGAATGTATTAGGAAAATCCATTTCAGGGCTAGTATCTAAGTCAGTCCATACTCTTGTCGCCAGATATTTCAGAAACTTTGTGCATGATACTGATTTATAAGTGATACCTAAAGTCATATGACTCTAAAATGGTATTTGGGGAAGAACAATAGGTTATGAACTTCCAGAGCAGCCACCCCCCTCCTCTTCCTCCTCCTCTACCACTACTTGCTTCAGTGCTCCAGCCTACTGCCAGGATGCCATTTGCTGTTTCCTCCTGCTGTGATGAGTTGGTGTTACTTGTATTTGCTGCTAACATTAGTGACAAAATAAGGAACCAAAGGGAAATGGCAATTTTAAACTACTAATTCCCAGGTACCTGCTACCCTTTTATCTCATCTGTGGATTAGCTGATCAGTGGATGTAGAAAGCCTGGAACCAGCTCTGCTGAGAGGCAGATAAGGTCAGGCATGCCTCTCAGCTCATGAACAGCACCTCACTGACCCAGAAAGAGTTGAGCCGGTTTTATGCAGCATGCACCCTTATCCGCATGGCTGGGAGGCTCAAGCGACCTCTGTGAAGACTTCTGGTGTTACTGAACTATGCTGCTGTTAACAGGGGCACTGAAGAGTGGTTTCAAACACAGTCTGCCAATGTCTACTTAGTTCTGGCCACCTCCACTCCTGCCCAGGGCTGCACACCAGCTAACTTTGGCAATAGGCTGCAAGTGTGGGTACACACTGCAGCGATACCCAGAGCAAATCCTTGGCCGCCTTTCCACCAATGTGAACTATGGAAAATACTTAATGTTTTTAAAAGTACTGCATATAAAACTGTTTTAATTTAAAATCCCTTTTCTTTTATTATTCCCACAGAAATTAAGTCTTACAAGGGAAATCTGTGGTTGAGAACACTTGAGTGTGTGGTTTCATAATGCAAAAAGATTGACAGTAGTAGACTTATTTGAAATCGCAGTGTAACATTTCATGTTTGAAATGCATGATATATGACTGTTTAAAACATAACTTACTTAAACTGTCACTGATCTTGTATCTGCTCTATCTGGATGGGTTAAAGCCATTAAAATATACACATTCTTTCCACACTATATTGATACTACTGGAAGAAAACCATCTTTCATGTTATTTAGAAAAAAGACCTTGCTTTGTAAATCGTTATTTCAGGAATTCTTAACTCTCAATATAAAGAAAACCCTTTTGTTGTAACAAATGAAAGTACATCCAAAGCATTCCTCTGTGAGGATGCATTTCATAAGGATTGTTATGTGATTATGTGAAAAATAATTTTCCTCCATGCCTGTAAAGAGGGCTGAGTGGATAGCAGAGATAAGGTTTCATGGAAGGGGAGAAAGAATGGAAATGACATCGTTGAGGTTATTTTTTAAGAGCTGCTGTCCGTGTAGTCCTTTCCATTTTTGTGCAGAAAAAGACTGCATTTTGTGCATTTTGAACCACCTTTCTGATTCATTGTTGTTCTTGGTTCTCAAAAAAAAAAAAGAAAAAATCCACCTTCCCATAAAATCGTATTAGCAGATTTTAAGCAAATTCATTTCCTCACCAACTTAAGCTAAATGGTATCCCGACAGGCTTGATTTATCAGGCAAATGCCCCATGTTGTTTGTCAGCTTCTTTGTTGGGGGGTGAGGGGGAGGGGAAACCCCAGCAACAAAAGACCGTAACCTATTGATATTATTTCTGCAATACACCAGGGAAAGTAGATTGATTTACAACTAACCACTGAAAACTAGTCGATCTGATGAGTTTACAATGGAGCATTTTTATTTATTTATTTGTAACAAGAGTAAACATCGTCAATATTCGACCCTGTGTTATTGGAAGCCTTGCAGACAGTGGGTTTATGTCAGCATGCTGGGGCTATCTGTAAGATGAAAGAAGGCAAGCTTAAAAAAATGAAGGGACCTTGTTTTTCTCACGAAATTGAGTGTCTCCGATTTCTGGTACGTTATCATGTGGTGTAGGATTTGGAGAAACAGATAGATGAGCATTTTAATTTTTTTTTCATCTTTATTTCTTTAGGAGTTTATCTTTTTTTCTTAGAAAATGATATTTCTGTTAATCTTAAAAAGCTAGTAAAGCACAGGAAATTTTCAAACTGAATTTTACTGAAGAACAACAGCCTGCAATTAACTTTCCCAGCATGTTGCCTCTGCACAGTGTTTTGTGTGAAGGAGGGGTTCAGGGTAGCAAACACTCACAGGATCAACACAAATCTAAATGTAGCCCTGATGTGCTGCTTTCTGAATTGGTGATACACCATTTTCCAACATACTTTGCTAAAAATAATTACAGTTTTAAAATTTAACTGATTTTTTTAATGCATTGATAAATGAGGGTGCTAGTGAAGTTTTCTGCCTTAGTGTGACTCTGCTCTCTAGACATGCCATAAACGCACTAATGAAGATGCTACATGCTCCATTCTCTATTTAACAAGATAATTTCACTTGACCTTAAATGATTTTCTCAGCATTATTTCAGTATTCAGCATTTTGAATACTAATACCTTGTTAGAGTGTTTTCAAAGTTTCCTGTATTTGCTCCTGCATTTGGCTGCAGCGTAAGAATTAAAGGTTGATAAACTAAATGGCATAAAACCCAGCAGCATGCGAGCAGAAACATTCCAGCAATTTCCCTCGCGGAGGGCGCGGGCAGACTGTGTACCTTGTGTCTTGTGTATGTCTCATTGACTCAGGGGTGGTTTTCATCCTTTAAAAACAAAAAGCTGGGCCATGTTTCTGAGTGTTAATTCCCTGCTGGGAGCGGGGCATCTGTGTGGCACAGCTCAGCAGCAAGGGAGCGCAGCAATGCTCCCTACTGCACCCCATGATTTTTTAAAAAACACAGGCCAGCTTTATTTCTCATGGGATTTAATGCTGCTTAAAAGGTTCCGAGGGAGGGAGAAATGTCCCAAAACAATGCCTGCAAGGGAATCTCCCAGTAAAAGCAGTGGAGGAAGAAGTGAAATGCCAGAGGAGCTGGTGCCCATTGCGCTGGCTGCTGGTCGGGGTGCGCGGGGGCCCCCACCACCTCCTGCTCCTCCCCTGCCAGGCACTCCTGCTCCTGCAGCTTGTAGCCCTGGCAGCCGACGAAACTTCTTTTCCAAGGACAGTTGCTGCCTGTTTTGAAGTTGCAGTGACTGCAGCCTCATATTTAGTTTCAGCATTTCTTGCTGTAAAAGGATGAGGTCTGCATGTGCTATTGTTTTAAGGCATAATGGTAAAGCCTTATTTCAAAAAATACTCAAACTGTTTTTTCACTTTTAAGTATAGGCTTCTCAGCAAGAAGGATTTTGGTATTGCACTGGTAATAAGTAAAAGTGATTAGTCCTTTTATAATAGAGTAACATACAAGAGGTGTCTGTTTAGCAGCAATCCCCTGTGGTCCTGTCAGTCTTTGGAGTGATGCTGTGACTGATTTGATATCCAGGATTTGGTTACTGGAATATTTAAGTAATATGTTAAAATATACTTGTATTTTATCCTAAAGACAATTTTAAATTAGCAGATCCTCTACAGTCTAGAAGACTCTTTAAGTCCTGTGGAGGTGTTGGAGGTGTTTCTCACTTGTCCCAGGTGGTGCCTGAGCAAGCACATACCTCCCCAAGCTTTTCTTGGTGTTCACATCCACCAGCAAGAAGTCTCCATTTGCACTGCCCCACAGCCTGATTCTCAAGACAAGTCACGAAGCCCTTGAAGAGTAAAACATCTTAGTTTTGTCTAAGACCCATATTTCTGTTAGATCATAGATAGTTTGACCTCCATTTACAGCAAAATAGGGTAGTTCAGGTGATCTGCTGTGTGTTCTGTTGGCAAGAACTGGCCTTTCTTTAGGTATGCTGTGAAAGTAATTAAAAAAAGACAGCACATTTAGGTATGATTTTAAACATTTCCTTTATGCTTTAACTGCTTAGTTAGCATTCAGTGTATTGTAAAAAATCTCACTTGCACATGCCATTTTTCAAAGCATTAATATATATTGCTAGATGGAGCATTGTTAACCAAGATGCCATTTTTTGTTGTCTGGTAGCATTCAAAAAGGAAAAAACAAAAGAGGAGTTGGTGTAAGGAATATATTGGTGAATTATTTTAGTCATTCTGTTACTATACCCCTTTTCTTCTTATTGCTATCCCTGTTAGATGTTAACCCCTCTCCTTCCCCCCTCCAAGAAAAAGTCAGTCATTGGCATCATTTTAAACCTTTTTCTCTCAACAGATAATAGTGTGGAGCCACACAAATGATTCTCTACTTGTCATATATATTGGATTAGCATCTAAATCATATTATAAAGCAGCATGAAGAAGCAAGCAGTTGCGCTTACCCTCCTTACAGCTGTTACTGTGGCAAGCGTCTTTGCAAGGCAGGGGTTTTGTCATTTTAAAAGGGATAGGAATAGGGTGTGCTTCCTAAGTAGGATCTGACTGCTGGGACAAGGAAAAAAGCTAAAAACTAGAGAGTATTTTATTTCATATTTGTATTTGGTTGTGAAGTTGAGTATTTTTAATGAATTTCAGTCATCAGGTTATTGCAATTAATACAACATAGTTTATGTTGGAATCTGTATGCTTTTTGCTTGTTAGCGTTTCCTTTCATTCGTATAGTTCTGTGCAATCACAAATCCATAGTGAAGGAGAATTTAAAGTGTTTTTTAACCTTGCTATATGCTGTCTTCCTTCCTCTTTAGTAGGTATTAATGTTACTGTTTTCTTGAGAGTGTTGAAATACAATGCTAGACAAGTTCCTCAAGGTGTTCCTTTATTAAAATATTCACCTTTTTAATATAAAAAATCACCATGATTCACCTCTTGTCACTGCTGTAGTGAAGAAAGGATTCCCTGTTAGGATAATTGCTATCTCTTTATTTACTCTGTTCCATTATTTTTTGAGCCTGAAGCTACCTAGTAAAACTTGGGAGCCTACTGTGAGAAAGGCAGTCCTGTTCTAACAAATCCTTCTTGCTGTTGCTTTTTTGTAAGGGTTACTGCTACTATTATGGCACTTTTAAGGGCTTTTTGTGGTTTATTCATCTCATGATGCAATTTACATACAGACTTTTATGTTGTGTTTAAGATAACACACATTATTTCCATGGTGCTTCTGAAGGGAAGAAATGCTTGTTATGGTTATACTAATCTAGAGCTTCTGAGAACATACTGAAATGAGAATTTGCTCATTTTCTTAGCAGGAGTCAGCTTGTTTATTGTTCTATGTATTTATGTATATAGAGATGTGGATGTATAAGCTTACGTGCGCATATCGTGTGCTATCAGGTTTCATTATGTTGTAACATAAGTATATACAGCAGAGAGGAGCAAAGTGTTGAAGCATTTTGGACAAAAGGGTTAATACTATACCTTAATGTGTGTGTATGATGCCATGTGTTATGATTTGTGAACTCTGAGGTGGCTGGCTATTTCCATTTTGGTGTAAATCCCTTGAGAAGGAGGGCATTTCAGAGCGGGGTGTGATCTGTTCTCCTGGTAAGAGTGATTGACAAGGAATGAATAAATAGTTAAAAGAACTGAATAAATACCACCCTCCTGTTTAAGTCCAGGCACACCCCGGCTGGCACATATATATTCTAATGCGACACTTTAGCCAGATGCTTGAGCTGGTAACAGAAAACATTCCTGAAAAGCCAAATCATAGTTTAATCATAACTGCTTCTGATAGAGTTTTCTTTTATGATGACATTTTAGAGGTGATTTGAATTAATGCAGGGAACTACAATATTTGCAAATAGGATGTATTGATAAATATGTATGCAAAAGGTGATGGAGGCCTCTTCAGTGGAAGCAGGGGCCTTGACAGCAGGTTCTTGGTCAATTGGTGAGGTGAAATGGTTCACTGAATTGGATAACACAGTGCATACCATAGTGACTGATTAAATTGATTTGTCCATGGCTACCGCCTACCCTGCTACTGAGGGAGGCCCTTTAACCTATTTTTAAACTTTTTCTTTTTAACCATTCTAAATACATGTGAAGAAGCAAGTGCAAATGTATTCACAGCTATAAAATTCTGTATTCTTAATTAAGATAAAATGCATGATTCCCAGAATTTCTGCACACTCCCATGTTATACTGTATTATACTAAGCACAGGAACAAGTACACTGCTAGAAACCGATGAAGAAGATAATAATAAGCATTGCTTCAATATTACCTATATTATAATAAATACCACATTTGTGAATTCTTGGATGTATTTATTGGAGGGGGAGAAAGTAAAACACTTAAGGGTTTTTGTTGTCACTGTTCTTTTGTTTCTCTTAAGTGCAAGTTTTACTTCCTTATTTTATCCAGAAGGTGTTTAGAAAGCTTGCCAGGAAAACATAGCTGAATACTAGTTAAGAAGACTGAATGCTGCTGCTAAGTGGGGGTCAGTAATTTGAAAATACCTGCAATGATTTGGGAAAAAGCAGTCAGATGAATCTTGTTTAATAACTTACAACTTTTTTTTTTTTTACATTGTAGGGAGATAAAAGCTTGGTGTTTTGGCTGTAGATCAGAACGTTTATATTTTAAAACACATACAGTATGTACTTTCCCTTCCTGTGCTAGGGAAATCAATACTAAATGACAGTGGGGCTTGTACACATAATTTTCTTCTTCATTCAAAGGAAGTTTTATATTCTGTGTCTGTCCACGGGTTATTCTGTAGTATATGCAGACAGACTAGAGTAAACATAGTCTTCAAATTCCAGTGGTGACATAAAAATGGGACCAGTTCACCTAAAATATGTTACTGCAATTGTCACAGAAGTGCAGAGTTCAGTATAATGGGTTTGGTTTCTTGTTTCTTATTAACTTTTAGGGAAGATGCAACAATTTAATTATGATGTTTTCTGAAAGGATAATGAAGTTTTGTTTATCATTTAACTTCTCTAAATTACAGGTCAGTCTTGTAGGGCACGACAGCATGCCATGGGCAATTTGGCTGTTTTTTTCATTTTTCTGTTAAAGATGCGGTTAGTATCTTGCTAATAGCAAAGAAGAGATAAGAAGAGGGAGAGGCTGAGACATTGTTTCTTGGAGTAGGTTTGCAAATGTTAAAAGCCATTTTGCAATATTTTTAAAAAATTATGCAGGTTTTATCAATAGCAATTCTTTGGAAGGTAAAGTAAATTCTGTAGCTGAGACTCCAGCTGTACATACAGTTTTGCATGGACTAAACTTCTTGGGTTTGTATAGACTAGTAGTAACGACTAAATACTAGCTGAAACAGTGCTTTGTGAAAATTTAAAATACTTTGATGTGGGCTCAAGCCAGAACACGTTGCACTGCTTTGCACATATAGTTAGTTGTAGTTACAGTCTTTTTTAATCCTTCAGTTGACTCTACCAGCCCTAAGTATTTGTGCAGTTGTTTTTTAAATTAGTTGATGGTTAAGGGAAAGCAAAAAAATTATTGGTTTAGTTCTCTCCAGTAGCGTGTAAATTTATAATAATTCCACTGTCTGTGCATTCAATGCAAGTTTTATAAAACAGAGAACAGAAACCATAGAAAAATAGCCAAAATAGAAAGCTCAGTTGTGACCATGATCAGCATAGGGTCACTGTGCCAAAGGCATATCATTATTTCTTTGTATCATGTTAGAATAATGTAATCCAAGGACTGGCATTCCTGGTGCATGCTGCCAAGTGAGAGGATTCTGTAAGGAATTGCTGGAGATTTCTTCAGGACTCCCCTGGCTAACACGGTTAATAGAAGAGTAGCGGTGGGTTTTAGCCATTTTTGAGAAGTGGGGAGGAAGCCTTGCCCGTGCAGCGTGGAGGAGGCGTTCTGCGCCGTTCGGCTCCTGGGCAGCCACGTCCTGGTGAAGATGGCAGCCTGGGTCACGACCACTTGCACAGAGCTTGGGAACTTTGAGAGAAAAGAGACAAGCCCTCGTTTGTGACTCCTGCCAGGGCTTTATTTATTTTCTTTTGAACTGAAACCATAAATGCCATTACAGACCCTCTGCACTGTAGAAGTTTGGCCCAGATGCTTGCTGTGCTTTGGCCGAACCGGAGGCGGCAAGGCGCCGGGCCCTGGACGAGGGCCTGGCTGGTGACGGGGCACCGTGTCCTTCTTCCACATTCGGGTTTCCCTGGCTGAAAGCAGCGTGTCCATTGGGACACGGTGACCTCGGAGGCCACACATCTCCACTCTGCGCGCTTTCTCACGGGCCCGGCCGCGGGCGCTGGCGGGGTGACGAAGGCGCCTCAGGCCGGGGAGGCCTTCGCTGCTGGCTGCCTCGCCCCGCTTTGCGATGTCCGTCCTCTCAGGCGCTGAAGCACTGGTGCTCGCAGGCGTTTAATGCTATAACCACCTGGGTAAAGGGAGGAGAATGCGACGAGCACCTGGGAGAGGAGGAGAGAGGAACGCCAGGAATACCGGGGTAGCGACAGACGCGGGCGGCGGCGGCGGGATGCCTGGGTGTCTGGCGCCCTCTAGCGGGGCCGAGGGCCGGGGCCCTGCGCGGGCGGCGGCTGGCGGCCGGCGGGCCGAGCCCC
>JANZLQ010000013.1:19817796-19829835 GCA_026212715.1 Elanus axillaris
CATATACAGCTGGGGGAAGAAGAGGGAAGGGGGGGGGGGTTGTTGGGAGTGATGGTGTTTGTCTTCCCAAGTCACCATTAGGCGTGACGGAGCCCTGCTGTCCTGGAGATGGCTGAACCCCTACCTGCCCATGGGCAGTGCTGAAAGAATTCCTTGTTATGCTTTGCTTATGTGTGCAGCTTTTGCTTCACCTAATAAATTGCCTTTATCTCAGCTCATGAGTTCTCTCACTTTTACCCTTCTGATTCTCTCCCCCATCCCACCAGGGATGGGGGCAATGAGTGAGTGGCTGGGGGGGGGCTGAGCTGCTGGCTGGGGTTAAACCACAACATGCCCTAATGGGGCTGTGTCTCACCTGCAGTAGTTAACCAGTGACCTTCCTCCTCTGAAATGGAATCTAAGGCCACGGTCACAGGTCCAGCCCTGTTCAATGCTCTTAGCACCAATAGGGGAATGGAAAGTGCTCTTACATGGCAGGCAGCTGAAAGGGATGACTACAGGCATTTTAGAGGGTAGGACTAGATGAAAAACATACACATTTAGTGGGGTGGATTTCAACAGTGCCAAGCAGGGTCCAGTACCCTTCCAGAGGACACACAGCATACCTGTGGATTATATAGCAACACTGGAAGTAAAAAACAGAAAAATTGTGCTGGGCCAGCTACTAAATGTGTATCAACAACACGTAATTGTTGCTGAAAGAAGTTTTTTTGAGAAGATACACATCAAAACATCAAGCAAACATCTGAGGGAATTTGCCCTGTTCTGGCACCAGTGCTGAGGACCCAGCTGGAGCAGCTTTTCTAGTTGAAGGTACCACACCATAAGGTGACAGCTTCTGCTACAATCAATAAATGCAAAGATACCAGCTATGAGGGTAGACTGAAAGAAGCAGATGTTGTCATCTCTCTTTTAGCGGTATCCTTTTACAGGGAAAGCTGGCTCAAAGGAACTAACAAACAGTTGTTCTCCAAGTCCAAAGGAGAGGGGAAAAATAACCCCAAATCATTAAATGCAGTTTCCTTTTTCAGCAGTTTTAAAGAGGTCAGCAGTAGGCAAGTACTGAACACCCACGTATCTGACCTTACAAGGTGGGGATTCCCAGGTCGAGCAGACAAGCCCAGGAGAAGCAGGTTCATCTTTCCTTTCCCTGCTCTATTCTGAAGGGGTAGGGGCCATTGGGGAAAAGGCAGAGTAGTTAGCTGGGATCTTGAATATGCTGCCACAGCATTAGCTGCCAAAATTAATCTGCTGCTTCTCTGCTATGCTGCACAACATACCAAAATCATAACAAGGCAGGATGTGATATTTCTTATCTCATTTACCTGACCACGATGGCAACACTCACTCTGCAAGAGCCATACTGCAGATGCCAAAAATTCCTTTAATAACAGCTCAGTAGATGTTATCTTTTTCTCTTCATAGTACAAGCCAGAGCTGTGCTTGGATGTTAGTGCATTAAAGTTAATATACATATCAGCTCTGTTGACTGAATGCTAAGAAAAGCAAGAAGAGTGTAAGAAAGTACATAAGAGTATTTGATTTTCCAAACTGAAGTTTAGTTTAGTGCTGGAAAGTGCCAGATAACAGTAGAAGTTCTCCAGAAACATTTCCCTCTGGAAAAGAAAAATATTTTTTTCCCCACTCCAGAAGCCATTCAAGTATTTCCTGTACCATTTATATACACCATTGCCTTTCTTCAGATTGACTCTATTGGGGATTTCCATTACTTTCAACAGTCAGCTCTTTTTAGTACCTCCAAATGCACTGTATAGCATGATAAATATGATGCTGCACAAGAGCAGAACTCAGATCAACTGCTTCAAGACACAAATAACTTAGTGATCATTCTTTCCATGACATTATTAAGTTACTACATAATTGATTTTTTTCCCCTGTCTTTCTTCAGTAGGCTCTACTGCATCTAACTCAGAGACATGGAGAAAGCATCTCCAAGAGGAAGACAGAAATTAGGAACAGAGGTGGGAGATTTAAATTGCACCCTCGACTGTGGTGCACTGTTGTAGCTATGTACTCCTTTAACGGGAATAGCTATCTGGTGAAGTTTTGCAGGGGCAGCCTACAGAACTACCAATTATCAAAACAAGTCTGTTTATTTTAGTAGTTTTACCCAAAAGTTTACGATCATAACTATATTTATTCACCCCAGCCTAGAGAAATGTTACCTCCATCACCTACTTTGGTCACCATGAGACATACTGTAAGCTCATCTGGCTCATCACCAAGCCTGAAGCTTGCCTGAACTTCACAGTCTTTGCCAAATCAATGTCTTTCCAATTAACTAATTTTTGGGGGCTTCCTACTGATATCAACAACATTTGCACAAAGCATGGGAGGTTTCTGCCCAGCAGAGGCTGCTGTTTGTCTGCATTCTTGTCTTCCAACATGTGCAATTTTTAGATTTCTCCTCTACTGAGCAAACCAGCACAAGTTCCAGGGTGCTCTCACACATAACTGGTTTCTGTTACAGCATCTGATAGTCGATCAGAGCTCCGCTGTGGTCATGCCATCAAGCTGCAGCTGAGTACAATCTAGAAGCAGATTAGGAAGAGGCCTGGCCATAACGCTGCCTCCCAGCTCCACCTTCCCTGACCCTGACAAGGTACCTGCAGCAGAGAAGAGTTACCAATTCAGTTCACTTTGCTGCTTCCATTTTTAAAGTAATATTCAGAAAGCAATCAGTCTTCTGAGATGCTTATATTGAGTGGAGATAAGATTTAAAATTTAGCAGAGTCTCCATCTATTAAGACAGTCAGTGTAAAAATAAACTGGTTTGAGCTGAATGCAACGTACGCAACCTGTAGACAAACTGTAATTAGCTCCAACTGATTTAAATGAATATAACAGAAAAATTCCATGGTAATATCCCATAGATACATACCACCTATATATTCACACACCATTTAGGACAAAAACTAAATATGTTGAACCCAAACCATTGTCTTTTCTGTGACAAAAAACAGGGTTCTCAGCCTGCTAAAACAAAATGTAAAAATAAACCCCACTCATCTTGTTACTGGTTTGTTTTAAAAGTTTAGTTAGGGGTCTTTATTTGTCTGTTGGTTTTTCACCTGCAAAGGCTCAGACCTCATTTCTAGGGCAAGGCAGCAGACATTTGCTGCAGAATATTGAGAAGAATCCCAAATTCTCCAGGAATCACGTGCTAAAAATGCGTTTTCTTGGTCTTTTACTTTTCCTGCCCTCCTCAAAAAGAGCTCATAGCACTAGGTTTATACAATTAAAGGATGTCCGAGACACACCAGGCAAGGGTTTTTTTTCAGGGAAAACACCCTCCAAAACTTTAACAAATTACACTTTTCTATATTGAAGTAATATGAATTCCCCTTTGACAGTTAAGTAAGGATATGTATTTAAACTTTCACATTCGGTAAGGTGTTTTACAACCCATGCGTGCAAAAAATATTTTCTATTCAATACACTCTAAGGCAAAAGCAGCAGTAATCTATTAGACAGTTATTCCTTCAAATATAATGCTAACTTATGTCAATGCAAGTTTTTTTTGCTGTTGCTAATTATACAGTTTAGTAGTGAGCATATAAAAGTCTACAAATTAGCATAATAAAGTTTCCTTCAATAACTGTCCCTACTTCCAGGTTTGGTTCAAAGAAGGAAAGAGGGAAGGGAGCAGAAAAGAGACAGGTAGCCAGACAAGCCCAACAATACTTGTGTGACCTTCATTTCTCTATAGGGTTTCCAGAAGAGCAACTCAAATTTCCCATCCTCACCACCAAGCATCTTTTCCTTTTAGACAAAGTTGTATCATTGCAATTCCTCCTTACACTTGCAAAGATGAAATACCAGCTCGAACACAGGTCTAAACCTGGCCTTATCTCTAAGAAGGACAAACCCCTGTGGAGGTATAAGCTGCAGGGACTATGTAGACTCTTTGCCCTGTGCTCAGGATCACTTACCTCTCCCCAGCCCACAGGTAACAACCACCACAGACGTCCACCACAGCAGCAGCAGTTTAAGCCCACCTCACAAATGCATCTTCAGTGGGTTTTCCCACGCACAGGGGATGATCTAGCTCAGCTCCAAGAAGACAGAGATCGCCTCTAACCACATGGATGTGCTCATTTGCTCCTGCTGCCTTGGCTCTCTCCTCTCCAGCCATCTCCACCTGGGTTTCCCCATTGCGGCTGCTCCTAGTGCAATCCCCATGCTGAGCTAAAAGCCCTGTTTCCCCAGCCCGCAGCTCAGTTCCAGCTGTGCTTTGGCACAAGCCAATGGTTGTGTGCTCCAGGAAAAGTAAATGGTGGTGGAGGTGTGATGAGACAATGTCCACAGAACAATAACGCTGATTGTTACATTTAACTAATGTTTAAAAAGATCTCTTTAAAGTCCTGTGTCTAAGCAGTGCAAAGGGTTTCTGTCTCGGTCCCCTGGAAGTGACTGTATGCACCACTCCTCCACACTCATCCCAAAGCCCTTAGAAATCAGGACAATACCACCTTTGTATCCCATTTAGCCATGAGCAGGTATGCTACATGCCCTTTCTAAGTCTAAGCTAGCAACTCAGCTGAAGAGCAGTGTCACCTGCCAGCTCTCCTGCATGGAGAAGTAGCCTAAGGGACCCAGTTGTGGGTTAGAAAATCAAATTTGCAGCCTTTTGAAAGGGATTCCCTCCTCCATGTTTTGGATTTGTGTGGTGGGGTTTTGGTAGCAGGAGAGGGGGCTGCAGGGGTGGATCCTGTGAGAAGCTGCTAGAAGCTTCCCTGGCTCCAAGTCGAACCCACCTCTGGCCCAGGCCGAGCCCATCAGCGACAGTGGTAGTGTCTTTGGGAGAACAGATTTAAGAAGGGGAACCTGCAGTGAGTAGGGGACTGGAATGTGAGAGAAACCCCTCTGCAGACCCCGAGGGCAGTGCAGAAGGAGGGGAGGAGGAGCAGGGGAGGAGGGGTTGCCCTGCAGCCTGTGGGCAGATGGCAGGTTGTCCTCCCCCAGCCCATGGAGGGCAGCGGGGGAGCAGGTGCCCACCTGCAGCCCGGGGAGAGAGGAGCCCACGCCAGAGCAGGGGGATGGATGCCCCCCAAGATGGCCAAGACTCCATAGGAAAGCCCACGCTGGAGCAGGCTGTGCCTGAAGGACTGCAGCCTGCCAAAAGGACCCACGCTGGAGCATTTTGTGAAGAACTGTAGCCCGTGGGAAGGACCCACATTGGAGAAGTCCATGGAGGACTGTCTCCTGTTGGGAGGGACCCCACAGTGGAGCAGGGAAGGGTGTAATGAGTCCTGCCCCTGAGGAGGATGAAGCGGCAGAGACAACCTGTGATGAACTGACCCCAACCTCCATTCCCTGTCTCCCTGTGTTGCTGGGGGGGAGGAGGGAGAGAGAACTGGGAGTGGAGTTGAGCCAGGAAGGAGGGAGGAGTGGCGGGAAGGTGTTTTAAGATTTGGTTTTACTTCTCAGTACCCTTGTTTTGATTTGTTTGGTAGTAAATAAAACTGATTACTTTTTTCCCTAAGTCAAGTCTGTTTTTTGCCGGTGACCATAATTGGTGAGTGATCTCTCCGTGTCCTCATCTCAACCCACAAGCATTTCTTTATATTTTCTCCTCATCATCCCACCAGGGCTGGGGGGATGTTTGAGCAAGCAGCTTCATGGTGCTTTGTTATCAGCTGGGCTTAAACCATGACACTCCATTATCCCCTCTTCGTAGTCCCATGATGGCTTTTGAAAAACTATATGAGAAGGAAATGGTGGAGAGAGAAACACAGATAGGTGTTTGGTTTTCTGTCAGCTTTCAGTAAGCAGTAGTCCTCAGAAAGTGTTCCTTGAAAGCCAAAATAAGTATTTGCAGACACTTCTTTTTTATAGAAAAAGGTTTTCATAAAGATTTTTCTTGGAAAACTCTTCATAAAAACATTCCTTATGAAACCAAGCTGGAAAAGGAGTACAGAAAACGTCTGGCTAAATGGTGAAAACAGATGAAAATGAGGAAAGGAATGAGATTACAGGAAAAACAATTAAAAAAGCATTGAAAAGAGGCTGGCTCTATCTTCTTTATTCCCTCACATCAGGTATTTATACATATTGATAAAATCCCCCTGACCCTTTTCTTTTCCAGGCTGAACAGTCCCAGCTTTCAGCCTCTCCTTGTTGGACAGATGCTTCATCATCTTTGTGGCCCTTCACTGGACTTGGTCTGATATGTCCACATCTCTGTTGCACTGGGGACCCCAGAACTGGACCCAGCATTCCAGATGTGTCTCACTAGCACTAAGTAGAGGGGAAGGATCATCCCCACCTTGACCTCCTGGCAATGCTCATTCTAAAGCTGCACAGGATACTGTTGCCCCTCTTTGATGCAAGGGCACATTGCTGGCTCATGTTCAACTTAGTGTCCCCAGGACCCTCAGGTTTTTACCTGCAAAGCTGCTTTCCAGCTGGTTGCCTCCCAGCATGCGCTGGTGCATGGGATTATTCCTCCTCAGGTGCAGGACTTTGTGGAACTTAGGAGATCCCTGTTGGCCCATTTCTCCAGCCCGTGCAGTCTCTCTGAACAGCAGAACAACCATCTGGTCTGTCAGCTACCCCTTGCAATTTTGTATTGTCTGAAGGGTTGTTGAGGGTGCACACTGTCCCATCATCCAGGTCATTAATGAAGATGTTAAATGGTATTGACTCTTGATAAGGTTACTCCAATTATCCACTCCATCCCCTTCCCAGGAATTAAGCTGAGGCTGATGAGCCTGGAGGTCCTCAGGTCCTCCTTCTTGTAGACAGCACTGGCATTTGTTTTCTTCCACTTCTCAGGAACTCATTGCCAGCAGGTCGAGGGAGGTGATCCTTCCTCTCCATTCAGCACTGCTGAGGCCACACGTGAAATACTGTGCCTAGATCTGGGCTCCTCATTACAAGAGGGACATGGGACCTGTCTGCCTTGGCAGACTTTCCCCAGTGTCCTAGAGCTCAGCCCTCAACAAGCAGGTCAGTTTGGCAGCTGAGGGTCCACTAGAAATAGAAATCCATGTTCTTAAACTATAGTGACTTGTTTGTGTAGCAAGCACAAGTTAGTAAAGGGGGGGGGGGGAAGAGGAGGATTGGTTTATGTTTAGCAACACCTGCATTAGGGCTGGTTCTCACCCTTTTGCCATTTACATGAACATCTGCAGTAAATGAACCTGCCCAGTCTGAGCAACTGCAATCAGATAGCTGCCCAAGTTTTCTTTTACTGTTATCTAGACAAACCTGTCATCTTAAGTCACCTCCGCATGAATGGAATAAGAACAGAAGTGTGCTTCCATTGTGTTAGAGCTTTCTATATACTATCAGTTTTGCTTTGTCCCTTCACCATAAGCCATTTTGCCTGCTGCTGTGCATTTTACATCATTTGGAGAGAAGTCCAAGTACACTGAACAATAAAAAAAGCACAATGTAAAACTCCAGAGGGTGGTGTGGTCCGGGAGATTACTTTTAAAAAAACTGAAGAAGAGCATGCTTTCTTCAGAATTTAAAAGCTTAGAAGATCCATATTTCTTCACAGTATTTTGGCAGACAGTGTCTATACTGTTATTAAATTCCTTAGTTTTCTGGAACAAAATAGATCACTGAGTAGCAGTGAACACCACAGTATTGATGGAATAGCATAGAAGTGGATGCATGTCAAGAGGCATTGCTTTTGATCTGTTCTTTGCTACAAAGGATGATGGGGAACTGTTATCCCAAAAGCACTTTGCACAGGAAATCAGGATGTGGCTGTAAACACATATTAATCCCCTAGGAGAAAGTTAAGGAGGAATTCAAGTATGGTAAATTGCAGCAGCTGGACAGTATTCATCTGAGGTATCGGGTAGCTACAGTAGGTGTCTGAAGATTGTAACACAACTTACATCCATCCCTGTGCAAAGACCTGATTTCTACTCAAGCTCTGACTTACAGATTTTAAAGAGATTTCTGGAAAAGCAAGCTCTCAGGCTTCTAGAGGTATTTAGCAAACATGCAGGGACGGCATGGCATGGCATGGCTGTAACTTAGATTTGTAACTTAACTCATGTTCAGTCAGTGCTAAGTAAATGTTCTTGTGAACTAAAATTCAGCTAATATTTAAGCTCACTGAAAATGTTTTATTCTACCTGTAGTGATAACTTTGTCAACTGAAAAGCAGTTTGCTCTGTTAAATGGCCCAACAAGAGCCCATCAACTTTTGCCACATTGTTGAGCCACTCTGCAGTGCTCCCTTTATTGAAAAAAGTATAGATACGGTATTGCAATCAATACTGAATGATCCTGCAACTTTTGCTTTCGTATTGCCTCTCTGCACTCTCTAATGACTCTCATATTATCATCATCATGCTCTCAGGAAGTTTAAATGTCAGGGCTAATTAATTAAGATGGTTTGTCTTCTCTTATTAATCCCTTAAGTACTAAGAAGCCATTCCCTTTAATCAGAAGCAGCTGTGACCAACATGGCATGAGAGACGGAAAAACATTTTACTCCCAGGCACCTCCTATGATTACATTTCTGAAAAAATAATTAAAGCAACTGTTGCTGTAATTCCAGTAATAAGGTTAAAATGTGTTGCTACAATTTCACTTCCCGAAATTCCATCCAAATGATTTGTGAATGTATCTGTGACAGCCTATCATGCACAATGTTGCTCAAGAAATTGGTGCCGTCTGAATATGATGATAATTCCCAAGTTTCTACTTTTGCAATAGACTCTACCTAGATGCCAAAAATTTACTGAAGGACCAAGCCCTTGCCTTTTAAGTATATCAGCATTGCTACTCTTTCATTTCTTTTACTGAAGCACTTTTTTTTTTTTTGTTCGATCTTTGGTTTGCATTCTAATGCATATATCAAATAAAGTAGCCTATTTTCCATAAAAAGATTATAATTCAGTTGCATTTATTTCTTAAAGGGAAATAGTATAGGAAAAAAATAAAGCATTTAGTATTTGCATACCCATTCAACACTTTTTTTTAAAAATTTAAATACATTGAGCTTGTTTATAAAAAGACCATTTAAAAAACAGGGTTATCTAGACTACATTCATATTATTGAAATAGTTTTAATCACTGAATTGACCTGTTCTAAGCTTGCTATTTACTGCAAATATCCATCATGGACTAGAACCTGAGAGCTGGTTTTCAGCCTGTAGAAACACAATGTGGGTAGTGACTAGCACCTTTCTTTATGTTAATCAAGGTCTAGAGGTTCACCAGCTCTGCAGCTGGAGCATTTTTTACATACCCAACTTCCCAAGTGATGGGATACAGCTAATTTTCTGAATCCTCTCTAAATGCCCAAATTAATTTTTTCAAGCTTTGGACAGTTTCTGCAAAGCAGATTTACCTCCTGGGGTAGGAGTACGCAAGCTCCTGTGCCTCTGAGTTACAGCTGAAGAGATGTCGGGTCAGCTCCATGTGAAGTTCATTCCACACAATTTAAGCACGAGACAAACAGTGCTTTGCTATGAGAGCAGGACAGAGCCTGAAATGAATCTCTAAGACAATTCTTGATAGAGCTAATTGACATCTTTTAATTCAGTCTCCCTGACAAACATGGTACTCAATATGTGTTTTACTATATTTATATAAATGTACTGAAATCACAGAATTCTTGGGAAAAGTTATAAAAAATACATTTTGATGAAGTACCTTCCTTTTTTTCCCCACAGGTATTCTGGTTAGTAAAAAGAACTATTTGCTAGTATAATTCATATCTGCTGAGTAGTTACAGTTAGGACCAACAGAACATGATGTTATGATTTAAAAATATGTTGTTATGATTCTCTAATCACACCTTCAAATGAGCTAACAATAGGTTTACTGCCCATTGTCTCTACTCATGCACACAAACACTCCTTTAAATCTGAATTATTACAGGATGCTTTTCCTTACCTTCTGCAACAGCAACAGAAAGGGGTGCCTCATGCAATACAGAAAAGCAAGCTACAGTCCATTTTAACTTCTGTTGTCTCAGAAACAACTCTTTGAGACAACAGGAACAGAGATACTTTGCAAGTTGTGTTTATCAAGTAAACTTACTTGCTATTAATTTTACCCATTCATCAGGAATTTAAAAATTTCCAGTTATGTATTTTTAGGTAGTAAAATGTATTGCTTCCAGTAGATTAACACAGTTATTTATCATTTGCAGTGTTACTGTTGTAGTATCCTTAGCATGCGTGATGCAGGAGTAAAGATGACTTGGTTCTTGCTCCCAGACAGCAGACAAGAGTTTATGGTCCTGAGGCTGAGGTACACAACAGGCACACAGAGCTCTGCTCCTGCAGGGCCTCCCTGATTTTTAAGACAAATTCTGTTCAGGAGATGCAGTCTCTCCAGGCATTGAGTATTGCTTGAATTGATAATAATACATGAGAAATTATTCTGCTGGAGAGCGAAGAAGAAAGGAAACAGCTGGTTTTACTTCAGTCACTCTGGGTTTTCTCGTCATTGCTAACTGGATAAGCTCTATTGCACCAGCTTGGTTTTCCTCTTTAAAGGAGTTTGAAAACTGGCAGAAGTTTGGGAAAATCACATCAGGACAAGCACATGGCTCCCTAGATCTCCTCGTAAATAAAATAATTCCCATTTCCTCTCTTACTCTCCCAGTAGCAAAAAGGCAATCTCAGAGATATTGAGACATTAAACTAATGATGCCCTTGCTCCCTATATGTAAAAGACCTTTTGTTCGTAATCCAGGGAGGAGGAGAGGGGTTTTTGCATATTTTCAGCATGGTCAAATGAGTTTGTTACATGATTATTTTAGTCCTAACCACTAAAAATCATGTGTCAGCATCCTTCTTTTGGCCTACACATTTTATCCACATGGATCATTTTCTCTGGAATGGGAGTAAAACATCACTTCTTACACCAAGCTTGAAAACTGCTGCTGGAAGCAAGGAAGCCTTCACCCACCAATCTGTGAGTCTCTCACCATCGTGTCACTTACACGGCTTGATAACCAACTACTTGGAACAGCTTTTGTAAAACCCGCAAAAATACACAGAATTATTTTATTTATAAAGTCTGGCTGTGTTGTAATCCAGAAGGAAGATAAGCATTTTGGATATATGATCCTTACACCTAGCCATCTTCCTGTAACAGCACTTGTTAATATTTTTGTCTCCATCGTTACAGTATTTCCACTCATTTGGAAGTTGACCCTGCTTTAGCAGGAGGCTAAATCAGATGACCTGCAGAGGTCTCAACCGAAGTAAGTCTGTATTTCTAGAATTTATCCTATTGAAATATTCTGCAAGTATTCTTTTTATGAAAAGAAATAGGACATCCAAAATCTCAAAGAAGTTCACACTTTTACACCGAGCAGTCGGTGGAGTTATGAGGAAACATATTTCTCCATTAGTATGCATTTTATTGCATGGAGAATGTTTCATGTTTTTATAATATATTAAGTTTTCTTGTCTACTGTATTTTTGTTCATGGTGTAATCTGTTCAGTTGCTAGCATTTAGCAGTCAGCTACTAAAAATGTGATATAATTTTGAATATAGATTTATGTTTTAGTTGCTGAATCCCAGTTGTACCCCAGTAGACTCGCAAGTGATCCTACTTATCATTTTCATTTATCAAACCAGTGGTTCTGAAAGCTGTTCCAACTAACACTTGTGCGTAAGTTACAACAGCTGCGAGAGGACTTCCTATTTTTTACCTACAAAGACTTTGATAACATTAAATCAGATTTAGATGATAAACTACATCAACACCAACAGAAGCCAAATGTGCTGTCTTTTGCACGTGTGGCCTAAAGATATTCTACATCTGTTTACACAAATTAGTATGTGTCACCCCAGTGCAACATTTTTAATAATGCAAAACTGACCGAACCACAAGACCTATTGATGTAATATTAAACACTGGATTTAAATTCACAAAGCAGGAGTGCTGACAACACCGGTCAAATTTCCAATCATTTAACTGCATGTTTTGATATTGCATGAGCTTTTGAGGAGGGAATAAGTGGGTTATATAACTCAGATGCAGGCTGATTCAAGGACGTTGTGTCAGGATAAATTTTAGAAATAAA
>JANZLQ010000013.1:19829935-19859886 GCA_026212715.1 Elanus axillaris
GATAAATTTTAGAAATAAAATGGAATGACACAAACCAGCAAAACCCAGACTCTGACACCTCTGACTGCTTGAGAGTTTACACCAAACTTCTATTATTTTATGTAGCGGAGTTTTGTGCAATTCAATAAATGGAATAGTATCTATTTTCTGTTATGATTAGTTAACATACTATTTGTTGCATAACAGATTTCAAGTTTTGTCAAAGCACAGCAGTACAGCTACCATCTACGTGTCTTCACACATCACAGACAGGACTGCTACAAGTGCCTCTTACAAAAGGCTTCCCAACGCCTCCCATTATGAGACTGTTTTACTGTACTTGCAGCTACCCAGTTTTGAGGTTTGAACTGAACTTCCTACATCAAGTGTTATTTGTACCTCACATATTGCTGTGTGGAAAGGTTAATCCAGAACAGGTCAATCAATCCGTGCATAAGATGAAGGAAAAGCATACACTTCAGTGTAATACAGTTACCTGAAGAAGAAAAAGTCAAGGTTGGAAACGCAACATTAAATTTAAATATTTGGCCAACAAAAATTAAAATTGAAGTCATCATTACAATTGTAGAGTCAAGCAGTCAGGTTGGAAAATGCCAGAATTAGAGGCAAATACCTACCAAAAGGTGCAGAAGAGTGTATGTACCGTTTCACATGAGACTCTCACAACAATGATGGTACCTAACAGCAACATAGCTTTGGAGAAACATAGTTTCAAAATCTTCCACTGAAAAGCACTAAGGTAAGGCTTCTAAGAAACTTATGGAAATGAAACTGGGGATATTCTCCACCTAATAAGTCTCTAGAAATTTCAGGCTAGTCAGCCAATTCACACTACATTTATGATGCAGGAGTCAAGGCTGAAATAAAGCAACCACCCATGTCCAGAAAACAAAAATAAAACCCACACAAGGTTTTATTTATTTTATTTTATTTAGAAGTAAAATAAAATGTGACATTTCCTTCTAGAAGCCACTGACATATGCGCTATGGTAAATTCAAACACAGAGAGGTGGTTTTAGCTGTCAGATTCCTCCCAAATTCAGCTTCTCCCTCTTGCACTGGAGCTTTGTGCAAGCCCTGATATGCCCGAGGACACATCTGTTCAAGGCAGCCGCTGGAGTTCAAGCTTATCAGCAGACGGTGCTTCAAAGACGTCATCTTCAACACTTTCTTCTATCGGCTTCATTTTTGCCGAAGTTCTCAGGTAGGGAGACGTCCGGCCCGGGCCTGCCACAGTTATAAGGAAATTACTGATTAATTTAACAATACCTGCTACATACACCTATTTGTGACAAAGTGTACACAATCTGATGATCCTAACCTAGTTGCCTTGTGAGAGGGTTTTATAAGTGAAGGTTTCTTTGTTATTTGGCTATAGGCATCAGGAAATTCTAGACGTGGGACAGCCATGCTGCTATGAACCAGCAACGCCTCCAAGGTTCAAACTCTGTGGCCAGCCACAGGCACACTATTCTCCCCAAATTCTGACTGCATGAGGTGTCCAACACTGTGTCCCTGGCCATCATTGTCTCACCATTACACTTCACCTACTAATTCTTCTCCACAAACAACAATGTGAATGAGTGCCCTAAGTACAATAGGTATTTATATTTGCCTCAGCCGTGAAAAAAAATCCCTCAGTGTACTGGGCAAACCTCAGGTAGATACCTGATCACAGCCCTAACTGCCTTAGAAGCATGATAATATAAAACTTATGGAAAATATAATACCCCCATAAACAGCCATAGAGAAAACAAGACGAACAGGTGAAAGCCACATAACTTTTGACTGACAGTGACTTTGTTGCTCTAAGACAATTTTTCAGAAAAGCAGTGCCAGAGTGGAGCGCACTGGTAAGAGATTAAATGGAGTTTTTGTGCAAGTTATTGCTGCAAACTACCTCGACTGTAGTTAAATTTTCAGCATGAGGGTCAAACCAGAGAGCTCCTTTGACATCAGCCAAACAGGTTTATTTCCCATTGTTCACTCTGAAATTGCTTCTGCACTTGGACAGTTTTTTCTCTCGGTACCCTCTTCTAGAGTTAAACCACCACAACGGTACAAGGTTGTAAACACCTAGCATATGATGACCAAAAAGATTAGGGAAATCTTTGAAATACCATTTCAGAAGAAAAGAGCAAGAAGTAGTGGTCCTGTCTGACAGATAGTCTGTATATAAGCTAAAAATTCAAATTTTCTTGAAAAAAACCACCAATAGCCATAACATAAGTGTTATTGCAGGTCTATTCTTACTACTTTATAAAAAGTTTATTAGATATACAGTAAAGTGATCTGCTGAGGAAGCCTACTTATGTAGATGGACTGCTTTGTGCTGCATGTTACCCACAGAGAACAAAATACTAGCTACAGGCAAGACCAGCAGGTTATCACATTACTGCATTTTTAAGTAACATTCACACAAATACTATTCGGAATTAGCTTTTTAGAACTTTTTACGTTAAAAATGTATTAGTATTTTCTTTTACCATTCAAAAACTATCATAATAAAGGTTCTTTGCACACATTTTTAAATACTGGAATTGTTAAGCACTTCTTTTTTACTTTATTACTCGTTTATTACCATTTTTAGACTGGTTCTCTTTTTAACAAAAAAGTGCTTAGTTATCTCCAGAAATCAGAAGTAAGAAGCCATAAGTCTGTTGAACAGGATCCAATATTGTGTCTAACGCTGTCAAGTGGTTTTGTTCAAAAACGTGCCCTTATTTTCTCCAAATACAAACCCCTTGTCTATTGATGCCTCAATCTAGTGTTGGACAGTTGTTGAAGAGACAGTCTGATCCTGAACCTGGGCCTTCCATACATTACTCTGATGCACTCTCCTGAGGACCTAAGCTTAAATGCCTATTAAAGTGGCATTTCCCATGAAACCCAATCCTGCTTTTAACCACAAGCTGGGTATAACATAGGGAGCACACATAGTGAGATAATACCAATAAAAGGATTACCAAATCAAACCTTTTCTACATTGCTCCTTAGCTTAGAAGTTTGCAAATACAGATTCATAGACCAGCAAATCTGACTGATCTAAACCAAGCAGCATAGAAAAAAAGACTGTATCACTAATAAGTATATGAATGACTATCAAGCAATAGAATTATTGAATAGAAACTAACACCAAAATGTTTTCTAAAAGGCTGAAAGTTAGGTGAAGCTACCCTTGTCATCAGGTTGAACTATTTTTGCTTAACTCAAATTTTGGAAAAAGAGATGCATCAACTTCGTTTGGTAATAAATTACATACAGATGGATCATGGATCTCAAGCACAAGTACCATGTTATAAACAAGCCCCACTTTAATACCTTTTTGAGGATGCTTGCTGAGTTAATGTGATGTTATCAACAGAAAACATCATGCTGCAAACGACTCACTCCGTAAGCATTATAGAACTCTTGTTGGTTATTTCCTTAATATAAAAGCAAACAGTTAGTTGAGTTTCTTAGTTAATTAAATTCAAAACAAAGTTTTATTAGTAAGTGTAGTTTGGGCCCTTCTAATTAGTATTTTTCACTCTTTCACTACTAAACACTTTGAAAAAAGCTTTATATCAATGTCTTAAGAAAATGACTCAAAGCTTATTGTTTGTAGCCCAGATAAAAGCATTTTTCTCCATTTTTCAAGAATATGGAAATTAGGAGATTAGAACTTATTTGCATTGTAGTAGTCAAATATCTTACTTGTAATGGGAACCTTTTGTCCACAGAACAATTGATCACCTAGCAATGACAAGACAGTATTCCTGTAGAGCTCCTGTACAAATAAGTTTCTCTTACTAATTTCTCTTTCCAATTAGAACAATTAAAAAGTTTGTCATTTCCATATATTCCTCACTATATCTTCTGGAGTTTTGGGGGTGGTTTTTGGTTGGTTGGTTGGTTTTTTAAATAAACGAATGTATAATTGCAGAAGGATGACCCACGGGAACAGTGCTGGGACAGTATGCCTCAGTATGTACCTCATACTGAAACTTAAAAAACAGACCAAAAAAAAAAAAAGATTGACTGCTGCACTGAGAGCACCTGGGAGAAAGTTTTTGAAAACACAACAGTGGGAAGACAAATGACAGCTTTTTTGTTCACTTTTCCCTGTGATCTGAAAAAAAGGTGCATACAAGGCCACAATCCAAACTGAATAAAATCTTTAAGCAGAGCTCACCTTGGTAGCAAACCCATCATTGGCAATGACAGTACCCAGGAATAACTAACAAGCTATTTTGGCAAGAAAAAAGATTGAAGCATTACAGTTTAGCGAGATAAGTAACCTTTCATCAAGAATTTTTATCAGCCTTCTATAGAAGTCAGAAATTTCACATTATTTAAAATGCACAGAAGAAATAAAGGATGGTATTTCCCAAGGTCTATGACAGACTGCTGTATGGGTAACCCCTCTGCCTCCCCAGAAGTAAGGGAACTATTGGACTCAGGAGGCTGCTGCCACACCTACTGTTTCCAGTGGGGTAGTGGCACTATAAACTTCACCAACTGCTGTTGGACTGAGCAGTTTCGGAACATAAAAGACATTTAAACCCCTCTTTTGGGGAAAGTACACCCCACACACCAGAAAATATGGTACACAAACCAAGGAAAAGTACAACAGAGGAAAGTGTATTTATCACGTATGTGCTAAGCATGGATGCATCTTAGGGATTAATGTCATTACAGCTGAACATGTCATGCATTTAGATTACTGTCTCCCAAAGCTGAAATACTGGTCTAAGTGTTCTGCTGCTAAGCCTGAAAGAGATTTTTAATTCTAGCTGATTGCAGAAACACATTTTTACAATTTCTTTCAGGCTTCTGAATGTGCAAATTTGTCCAAGAGTGCTCTATGCAAAGGAGTGGCTTCAATTTCATGGAGGTTTGCTGTAGAACAGGTGAAAAGCCAGTCGAGAGCTTATGGGTAAAGATCAGAGAACAGACCAACACAGGAGACTTCATGGCAGGTAAATGCTACAGGCTGCCAGATCAAAAGCACGCAGATGGAAGCCTTCTTTAGACAACTGGATGAAGCCTCATGATCGCAGGCCTTGGTACTCGTGGGGAAATTTAAGCAGTCCAGTATCTGGTGGAAAGGCAACAGGGCTGGGTGCAAGCAGTCCAGGAGATTTCTGCAGAGTGTACCAGATAATTTCTTCATAGAAGTGATCGATGAGCCGACTAGGAGAGGTGCTCTGCTGGACCTGTCACTGATGAACAAGGAAGACCTCATCAGGGAGCTGAAGGCTGATGGTAACCTTGGCTACAGTGTCCAGTAGCTGGTGGAGTTTAAGATATTGAGAAGTGTGCAAGACAAATAGTAGAGTTACAACCCTGGACCTGAGGACAGGGGACTGTGGCTTGCTCATGGATCTACTTGGCAGGAACCCATGGCACATGGCCTGCAAGGGCAAAGGGACCTGAAGACAGGTGGTTGATCTTCAAGGACACCTTCCTCAAAACACAAGGACAGTCCATTCCAGTGTACAGGAAGTTGAGGAAGCATGATAGAAGGCTGGCATAGATGAACAGGAAAGTCCTGAGAGAGCTCAAACACACAAGCATGAAGTGGAAGCATGGATGAGCTGCTTGGAGAAACATGGCACAAGCATGCAGGGCTGGAATTAGGAAAGCCAAAGCTCAGCTGGACCTGGATCTAGCAAAAGGCAACAAGAAGGACTTCTACAAATACATTGGCAACAAAAGGAAGACCAGGCCCAGAGGCCATGATTCAGCGGGGCACAGGACCTAGGGACACGGAAAAGGCTGAGATATTCAATAACTTTTTTGCTTCAATTTTTACTTTACAGGTTTGTCTTGAGGCCTTCCAGTTCTGAGTCTACTGGTAGAGACTGGGAGAGCGATACTTACTCGACTTACAGGAAAGGCAGACTGAGTTAGGGACCACTTAAGTCAACAGGGCAAACACAAGATTGGAATCACATGGGCTGCATCCAACAGTGCTGAGTGTTGGCTGATGCAATTGCAAGACCTCTCTCTATCATCTTGGAAAGGTCATGGCAGTCAGGGGAGAAAAAAAAAAAGGCAAATGTCAAGGCCATTTTCAAGAAGGGCAAGGAGGAGCATCCAGGGAACTATTGGCCTATCAGCTTAACCTCAGTCCCCAGGAAGATTATGGAGCCCATCTTCCTAGCACATGAAGGACAGGTAACTGGGAACAGCCAGCATAGAAGTACCATGGGCAGACTATGCCTGACCGGTCTGACCACCTTCTGTGGTGAGATGATGGGCTCTGTGGATGGTGGGTGTACAGTGGATGTGGTTTACCTGGACTGTAGCATGGCCGTCCACAGCGTGCCATAGAATCCTCCTGCCAAATGGGTGAGAAATGGACTAGATACATGGACTACAGCTTGGGTAAAAAATCTGCTGGACTGCTGAGTTCACAGGGTGATGAACAGCAGTACAAAACCCAGCTGGCAGTTGGTTCCAACAGCAGCATCCCTCGAGGGCCAATACCAAGGCCTATAATGTTCAATATATTAATAACCTGGATGACGGGATGGAGTGTACTCCCACCAAGTTCATAGACAACAGCCAAGTAGTGAGGGAAACTGCTGATAGGCCAGAGTAAAAGGCGGCTAGTCAGAATGGGCCTTTAGAGGCTGGAGAAAAGAACTGACAGACACCACATGAAGTTCAACAAAGGCAAATTCCTGCACATGGGACATGACAAACCTATACAGCAATACAGCCTGGGCATCAGCTGGTTGGAAAGCAGCTTTCCAGAAACAGGCCGGGGGGTTCTGGTGGACACAAAATGGAATATGAATCAGCAGAGTGCCCCTGCAGTGAAGAGGGCCATCCATGTATTGTGCCATATTAGCAGCATATATTGGGCCATATTAGCAAAAGCATAGCCAGCAGGTCAATGAAAGAGATTAATCCCCTCTATATGGCACCTGTGGGACAGGATCTGGAATGCTGTGTCCAGTTTTGGGCTTCCCCATAAAGAAAGACATGGACATTACTGGAGCGAGTGCAGTGGACAGCAACCAAGATGGTCAGGGGCTGGAGCACAAGATGTACACGGAGAGGCTGCAAGAACTGGGTATGTTCAGCCTTATGGACAGAAGGTTCTCAGGGGATGTTACTGTTGTCTTCAGCTACCTAATGGAAGGGTATAAAGAAGACAGAGCCAGACTCTTCTTGGAGGTATGCACTACAGAACAAAGGACAACAGTCACAAGTTACAATAAGGGAAACCTTTTTCACCGTGAGGGTGGTAAGGCCCTGGAACAGGTTGCCCAGAGTGGCCGTGAAATCTTCCACCTTGGAAATATTCAAAGCTTGACTGGACACAGCCCTGAGTAACCTGTTCTAGCTGACCCTGCTTTGAACACGGGGTTGGACTAGATGATCTCCAGAGGTTCCTTCCAACTTCAGCTGTGCTGTCATTCTAAATGTCCTTTCAGGGAATAGAGGAGAAATAAAGAAAATAACACTGGAATTTTCATCAAACTTTATCCTAGCTGTCACCCTCAGCATTCTAGTAGGGTGAAACACTAGCAGGGCTTTTGCTTCCATCTATCTGAGCATGCAGACTATACCAATGTTAGGGAGTGAAAACAGATAGGCCCTCCAAGTCTGAAGGAGTTCCTTGATGAAAACTGTGAGGAACACAATAGAGAACAGATAATTAAATGGGAAACTGCGAATACTTCAATCACTTTCTCTTCTTAGCAGAGTTTAACCATAAGTAACTGGCAGTGAATTTTTTTCCTCATATATTTGAATTCTAATCACTAAAGCATAATGTCTCCCAAATCAAAATAAATAATTCTATATGATGTTTTAAAATTCCATTAAATTAACAGCTTATGCCAAATGAGAAAATTGAGCATCTTCTGGGTTTTTTTGTTCAAAAGCTGCTTTCAGAGTTCAGGCTACTGTTGAAATTGAGAAACAGGAAAATGAAAAGTGAAAAATAACAATAGCCTAGAAAGAATCATTTAGAAGGTTCTATAGAGGAATAAATTCCAAGAAGAGAAGCAAAAAGGTCAGACTTGGCTTCTTCCCTCATTTCATCTCATCTGTTCTCTACTACTCCTGTCATACAAAGAACAGGGGAGGAAAGCCTGACAGGATATTTGGAGATTTTTCATGTGGCATCAAAATATTGGTTGTACACCACATTCCTCCAAACTCTGCCAATGCAAACTATCTCAGGAGGAAATGTAGAGCACCAAGTTGCTGATGGAAAAAGTTTTGTTTAGGTTTTTCATTTCTACAAGCACCAGTCACAGACCAAAGGAGATACTGTGACAGGCATTGTATATTCACAGTTTTGCCCCATTGCTATCAACATTCTGTATAATGCCTACACATTCACACTACGCAAAGAATTATTACAATACATGCTGTTTTTTGCCAGCATCTACGTAAGATAGCTTCACTTAGCATACAAAGCCTTATGTATCTTAGGAATTCCCTACACTTAATCGATGTGCAGCAGCATCCAAAAAGCTACAGTCTGCTCCCACTGAAGACAACAGTTCTACAAGCACCTCTTATGATCAACTAAGCTGTGTCCAAAACTGGCATGAACTATTTTAAGCACTCACGAAGAGAGGATGCAGAGGAAGTCCCGCGAAGAAACATCTGCAAGCCATCCTCACTGTCACTGGTACTGGCTATACTGTTTCTCATCTGCATCACAGAGAGCTGCGAGCAAAGACTAGACTGTCGATCAATCTTTTTTGAAGCCTGGAAAAAATTATTATTTAGTATTTTAATAAGATATCAAGTAAATTAAAATAAAAATGGAAAATAACTATCTCCTCTGTAGTAGGTGCTCTGGTCTCAGTTATGAGTATTCATGAATCAAGAAACTGGTTAGAGCAGAAGATTCTATGCAGTATAAATGGATTTAAATGAAAATAGAAGATGCCAGTAATATACTGGAATTAGAACATTGTCAGGCATGAAAACTCAGATTAATTATTCAATTTCAATTTTGTTTTGCACTGGACTCTTTGTATATTATCCTACAGAAAGGTTAATGTTTATTATTTGGCAATTCATTATTCAGGTATGATGCTCTGCAATTAAATACAGCCTTTATGATGAGCCTGGTGCTCCTTGCTGAAGAAGACAGCATGTTATACAGAGTTTAGCAATTTGTATCTTAACAGAACCATGTTCACTGTCCTGGCTTTTCATTTCATCACATTAGAAAACAGTGAATGTCACTCCTTCCTAGCAGATGGTCATTTGGCCCTTGATTTTACTGAAGACAGATTAAATACATCACATGAACATTATTCTCTGCCTGTCAAATGGTCTTAGGAGCTTCCATTTGCTTTGAGTAATCTTTCTGAGAAGTCTTTGTACTATAATATTTATATGAAACCACACATTGTTCCTTGTTAGATATTACTGCAAGTCAGAATGCTATTTTAGGAATGTGAAAGGTAGTTACCACTGACAAGAGTAGTGGATAAATCCAGTTTACTGAACTTTAAAAATGAGGAATTAACATCCTATTTCACATGGAGAGGAATGACTATTTTCCCAACAGTAGTGAAACTTCTCCTTAGGTAGGAGAAAAATCACAAGGTTCCTTACAAATAAATGGATACTTTTCTGTTTTCCAGTATGCAATGAATTGGTATCCTTATCTTCCTACTACCATCTTGACTATGAATAATCTATACTGAATTTTAGCTGTCCTCTTTCTTGTACATCCCCTGTGTACAGAAGTCAACTACAAAATTTTCTGTTGAGACTGTCTCCAGCTAAAATGCATTAGAGACACCGATAATGTATATAGTTGACAATGAAGCCTGTGAGAAGTGACATGCCCATAGGGTGCTGGCAATGGGAAAATGACGGAGAATTTACTTGACAGACAGTTCTTGTCCTATGTTATGTAGGAAGGGCTTGTGCAACAGGATTTTCATTTGAGGAAGAATAAAAAGCTACTACAAAATCTCCCAAATGCTCATTCTTAATTTTTATAACATACATTTTCAAATGTTACTGTGATAAAATAGTTACAGTAATTTTAAATTCATGTGACTATGGTCACTAAAAATAAAGACTTGGTACAAACTGAAGTTAAAGTGTGCAGATGTTAAGTCAACAGAGGGGCAAAGTTTGGTGGGTTTTTTTAATACTTAGAAGGTATGATAAGGACCTTTCACTTAAAAACAACCAATTACAACATTACAATGAGTACCTCATCATACTTCCACTTCAACAAATATTTATACTAGTGCTGAAGCTCTACAGTGCCAGAAGTCAGCAGCACAAGTTTGTTGCAGATGATTCTGTATACTGGGCATGACACCCTAATGCTGTCATCCATGTATAAAAAAAGAAGATGAGAGAAGGAAAAAGGAAAGAGGAAAATAAAATAGATAATAGAAAAGGGGAAAAAGGAAAACAGAAAAAAAAAGAAAAGAGAAAAAAAGAGGGAGAAAAAGGCAAGGTGAGAAGGAGTGTGGAGAACAGCAGTATCCTGGGAGAGGCAGTCTGAACGCACACTCAGGAGGCATGTCGCTACATGTTCCTTTCAGATGCCATACTCCAGAAATAACTTACTGTCTATGTAGACGTGGGTTTTAATACAGAACATTCCTCTGTAATTTGTTTTTATTAAAAAAAAAAAGCAGCTTTAACCACATACTTTATAAGATGTATTTTATAGATGGTACATTCCTGCTAGATCACTTTTATCTTGCTGCATTAGTAAGATGAAAACAGTGATCTGAAACAGTTTTGAGGATCTGATTACAGGACAGTGTAATCCTCTATTTCATTGACCAGAAGGCTGAATAAGCAGTGCTTTATTGCTGTTAAATTGTTTCTCCAGCAATTCTTTCTTTTCTCTTTCTATAGCCAGTACAAAATTGAGAAAACTTACAATGCCTGATTAGCCACAAAGACATTACAAGTTTAGCCTGTTGAAGTCCGTTGTATAGTTGCAGTGGTAGTCATTCCTTTTGGATCATTTTCTAGTAAATTCACAACTTTGCAGAAGCAATTATTTAACCTATATATGAGATCTTCATGGGCAATCTGATGAGAAGGCTCTTTGCTCTGAGTTAGCATGAGTTAAATAAATACAGATAGAATATGAAAATAGTGTATTATAAAATTATAAAGCTTTTCATAAATGATGGTGAAAGTTCTTCAAATAAATTATATACAAGAACCCTACAGCCACTACATAAATAATAAACCCCACCAGCAGCCAAGTTACAGTCCAAATCTTGAAAAGCCATGTAACTAAGGAGACAAAATGAAAGTAAACCAAGATAATCAATATATCCATAACTACACCCAGACCACTTGCTGTGACACCTAAAGAAGAATAAGTTATATTCAGAACACTGAATATTTATTTATATTTTATATGTATTTAATGCCTCCTTCCACTAACTACATTGTATCAACCTAATGTTCTCTTTTTTTTTTTTTGTATTTGCAACCCTCAAACACATATTGAAATTATTCTTCTTGGCAATCAGTGTTACCCAGTTGTTTGACCCTAGCAAGCAAATTCTTTAAGAAAAACCCTGAAGCTTCTTTGTATAAAGGCACTTATTTGTTAATGAGAAAGGATATCCAGAAAGAAGCACCGGCCATCATGTCTACCAGTTGGCTAGAAATACTTGTGCTACCGATCACTTCTGAATCTCAGTTATTCATCTTTCTTGCACATTACATGCTAACTTTAACCAATATTGCTTCTGACAAAAATGTTGCACTTTGGCACTAAAAGGCAAAGAGTGTGAATTCAGCAGCTGATAGCAGTTAAAAAAAAGGTGCTTTAAGATTATTTAAAATTGAAGTAACAATACATTTGTGTGGGGGGGGAAAATTCCTAAATGAAACTTCAGTTGCTTACCTTGTCATTTAAGGTTGGATCATTCAGTGAATAGAGTTTATTTGTAATATCTTTGCCAATAAGATACTTAAAGATCTCATAAAGAAATGGCTCAGATTCCAGAAAGTAAGTCAGCCTTTCCCTGGACCAGCACAGGAACCTGCAGTTATCATCTGCGATAATGGTGACCTGAGAAAATACATGCTCAGAATTAGCACTTCTCTTTTCTTTAAAATAAGTGATACCATGTTATTTGTACCTCCAGTTAAAATAACACTTAAAGCCAAAAAACTTTTTGGTATCCCTTAGAACGCAATATTTACAAATGTAAAACATCCCAGATATTTATTATCATCGTATTTTTAACTTATAAGCATGACCAGTTTGTTTTTCAGGAAACCTGGGGGAGATACTAGGGTAAAATCTCTCATAAGTTCCCAAACTGTAAAAGCATTTATGTTAGGGATTTACATATAAAGTCAGTCCTACAGCGACGAGTCTACTTGCTTCCCAATACACCTACATGTTGCTTGGTTTTATTTTATGTCACTGTCACCAAAGAGGAACAACTGGTATAATCCAAAGGTCTCCACCAAAGAGTTTTTCATGATTTTAAAAAACATATTTCCATCTTTCTCTCTTCACTGACAGCCCTGCCAATCGTACAGGTACCACCTTCTAGCAGTTGAGGTAAGGCTCCGTTTGCTCAGTTACTGCTAATTCAGCTACTGATAGCTCCAGAGGAGCTTGTACCCTCTCTCCAGGGAGGCTGGACCTGCCAGGTTCGTGCCCCTGTGCCGGCAGAGGGCAATGGCACACCGAAACCTGCCCCACTCGCTCCTGCCCGACGGCCTGTTTTGCAAGGGAAAGGCAGGTATCTACGAAGAAATCAGGTGCTTTCTGCTATTACAATCTAACGTTACCTCCTGAAAAATTACAAATATATAAAGCCTAAGAAATAACGGGAAACAGTCCATGTATCCGTGGATTTTAACTCCACCGTCTGTAATACAAGCACACAGGCTGAGAAAGAATTTGCCAGTGTTGCCAGCAGATGGGGTCCTTAAGATTAAATCCGTGTCCTCTTGCAATGGCAACGCTGAGAGTGTTTACATGGCAGCAACAAGTAGAACTCGCGAATGAAGGATGTACACCGTGCCAGATAACACTTTTTAAGGCAGGCAGAGGTTGAGGCATGAGCCTTTTCCCTCCAGAGGGACCAATTCGTATCCAGTCGCTTACAAGAGAAACAGGTTGTGCCAAGAGGGCGGTCGTGCAGCGGGATGCCTCACTGCTGCAAAATGAATATATGTGGACAATTCTCTCTCCTTGGCATTAAGCCTAGTATTTGACTGGAACATATGACATCAATCGCTGATTTTAGAGTCTATGTTGCTCTCCTTCCTCCCCTTCTAACAGGGTATCAGTGTGGATGTATCCAGTCAGCCACAGCCCCGTCATTATTACACATACCCAGATAAAGAACATCAAGTAAGAGGTAGCAAAATAGCCATTTCAGTACTATGGGGAAAAAACTTCTCTAACAGTATTTTCTCCCACATGCTATAGTATAATATATCCTTTAACGTACTAGCATAATTACACTGCTAGTGACATATACCCTTATTGCTCCCCGTGTGAATATTTTTATTCAAAATACTGTGATCTCTTTCAGCTTATGTTGCTTTAACAACTTTCAAAATGACAGAAGCATTACTATGTTTAGATAAATACCAGTTTCAAACTACTAGTGCCTGAATTTTTAGTCTTTCATTTTTGTAACACCAAATATTACAATAATTATTTTTCCTTTTCTGTTTTTGAACTAGTGATGAGATTGCTTACATCTTCTCTTTTTCCAGTAAAGCTATCTCTTAAATTATTTGTCCTGAATAATCTCTTAACACAAAATACACTACGAAACAGTAAAAGAGAACAGAATAGCAAAAGCCAGACCGCTCAGCAAACACCATCATAATCCTGTTTTGCAGCATCTAATTTTAAGAGTTATTCTTGATATCGTCCATCATGAAACAGCAGTACTAGAAAGCTAGCAAAAAAATAATGCAAGCCAAATAGTTCACTGTTGATCAGATTCATACTCTGCTTTTTAGTGATCTCATCAGCTCATATCCAGTGACATTTAAACCAAAGTATACCTGGAATTTCTCACCCCGGTTCATTTGTGTTGATCGAAATTCAGGAGAATCTATAAAGGCACAGGGGTAAATATTATGCAGAAAATGCCCTCGATAAGACACCTTCATTCTGGAAATAAAAATATATGAAACAACATTTTAAAGTCATGGAGGTTGATTAATCTAAATTTGGATATGATTATTGACAAAGGTAAAGCAGTAGGCAACAGGCAAAAATAGGTTCATCTTCTGGAATTTCAGCCCCAGAGATACCCTGTTTTCTGCCTAAACCTCCATCAATTCCAAGCAGAACAGGCTGCCAGCCAATTCAAGTTGCTGAGCATGGTGCACATCCTCAAAACACTTATTCAAAATGAAAAAGGTCCACAGGGTTATGCTAGACACCCAGACCAGAATCAGGCTTCCTTTAGATAACTAGCTTTGCAGTGATGAGCAGCTAGTGACTTCAAAGAAAAACAATGAAGCCTGACATGACTGTTGCTATCAACAGAAACTGGTTAAAATATTGGCCAGAACTTAGGAAGAACTTCAAGATTACAGCCTGATCATAGGTATTTATTTTACCCTTTCTCACCTGGGTCCTGTCAGCCTCTGGGCAGTGCACCTGCCCCTCTTCACGTGCATATACATGTGCAAAGAATCAATTCCAACAGGCCTGTTGTTTTAAAGTCTACTGGAGGGGTATTTTTTCCTTCCCTCAGCCGCAATATTTTTAAACCTTAAAACCTGAGAATGGACTGAGAAGATGACTTAGACATCTAAGACTCAAACAAATCTCTTGCTTGTTCTGGAAGACACTGCCTTTGATATTATACAAATATAATTCCCACTAAAATCCATGCAGCTGCACACACCAGTAGAGGCATAATATGCTGCCAGTAAGAGACATTAATGTAATTTGAAAGCAGTGCCACAAAATAGTCTATTTCTACAGACTATTTGGCTATAGACTATAATGTGCTACAAACAAAAACGTTTAAAAAGCCAACAAAACCCCCAACAACTTTATAATCTATTCAACCATCACACAAAGCATAAGACTGTCCCCAAGCTTTATAGAACCTACTTCCCCTTCAGCAGGATGCTTAGCCTATCATCAACTGATGTTTTATCTTCTGCAGCATAGGCTTGACCTGTCTTTAAAGTCTGAATGTTGCAGAATTGTCCAGTTAGTCTTTGGAAGAGCTCTGGAGGCACATGAAGAGGTTCAAACATTCTCCTGTAGAGACTGCTAAGCTCCTTCTCTATCTTGATCTAGAATGCAAAAACAAAAGACATAATAAAGACAGATGCATTAGTTAAAAAAGGGTAAGACTGCACACATGCTTTAGTTGCTACATTTGAGGAACATCTTTGTTATGTTTAGGCAAGGTAAGAAACTGTAAACGTGTGACATCTATCCACAAACATTGCCTATGAGAGTGACCAAAACCTTATCTAAAATTAGCCAGGCTAGCACACTGGTGCTTTAGAATGCTGTTCCATCCAAATGGCACATTTAATCAGACACAAGGAGTCTTCTGAGACTTCTATTGATGCAACAGCAAACAGGACTTGGGCCAGAATTACACAAAAAAAAAATGAGGTTGCCTTCATTTCTCACACCACATGCACACCTCATTCTAGTCATCTTTCAGGATCTCCTGGAAGCTCCTTTCATCCCTGAGCTTCTTGGCTTACTTGCAGTAGAAAAGCAAGTCCTGAAAAGCAAACCCATCATATTGGAACCACATGTGATGAGAGAGGAAAAAAACCCAACATTGCCAGCTGAACATCCCGTATCTAGGAGCCCACCCAAACTCAGGCAGCAGCAATGAGGGAAAGGATGTTGGCTGAAATCCCAAGCCTAGAAGTCTTTCCTGAATGAAGGTACCAGGGAATGAGACTGTCCCAGCCTCCCTGAAAGCCGAGGCAGCCTGAACAAAGCCTGCATATTTGCTTGGAGGGAAACAAATTAGAACAATAAGCATCAGATAATGAAAAGATAAAATATACATAGAAGAGAAAATAAGAAAAAGCAACCAAGAAAAAAGGCAGGAAAGAAGAAAAAAGAGCCACTACTTCAAATGAGAATATGCCAAGTTTACACAAATTTCTAGATCTTTTTGTATTTCAATATTAAAAACAGGGGAGGAAAGAAGGTGGCAGCACAGGAGTCCAGGAATCACTTTTCAGTGATGGTAGCCAACAGTGGGAATCAAGAAACTTTTAGTCACCTTGTGGCTGGAGGAGGTGGGGAATCCAAAACGACCATGGGAAGCCCCAGGCTGTCTGAGGCCCATGAGGGCTTCAAACTGTCAGGTACCCAGTATTCCTTCCTCAGGAAAGCATTTTAGGGTGAAAATACTAGTCTTTAGCCTCTAAGAGATACATGTATTCCACATCAAAAATCCTCCCTGAGCTCTTCTTGGTAGAATTACATGTGCGTGTAAAACTGTAAATCAAGTGTAACAAAAAGGTTTTGGAAAATTGAGAAGGTTCCTTGCTACATTTCAAGATTATTTAAATATAGAACAAACTGAGCTAAGGCAGAAGCTTTCTAGATGTGTGGAACCATATTTGGAGTATTTTACAGACAGCCTCAACCACTGGATATCGTCCATCCCACATACTGGCTGCTGAATGCCATGGGAATCACTCTGGAAGTGACAATCCCGTGGGCAGAGATGGTGGGTTAATCTCACAGAACAGTATACAGTTCATTATTAAATTCCTAAACAGGAGAGATAAACCTGCCTGTGTGAGCTTACTGTTACCATTTTGTGACTTCTTAGTCTTTAAAATTTCCAAAAACGCCCAACAAAAGGATATCCCAAACCTGCAGACTTCGCTTTTTACCCAGACAGCCTCAAACCATGACAACTGAAAACGAGTTCATGAGCCACTGAGATTTTTATGCAGCCTCCATGTGAAACACACACCAATACCTGTTTCCAAGGACTTAACATGTAAAATTCTTGTGAAAGAGCTCCTGAGAACTTTCTTTTCCTTACACATAGCCAAACTTAGTTAACTTTGTATACAGTATCTGCATACATTTACCACCCACAACTGTATTAAAGCATTCGGTTTGTTTGATTTTTTGATCTGTCCATACATAAGCTTCAATAAAATGTGAATAGCTGCCTCCTCAAAACATTTAAATGGATCTATTTCATTAGCGTACCATAACTTTGTAACATGTCTGCGTCCTCCTATAAATTCACCTCTGCCCCCAGAAATCGTAATGAGGAGGGCTAGAATATAAGCATTCAGACAAGATTAACAATAAAGTCACAGAATCCCAGCATGGTTGAGGCTGGAAAGGACCTGTGGAAGTCATATGGTCCATCCCCTGCTCAGGCAGGGTCACCTAGAGGAAGGTTGTGAAGGACCATGTCCATATGGCTTTTGAATATTCTCAAGGATGGAGACTTCACAACATCTCTGGGCAAGCAGTGCCAGCACTTGGTCACCCTCACAGTAAAAAAGTGTTCCCCAATGTTCAGATGGAGCCTCCTGTCCTATCACAAGGCACCACTGAAAAGAGCCTGGCTTTGTCCTCTGCACCCTCTCTTCAGGTATTTATACACATTGGTAAGATGCTCCTGAGCCTTCTCTTCTCCAGGCTGAACAGTCCCAGTTCTCCTCAGAGGAGAGATGCTCCAGACCCTAATCATCTTCACAGCCCTTCGCTGAACTTTCTCCAGTATGTCCAGATCTCTCTTCTACTGGAAAAGCCCAGATCTGGACCCAGCACTCCAGATACATCTCACCAGTACTGAACAGGGGAACGACCACCTCCCTCAACCCGCTGGCAATGCTTTTCCTAATGGAGCCCAGGATACTGTTGCTTCTCTTTGTCTCAAGAGCACATTGCTGGTTCATCTTGTCCACCAGGACCTGCAGGTCCTTTTCTGCAAAGCTGCTTTCCAGCTGCTGAGTCCCTGGCATGTGCTGGCACATGGCGTTATTCCTCCCCAGGTGCAGGACTTCGCACTTCTTGTTGAACTTCATGAGGTTCCTGTTGGCCCATTTCTCCAGTCTGCTGAGGCCCCTCCTGATAGCGTCCCAAACTTCTGGCCTATCAGCCACTCCTCCCAGTCTTGTGTCATCAGGGTACACATCCAGATCATTAATGAAGATATGAAACAGGACTGGGCCTAGCATTGACCCTTAGGTTACACTTATATAGTACACACTTCTAACTAGACTTCACCCCCCTGATTACCACATCTAGCCCAGCCCTTCAGCTAGTTTTCAGTCCATCTCACTGTGTCCTCATCCAGCCCATACTTCATCTGCTTCTCTAGGAGGATTCTATGGGACATAGTGTTTAAAGCCTTACTGAAATTAAGGTAGACAATATTCATCACTCTCTTCTCATCTACCATAGAACATTATCAGGTTGGCTAAACATGACTGCCCCTCGATGAATCATGCTCCTGATCACCTTCTTGTCCTTCATGTGCATAGAAATGGCTTCCAGGACCAGCTAGCTATTCCATCACCTTCTGAGGGATAGGAGGTGAGGCTGACCAGCCTGCAGGTCCCTGGGTCCTCTTTCTTGCCCTTTTTTAAGAAAGAAGTGGCATTTGCTTTCCTCCATTCCTCACATCACTACAATTGTTCAAAGATTACCAAGAGTGGCCTCACAGTGACATCAACACTTGTGGGTGCATGCCATCAGGACTCATGGACTTACAGTATGTCCAGTATGTCACCTGACCTGAAGTTACACTGGTTTCACACTGAATCAATTACTAGTTAAAACTTCCACCAGTGACTACATTTATATGAAACCCAGGTTTTTAATTTCCTGTATGTTCCTTATGCCACTCTCTTTAATACTTCAGAGGACATCTACATGGACAAAACAAGGATTAAATTTAAATTGGCAAGAAAAATTGTATTGTGTTGCGGATTGACACGAATGGTTTGGTTTCAAAGTATGTTCTATATACATGTAAAGTTTGATGACTATCTGTTTTGCCAACATGTTCTCCAGGAAATACCTCACTTTTAATAGCCTCACCAATTTAATTTGCACCTCTTTCTATACACAACCCCCGCAACTCAAAGACAGACAAATTCCTCTCTCAGACAAATGTAAGTAGCTCCCACCACTCCTGAATTCAAAATAACACATACACGCATGAGCACAGGATTTGGCCCTGGAGTTAATGCAATCCCTTAACTAGCACATAATTCAAGTTTCATGATCTTCCTCTAATGTATAATACTTAAAAGAGAAAGCAGGCATAACCACTTTCTTAAAGATTGATCAGGTTGGACATCATAGACATACTTTAGATGGTCTCCCTCACAACAGACTATTCACCCTTCACAAGCACAGCTGACCGCTCCTCCAGTCATGCTTGTGGGTCATATTCCAAATGAGCCATAGGGGTAGGTGTAACGTTTTGTTCAGCAGTGGTTGAAATATTCTGGGATGCTGCCAGACGTCTGAGTTGGAGCTCTGTGGAGAGTGTGATTAGTCTCATCTTCCACTCAGACTAAAAAAGCCAAATGTGTAAGGCTCCAAGGAGTCAAAAGCACAGAAAAAATAATCTTCTGGTCAGAAAAGAAACTCACTGCTATTTTGCATACTCCATTTAATAAAATAAATATTTAACATCTGAACATATCAATTATTCATTTTGTAATATGACTAACTTGTAATTATTCTTCCATTCCTTTCTTTCTAAAAACATAATTTGTAAGGACAACTAAATAAAACTGATTTTGAGATGGGCACTACAATAGTTGTAGATAGAAATTCTCATTCAAAATGAGTTCCTAAGAATTTAATTTCTTTCTTTTTTTTACTCCATTCTCTAGCTTTCTATAGGAAAAGCACTTAAAAAACAGACTTCAAGTTCACAACAGAAAGTGTAAGAGCTAAAAAGACATGTGTGACTACCAGGCATCACTTCAAGTAAGCTTACTGATCATAGTCTTAAAAGAGATTCATATATTGTTTTGAATATTATCCCATTTCAGCTACTGTTTAAAACCACATAGTTTACTAGGTATATAGAGCCCAGTTTTCAGAGAAGCTGAGTACTCACAGTTCCCAGATCACATCTGCAGTGGTAGGAATACATCTTTTGAAAGCCAGGCTCCAGTTCTCCATTGTGTTACAGTTTAGACTACTATGAACAAATTTGATTTTTTTTCCTCATACTGCTAGAAAGCAGCAATAAAGAGCATCTCACCTGTGACGATATAAAGCTAGGTTAGTAGTTTATAATGGTTGTATAGGCTTGCTCTCTAGCCAGTGGAGAGGGATGGCACTATCACATCTTAAACAGATATTGGGTGGGTGGGTTGAATCACATTGGACAACCAGTTTAAACTAGATGTTTAGCCTGGAGATGGATGAAGTGAAATAAGATTATTCCAATTCCTATTTCATAAGGTAAAGCTACTGTCACAGAAGTAGAGACCACAAGTAATTATTTGTGCTCTTTGAAAGTGCTCTTAATTGTTAGACTCTAATATTATATGCTTCTTCTCAGAGGTCCTTCATTTCTGGGAGCACCCACATCCTGAACAATGTAATATTTCAGGACAAGTATCAGAATGTGACTGAGACTACCTAAGAAAACAGTCAATGCCTATGTAGAGCACTTTCCAATCAAAAGTATTTGATATTCCTCCTACCTTTTACTGTTTCTATTTCTTCTACATTTCTGTCTTTAGAAAGCAGTTCAATATTGCAGAAGATGAAGGAAAGAGAGAGATTCAGTAAAGGCATCTGTGGTAGCAGTTTCATGATCTTACTTTGTTCTCTAGCCAAAATTATAGAGATTGTCAAGATATAGTCATTCATTTTTAGAGTCAACAGAACTGACATTTGGCTTAAGGCAGCTCTTCTGGTGGTAACTCGTGTCTCACCAGAAGGAGCATGTAGGAAGTCTTCACATGGAATACTGTTCCTGCAAGCTCCCTCATTCCATTCAAGATCTGGAGCTGGGGGCATTGATCTGAACCAAGCGCTGCAAGCTTTACCACCACAGAAAGCTATTTTGCAAAAGGAGTAAGTACATCTACAAAGGTCAGGATTAAATGACTATGACCTATGTGCCAGAAAGCTTTTACCTGACCAAAAAAAGAAAGAGGAAACTTAAAATTCAATCATGTCACTTTTGCTGTCATGGAATTGGTGGAAGACCATATTTTGGTCACAGTGGGATGTGCATTTAGCATATACATGAAGGACACTATTTTAAATACAGTTGACTTCAACTACTTATTATCTGTCATTTGTTAACACAACTGTAAGTACTCTCACTGTCCAGGACAGAATTTTCATTAGATCTTTCCAATGCTTTATTTTTAGTTTGAGAAATTTTTCCTCATCCTTCCCCACGGAACAATGCTATGTTTTGCCATGGACAGAGAGAAAAAGCTACAGTACAGAAATTCATATAGTGACAAAAGTGAAGTAAGGAGTTTTACATTTACTGTAATTTAGTATACATGTTAGTCTAAAGCACAAATCCTAGGCCAATCAGATACAGTGACAGGAGTCACACACAGACCTAGACAGATTATAAAATAAAAATATGCAAACCCACACCATCACAAAGACTATTTACATATTGCTGGACTGAAGCACAAGCCCAGAACCTTGGCTGGGAAAGTCCTCTGATGTTGTATCTGAGTTAGGACACAGTTAAGCATGAGCATACAAAGTGGCAGGTACTGCACTCAGGTGAATGCCAGACTGGTTAGCTCACCTCCTAGTAGGTATCTAGCTGTGCAAGTGCTCCTTCAATGTTCTAGCATGAAGTCAACCAGCACAACCTGTGGCTAAACCACATTTTGGGTGTCAGTGGCTGGAGCACAAGCTTGCTGTCTGCACTCCAGTCCCCTCAGAAGCCCTGCTCTCCTCTGGTTTCATTCAGGACCCAGAGAAGTAGGAGTGTGGCTGTCTGCACAGCTTCCACACCACAGATCAAGTTGGGTGCAAACAACTGTTTGGTGTTCTTGCCAGGACATGGGAAGTATTTAGGTAGGCTCTAACAAGAACCAGATACTAAACTTATTTATGCAGGACTTACACCGTGGAATAGTAAAACCATGCAGGTTTAGGTTTCTCATCCTGTCCCACCCAAGGCTGTTACCCAACTCAACTATTATTCATTCACTCTTAGAAGTTCCACCCAAATTATGTCCCTTGAATAAAAGTTCTTGAAGGAAGAATATTAAGACTTATTGTACACTAAGTTTCCTTTCAAGTCTTTCTGAAAAAGAGATTTTTTGTATCATCTTACTGTTGGACAGTGAGCTGAGAACTAAACCTGAAAAGGAACTAGTGTTAAGGTGTATAGGGGGGTGTTTTAAAAAAAAAAAAAACACAAACCACAAACAAAAAACCAACTGACCAACCTGATTTAAAAATAATTACTGAAAATATTATTTATTACACCAATTAAAATAGTATAATACTTTATGTAATGTTCAGAAATACTGTACTTTCTTAAACTTAACGGAAAGAAAATTATTTTAAGGCTTAATATACAAAGAAACACCACTATGTTGTTCGTCTGTCAGAACTAATTGTTAGCTAAGCTTTAAGTTGTAAAGGTCACAGAGCTGGGTGGATGGTAACCTTTGGGTGAATCTGTGCTCCATACTGGAGCAACCCCACCATAGGTAGAACCCTTCTTTTGTTAACACATATAAGTAGATGTACTCAATTTATTAACCTGTTGTAGACAAATGCAATTCAACCTTTGGCCTCTTTTTATATGCTGTTGTTACCTATCAGAGTTTGTTCTGCAGTTACTAGAGGATTCAGTGAAAATAGCTGGCACTTCAAAAGGATAAACTCTATATCATAATGCACAAGACCCCCCAGCCTACGCTAACATAACTTTTAGTACACAATTATAATCAGACAAAAGTGTTTTTCTTACTTCATTCAGTATTGATTTACATATTGTAAGGTGATTTTTTTTACTCAAGCACAAAACTGTGTGTCCTCCTCTCAAGATGCTCCTTTGCTCTCCAATAGCCTTTTATTTAGATATTTGGAAAGAGTAAGATGGGGAGGAAACCAAGGACCATTACCCATGTTCTAAGGACACATACCACAACTCACTTTTAAAAATACAGATAAATTTTAAGGCCTGGTTTTCTAGGAAGAAGCATTTATATCAGCTGTGCACTCCTGCTTTTTGCGATAATTTCTGATTTTGTTAGCCAACTCTTGCCCCTTTTGAATAAGGACTAGAGGCCCCAAGATGGTATTAAGAGGCTCAGTTGGTGGGTGGGTTGAGGGGAAGCAGAACAGGCTAACTTGGTCACTTCATTGAGGGAAAAGAATGCAACATGAACTCATCCCATATTAAAGACCAGACTACCAGCACAGGATATCCAACTGCAGAGGCAAACATGCAGAGTCTGGCTTCACTGGCTCTACATTATCACAACCATTATTTTGTGTGGCGCATTGGGCAGCATGGCCATGGCTCACTAGAAGAAACACAATGCAGTTTCACCATGCTGTTGGACCCTGAAGATGGTATGAATGGATTGAATAGGCTAAAGTAATAACATTAACAATACAAACTAAAGAGGAACCTACCCTTTATCTGGGAAGATTACTCTCCAAGAGTAATTTAAGTCACTAGAAATATTTACGACACATCTATAAGTGTCTAGTAGTAGATCAGTCTAGCTAGTTTTAAGCTATCTTCTAGACAAAACAGAAGTCAAGCTTTATGCTGCCTTGCCAGGAAAGGAAGAGGTTGCTAATTTCCTAGCTGCTTTCTTGCATAGGCTGTATTGACTTGATGAAAAGCTTACTTCCAGCTAGTGTTTTTTTATACCAGCTCTCACACTTTCAGAATGTGTCTAATTTTGGGCAGAGTTATTCTGCTGATCATGTAACCCCATATATATTCCTGTAATCTTCACATTATAAAACTATATGCCTTGGATTTTGGAGACTACAGAAAGTAAAATTAACATTTTGAACACTTTGCAATTCATTAATATTTGATTAGCATGTAATAGCAACGATTATATTAAAGATTATCTAGTTTTGATGTGTATATACCATAAGAAGGCTGGGTTGCTAATAATTTTGCAGAAACAGAGTATACTTCTGGATGAGTAATACTAACAAAATAGATTTTCTATTAGATATACATTTAGCTGAAGGCAGGGCAAAGAAACCTGTATTTTTGTTATATATTTCAAATACATTCTTAGGGTGCATTTGAAGAAAGTTATCCCAAGACATTCTTCTAAAGGCAGCAAAAGGAGTTGGAAAATTCCCAGACCTGACCCTCAAAACTCAGTAAATGGGATGAAAGGAAGGATCATCTTAATACTGGTCTTCCCACATCTTACCCTATTTTGCTGCTTATCTCCAAGTCCCACAGATGTTCAAAAAGGGCACTAACATCTCAGTTACCTTTCATGTGCATTTAAAAGGAATGCGGCAGTATAAAACATATGGGCTAAAGCACTTGTCAGCAAAGCGAGGAGTGCGAAGGTCATTTATAAATGGACACCAGCATTTGTTTCTATGTTGAAATAACATTCTATTAGGGCACTTGTCATATATCAGTCTCCTTTTCCACCACAGAGGATGTTCAAGACTTAAAAGCGAGGTAGGAAAGTTTGATCCTTCCCAAACTCCTAATTAAAAAAAAAAAAAAGATTACAGTCCTGGAATGCTCAATTTTAAGTACCTTAGTAGGATTTTATTTCAGGAGGTCTGTATACATGCATTCTTGTGGGTGAGGGGGTGGGAAAAAATGACAAAAACAACCACACACAAACTCCAAAATATCCTTTCTGGTCTCTTTGCAAAAAAACAGTGTAAACCCTTCCTTACCATCAAAACCGAAGAGAACAGCCAAAACCTCCCAACAGTTAATTTCTAAAGTCAAAGCATTTTTCAGAAGTATTGATTTCATGGAAATAATTATGTACTGCACCAGATCATAGCTGATGACAACAAGGTCTGGATCCTTCTTGAAGCAGGTAACTGACTGTCCAAAATAACTCCTGTCTAATTCAAGAACTGCTGTGCAATTCATTGGTTTGTCCAAACATGGGCAAAACTTCCTTTTTCTTTCATCTTACTAGACTGCTTGTGGAATTCATCTGTTATACATACCGGTCTTCTTTTATACAGTAGGTATATGAAATGTAAAAGGTTGACAACCAAAAACACAGAATTCCAGATCATTATGTCCAAGGCACAACGGTAGAGTGTAGCCCAAATGATTAACAATGCACATCCTGTAAAAATTAAAAAAAAAGGAAGTTAAATTTCACTGAACAATAAACACATTTGTACAAGGTCATCAAGAATGTGTCCACTGGGTGTAATTACACCGAACAGCAACATATTCCACCAGCTTTACTACAGTTAGGCTCTATGGATCAATGCATGCACTGGTAGCAGAGCTAATCACTACAATACTACAAACAGGCACAGACAGTAGGTTGACAGCAGACTCCAGTCCTATTGCATTGGACTGCAATACTGGAGCAACAATAATTCAGATCAGGACTGGGGAAAGCAGAAAGGTGCAGCCCATAATGATCTGTTACTAAAATGAAATAGAAATGAGATAGGAGATGATTGTATCTTAAGTAAAAAAAATAAAATTAAGTAGGTCACAAAACTTTATTACTAGTATTGCATTAATTAGATAAGAGCCTAAAAAAAAAATCTCCTAAAGTCATACCCAGATATTTTTGAAAATCTAAACAAAATATTGCTACATTTTGACAAGGTCACAGCAGGAACCTGAATTCTATTCTATAACAAAGAGAATTTCAAATGTTTATGCTTTTTTTTTTTCATTACTTTGCCTTAGCTTTTAAAGCAATTGCCATTATTCATTCCATATGATTAGGGATACTATTTCTAGCCTATGAAGACAATACTTATCAAATGATAGATCACGCATCAGTGAGTCTCTTGCAGGTAAACTGTAAGCCTACCATCTGATACAGATGGCTGTAGAGGTCACAGATGTATTTTCCCTTAAGTTTCATACAAAGATGACAATGAGGAGAAGGTGCTGAATTAGCATCCCTTTCCCCTTTCTCCCTGAAGACAATGCTGAATTAACGAACTCAGTATTATCTATTCTGTCTGGGTTGCTGACTGGCCAGGCAGCACTTATGTACAGGTCAGAAAAATCACAATATGATGACTCTTGATCAGGTGGTTAATTAGACTACAAGGGAGGGGAGGATACGAGGCCTGGAAATGTTGAAGAGAAGCGATATTGTGGAGTAGCAGAGGTGTTGCAGGTTCATCAGAGAAAAGGGAACAGATCCCTAGGAATCAGGCTTTGTTACTTCTGCTGCCCACAGAATAAATTTGCTTCCAGTTGCCACCTCAGCCTGAAAACCTCCAATTCCCCATCTCTTCAAAATGCAACAAGACCTACAGACTGAAGTGGTAGGCTCCACAAGTGCAGAGCTCCTATTGCTTTTTAAAGCAAGAACTACACAGACAAAAAGTCTTGCAGTGCTCAGACCCTTGGTCCTCAGTGCAGCCTGTTTTGATAAGTTTTCCCACAATGGTTGTAAAAAAGAAAAGGCAAGATTATTATAAGTTCAACCACAGAAGTTATATTATATAATAGTATGGGTCAGTTTTATGACTAAGCATTCTCCTTTAAAAAGTACTTAAGCATGTTCTGTGTTGTTATACACCCAGGTCTATCTTTCTTACACTGCAATCACCTTTAATCAGACAGACCTTGTCCCACACAAAGCACTGGGGCTCCAAAATAGCTGTAGGACTGCAAAAGTATTACAAATGAAACCATGCTTGCTTAGTCTTAAGCACACCAAATTTAATTTTTCCTCTGAAGTCAAACTTTAGTATGATGATGCCTACAGTGGTGGACAAAATATGACTGGCTTCAGGAAAACAGACAGCACTCCAGATCAAAAGACGATGCTTCTAAATCAACAATGAAAATAATGCTGGCGATACACAAATGCCACGTGTTTGAACCCACATTTAAAGAACACGTGGGGCAACGTCAAGCTTCTCAAGGAAAACCTTACCTATTGCAGTCATATCAGTCAAAGTACTTACTTGGAAACTAAAATTAAGATCTTAAGGATCCATAGACTTAACTATGATTTTGAATTTAATGAACTTTAAGCAGCCAGTCATGTCTGAAGTAAATGGGGTCCGCTCGTTTCATAGTCAACATCTACGCAGGTTTGAAGATGTAACTTGTATGTCTGGGAAGTTTTAAGAGCCTAGAGAAATATAACCTTCCTAGAAAAGGTTTGTCAAGGTCAGAACACACTCCCACTTACACCAAAAACACCTTCAGCAAACTACAACCACCATGAATATGTGCTGAAATATCACCATAAGCTGAAGGGACTAGGAGAAAGCTTTGTAACGGTCATGAACTGCTATTTCTGACACAGGAAGGTTGCAGATGTCTCCAGAATAATTCTCCTACCTATGGTGAGCAGGCCTCGCAGAAAAATCATATGAAGATTCAGAGTAGTTGGAATAACCAGTCCAACTGCAAAGCAAATGTTTGCCACGTGGAAAACAAGATGATGAATCTCTTTCCAGTTTTCACACACAGTCTCATTGAAAGGCACAAGTGTGGCATTTTTTAAGTCTGGAATAAAACCTAGTGGAGTAACAGTGAGTGGGCTCATTGTTGTAGTATTCATCTTGGAGACTCCTGCAATGAGAAAGAGGGGGGGTAATAAAAATCACTGTGCTTTAAACTGAAATGTATTAGACATACTGCAGTGGGCTGACCACGGCTGGAGGCCAGGTGCCCAAAGCTGGTCTGTCTCTGCCCTCCTCAGCTAGACAGGGGAGAGAAAAATGTAACAAAAGGCTTGTGGGTTGAGATAAGTACAAGGATAGATCACTCAGCAATTACTGCTGCAAGCAAAACAGACTTGGGGAAAATTTAATTAATTACTAATCAAATCAAGAGTAGGATCATGACAAAATAAAAACCAAATCTCAAAACACCTTCCCCCCACCCCTCCCTTCTTTTTGGGCTCAACTTTACTCCCAGTCTTCTCTCCCTCCTCCCCCCCAATGGCACATGCATACAGGGAATGGGGGTTGGGGTCAGTTCATCACATATTGTCTTTGCCACTCCTTCCTCCTCAGGGACAGGATTCATCACACTCTTCCCCCCACTCCAGCGTGTGGTGCCTCCCACAGGAGACAGTCCTCCAGAAACTGCTCCAGCGTGGGTCCCTCCCATGGGCTGCAGTCCTTCAGGCACAGACTGCTCCACCATGGGTCCCCTACGGGGTCACAAGTCCTGCCAGAAAACCTGCTCCAGCATGGGCTCCTCTCTCCACGGGGCCACAGGTCCTGCCAGGAGCCTGCTCCAGTGTGGGCTTCCCATGGGGTCACAGCCTCCTTTGGGCATCCTCCTGCTCCAGCATGGGGTCCTCCATATCAACTCCACCATGGACCTCCCTGGGCTGCAGGGGGACAGCCTGCCTCACCATGGTCTTCCCCACGGGCTGCAGGGGAATCTCTGCTCCAGCGCCTGGAGCACCTCCTCCCCTCCTTCTGCATTGACATTGGGGTCTGGTCTGCAGGGCTCTTGCTCTCACATGTTCTCCTCTCTCACAGCTGTTGTGCAGTGTTTTTTCCCCTTCTTAAACCTGTTCTCCCAGAGGCATTACCACCGTCGCTGATGGGCTCGGCCTTGGCCAGCGGTGGGTCCACCTTGGAGCCGGCTGGCATTGGCTCTGTGAGACACAGGGGAAACTTCCAGCAGCTTCTCACAGAAGCCACCCTTGTAGCCCCCCCGCTACCAAAACCTTGCCACACAAACCCAATACAACAACTAAACACGTGAAAGTCATATCTGCCTCAGAAAGATGCTAACCGTCCTCAAATTGTTTGGATCTTAGATTTAGCTTTGATACTAGAAAAATATTTCCTGATAGCCATAAAGATAGTAGAATAGGTTGTCTAAGGATACATATGATTGGACAACTTGCTAGAGGAGCATATGAGAGGAGTGATGTAGATTCACTGATCTTGCTTTGGAATGAAGAGATGACTGCATGACCAGCGTCCAGGAGCCTCTTCCAAAAATTCTGTGGAAAATAGTAGATATTTATTATTTATATCACAGTAACACTGAACATTCTTTGAACAAGAATCCCAAATCCCAATCACATAAATTAGCAATTTACATAATATGAAAAATTAAAAATGTGAGGAGGATAATTTTAAGTGAAAACACAGAATTTTTGAGGAGGAATAAAATTATACAATGAGTTCTAATATTGTAGCAAAGGGTGGTGGAGTTCTGTGAAAATGTAAAAAAAAAACTATTCCATTTTTCAAAAATAAGTGTTCCAAGTACAACAGCATTGTAAAAAAGAACTCTACAAGTTAATCTGTGATGTACAGATTTTCTATTTTGAAAATGCTAATAAGCTTAACAACAAATGAAGCTTTGCCATTAATGTATAAATGAGATACTAGCTAACAACTTTCTTTTCTCAATGTCATGGTCAGCAACTAAGCACCACACAGCCACTTGCTCATTTTCCCCCCACCCAGTGGGACAGATGAGAGAACTGGGGGGAAAAAGTAAAACACATGGGTTGAGATAAGAACAGTTTAATAGGACAGAAAGAAAGAAAATAATAATGATAATAATAGCAATAATAATGAAATGACAATAACAATAATAAAATTACAATAATTATAATAAAGGAATTGGAATATACAAAACAAATGATGCACAATGCAGTTGCTCACTACCTGCCGACTGATGCCCATTTAGCTCCCGAGCAGCAATCCCTCCCAGGCCCATTCCCCCCAGTTTATATACTAGACATGACATCACACAGTATGGAATACCCCGTTGTCCAGTTTGGGTCAGGTGCCCTGGCTGTGTTCCCTCCCAACTTCTTGTGCCCCTCCAGCCTTCTCACTGGCTGGGCAT
>JANZLQ010000013.1:19875752-19890024 GCA_026212715.1 Elanus axillaris
CTCCTTGGTCATATTTTGAAGGTGAAGATGATCATACCAGTTTATTAAATGCTGACCCTATTTAAGTTAAGGCAATTTTTTTTTTAATATATGGGGCAAGCCCATATATCCAAGAAAACAAAGACAGCATTAATTGATGATTTATATTACACTTAAGTCTAGAATAATATCTCTTTTATGTTTCTAGGCTATAATCTTTTTATGTTTGTAGATTGTTAACACATAAAACATTAAGTATAAACTTCATATTGGTCCAACACATGTAATAACATAAGACATTTATAAATTCTTGTTATTTTATCACAATAAGAGACAGGTGACTATTTTTAAATCACCTGTTAAAAACCAGCATAAGGTTTTCAGAGCAGCTTGGCCAGGTGAAGCAGAGCAGGGATCACAAGGCACAGCCTAAGTAACAACATCCACAAGAGACAAGACACTTCTTGCCCACCTCGGGCACCAGGCACCACCAACAAATAAGACATGATACTAAGCACAGCATGAAAGTTACACAAGAATGCCTGTGCTGTGTCATACCAAGGGGTTAGGTAGCCTGCTATCCTTCCCTTAACCATGAGAAGTATACAAGAGGACACACACAGCTGTATGTCCTTACTACACACAGCCAACCTCTGGCACTTTGTGCCTTAGTTATTTTCTGGACTGGTCTTTTAATAGCTGTCAATGAATTCTTTGTTTGCATTTTTTCAATTCTCTTTTGGCCAAGACAAAGTAGCTTTGTGACTAAGGGACTTCGCACATTAAGTAAAACATACAGAATACATTGCATAGAAGGGTTATTAGAGCGATCTGGGGATTATCACATTGCATGCTATGGTATTTATGTTTGACAGATTTTCCTCCCTGAGAAAGGGACAGAAAGCTAAAAGCAAAACTTGTATGTTACCTGCTTTACACTGAAGGTCCTTCAAACAGGTTCACTTTTAATAGCTTTCCTATACACACACTGCATGACTATCTTTCAAGCATGAGGTTGTATCATTATTTTAAGTCCTCCAGCAACAACTCCCAAGATCTAAACTCATATGTACACCTGCACAACCACAAACACACAATGGTTGTCCTACTAAACAGTGCAGCAATTTTAAAATATTAAAAATGTGATCTACCTCCAGATATATCAAGCAGCAATACAGTCTCATAAAATAGTAATGCTTCTTATTTTTTGATTACTGGTAGCCATCAGGCATAGCAGCAGGAAGGTGAGTTAGCAAAGACATTCAGATACTTCTCCCCAAAGGCACAGTGACCTCAAAGGTTGAAACCAACTCTCTCCTACCTACTGAAGCATGAGCTGGTGCTCCCTTATGCCATTAAACCACCACAGAATTAGGGAGAGAATACCCTTTAAATCAAGAATTTCATAGGCACAGAAAAGTGACTCTGGAAGCTGAACAAGAATGTTTCAGTTAAAAATTGTATTTATTGCTGTGGCCATTTCTTAGTTTCTTCCTGACAAACCTGGCTAAAAAGAATATTGTAAACAAACTCCAATGGTTTGGCAGTTGATTGATTAACAGTATTTACTGTACACATCACGAATGGAACTGACACTGTGGAAGCCCAAGTCCTATAGCATCACATTCTATCAGAAACACTACATGATCATTCCCCTAAGCTGTATTTGCAGCAGTTAAAACTGCTTTACCTTTCTAATGCCAGCAGTTACATTTGTTTTCACATAATACCTCTTTAGGACAGTCAGAGAGAAACCAATTGCTCATGGGGCAGAATTTATTGTTTTCTTTTGTTTGTTTTTTAATAACCTTGCTGTGCATCTCAAAGTCTGTCATTTCCTTAAAAAACAAACCCAGTACAACTGGTCTCTTAGTCTTTTTCTGCAGTATTCTTCATGTTAATTGAGACAATGTTCACATGGAATAAATATGAATGTTACAAGTAAGTCACTGTATTTTGAAGACTACTTGCTTGTTTTCATTGACTATACTGCCTATACTTCATTATGGCAAAAAATTTTGAGAAAGTATAATTACAAATACTGTGGGTCTATTTTTTTTAAAAACACAAGACAGAGGCCACCACAATTACAATAAAACTTCAGCCTATTAGGATCTAGTTTCCTCCAAAAGTAAGGAGATGAAGATCAACGAGAGGATCAACAGAAACTAAACATATTGCACAAACGGTCAAAATGCAGAAGCCAACACGCTGGCTCTAGAGACAGGAAGAATTCAAGCTACTCCAATGAAAGTAAATGGCACTTGTCAGTCAAATTTGGCTTGACTGGGTCTCATTCTGCTTCATCTTTCTGCTCTTCTGCTTCACCACTTCACATTTCCCTTTACCACTTTGGGGAATGGCTGCAGGAGAGTTTTCCTTCCTAGGACTGTGTGCTGAAGGAGCCACAGTTTGTAACCCTGGTGGGCTTGCGCCGGGGCGACCCCCTCTGTAGGTGGTGGGAGGGCTGCACTGGAGGGGTCTCTGACAGTGAGACATGGTAGAAGTTCGGTAACCGAATGTCATACCTAAAGCCCTTCCCCACGTGCACTCTGTCATTCAAGGCATACAGTTTTTCAGCAATGTCGCTCCCAATTAAAATTGAGAACAGGCGGGAGATGAAACGGTGTTTAGCAAACAGCAGATACAGCTTCTTTCTCCTCCAGGCCACATACCGACAATCTGTCTCTGCTGTAAGTGTTACCTATAGAAGAGAAAACTGAAATTAGCTTGGCAATAAGGCAGTGATATTGCTGCTGCTGCCCTTGCTCGGAAAGCACCCCCCTCTCTCAGCAGGCACACAGGCTGTGTCTGTAACATACACTTCATGTCTTCGCACCTACTGCAATTAAAGTCATTTAATCCAGCCAGAGAGCTCTGTGAGGTCTACCATATGCCAGAGACCAGCGAGAAGGCTGACTGGGAATGGACCGAATGACTGCGTCTCGTCGGCCTCAGTGGCAATATGCCCACACCGAACAGCAGCCCCAGCCAGAACGGCTCAGCCCTGTGCTCCCTGCTTCTCTCTTGGCAGCCCCAGCTGGCAATGCTGGTTTAAAGAAAGCTCTTGACAAATGCTATTTGACCTCATGACATGAGACATCAGATCCCACACAGGCAGGAGCTAGCGTGTCAGTCAAGTGACTGAAGCGGGAAGACTCACGGATAACAGGGCAGCCCTGATGGACAGCGTGTCCCACACTGTCCCCCCATGCCAAGCTGCACCATGGGCAGACCTCTCCCCAGACCCCTGCTCTCTGTTTCACCTCCCATAGGGAAGCCTCTTCAGCATCAACTTCCACCCACCTCCTCCAAACCTGGTTCTCAGGGTCTCTCATTTTAGCACAGCCAAAGAATGGTAACAGAGTCTACATCCCAGATTAGCTTTAAGAAAAACCCCATTTGTTGTAACAAGATGCAAACAGAAAGAAGATACAAACAGCACAACCAGTCCAGCAGGTACAGAGGAATTCCCTCCCCAAATTAATGGAATGCCACTTGTTTGTGAAATTATACAAACAAGAGCCACACCTAAATGAACTTATTTCTAAACTAATTAGTACTTGAACAGTTTTCCGTAGTATTCAAAAAAAAACCCTCTCCACTTTTACCTGGAAAATTCCCTCTTCTGTGGGCCTCAGTGAATCCCATTCAGGAGAATCCAGAAATTGAAGAGGAAAAATATAATGCAGAAACTCCCCATCAACTGTCACTCTGATCCTACCAAGATAAGATGTGTTAATTTGTTAGTACTACCTGTACAGCAGCAACAACTGCAACAAGAATGTGTTATTTCTACTATATGAGGAGTTTAAATATAGATTTGAGAGCATGAGAAAGCAATCACTGGCCAACAGTATCCTAGTTATATTTTTAAACACAACTTGATCAGGTCAGTTGAAAGAGAACACAAGACAATCATGCAACTGAAATGGAAATCTTTCCAGGCCTTATTCAAGTCATATTATTCTCTCTTGGGCAGGTCCGTGCAGTGATGTGCAAGCTTTGTCATGAAAAGGCCAGCTAATTTAGGACTACTTGCAATGAAACATACGGATTTTAGGTAGTTGTCCTTAGTGACACCCTGGTTCAGAGCATTCTTGGCAGCTGTCTAGAAAGTACCATGTGGAGTTTGCTTTTGGTCATATGCTGAAGGAGAAGTGTCCATCCTTCTACATGCCTAGCCAGTTAGTAATCATGCAGGGAGTTCTTGCTACCCTTCTTCATGCAGTATAGGGCTGCTTCTTCTGATTTTTTAAGAATCATTAATCTTGGTGCAAAAGGGGACTCGTATAGCTTATTTTTCTTTTAGCTCATGAGGTTTAATGATACGTTTCCTGCTTGTGTCTACAAACTTAAATATGATTTAAAAAGTAGAAAGAAAATTTTTCTTTGGCATCTGCAGAAGGCCACAGCATTCACAGAGAGCCCATACCTCCATGCTGTTCTCCTGGCTCCAGAGACAGTTCTGTGGCCACGTAATCCTGTTAAACATTGAGAGCCCTACCCAACACACGCTGTGGGGAACCCCTGCTTCCTACTCCCTGCTTTTGCCACTTTGTTCCCTCTAAAATGCATATTTGCCAAACCTAGAAGTATATCCCATGGCTTTCAAGTGAAGGAGGCAAATGATGTTACATGCATTGGTCTTTCACCTCTTCAGTGCCTACAAATTCCATCTGTCCATGCAGTAGGCTGTCCATGTTAAAATGCACCTACAAAACCTCCATCAAAAGACAGACCATGGCCATCATCTCTGGGTATCCCACCTACTCTTGTGGTGGGCCAGTACTGTATACCAATTTGTATACAGTACGAGAGCTAGTATCACCCTTCAGGAAAGCATCAGCAGGGTTGCCAGAAGGGTCTCCAGTAAGCAGGGAGTACAAGCACGTGGATTTGTTGCCTCAGGGTCTAACTATGGGCCACAGAATACAGTAACTGTAGACTCAGTTCTGCAAATCTTGATAGGGCTCAACTATGTCCCCTTGTAATGGAAGGGTGTTTTTAGGCCTTCTGCTCTCCCTTACTCCCTCTCTTCTCCCACTCCCCAGAAAGCAACCAAATACAATCTGTATCAAAGTCAAGATCTCTATTAAACAGAGTTTATCTCAGTATATTCAGTTTCATAACTATCTTTTAGTCCTGTTTCAGATGATACTAGCAAAGAAAAATAAGAAAGATGCTAAGTTCATCAGCTAGGCAGTAGAAGGATAGCAAGCCATAGTCTGAAGACTGAAGCACACATTTGCTCCCTTTATCTGCCTAACCTGTTAAGTGCTATGATACAGCGGTCTGGAAAAGAATGACTTAAAATCCTTTTCTTTATGCTATTACAGATTTTGTGCTTAGTGTTTTTATGCTAGTGCTTTCCTAGACAAGTGTATTTAGCTTTTTAATATTTATATTACTTGCATTAATATTTAATCTACTGTACTGGAAAATGAACAAACAATACAAAAATCAGGCAATTTTCTTTTGCCTTCATTTTCAAGAAGGAGGAAAAAATAAAGATATTTGCAGTAAGTCTGAACAAACTGATACAAACCTGCCTGACACAAGCAAGGACAATTTATCAATAGGTGTTTTGCCCTGCATGGCATAACAGTGTTCTTTCTCCAGGGTAACCACTTCTGCATCGCAGCACAAGACAATCTTCCTGTAGACAGTCAAGGAAATTCCCAGAGGCTGGAAGAGAGCACTGTAGAGTTCCTGGAATTCTCTGTCAAAGGAAACACTCCGAACTTGGTAGGTAACATAAATGAACTGGACGAAGCATATAGCAAACAGTATAAAATTCCAGGAGAATATATCAGCTGCACAGACATCCAGCCAAGCCCAAACAGAAGAGCAGAGAAAGCCCAATCCAAGCAAGCTGAAGACATAGAGAAGCCCAAAGAATCCACTTCCACCCATGAAGCCCACAACAAAGAGAATACTGGCTAGGTGGTAGATAGATCCCTCTGCCTCTTGCTTCCAGGTGGTACATGTAGGATGTGCATATATCAGACTCTCCCAAAAACTTGCATTTTCTCCCATGGCTGGAATAATTCTTTGATTCAGCTGAATCTTGGAAACTTTTATTTATGAGATGCAGCTAGTGGGGTCCTTTGCTTTTCCATTTTTGCAAACTCTGTTCAATGATCACATAATGTCAGGGTCTCTTTTGGTAGTAGAGTCACACTTAGGATTCCCAGCAACTAGGAATTAATGTTCTCAGAAGCCAATGCTGTTTCTCACCAGTTCATGCACTGTTTTGACTTTGGCCATGTCATCTGTAGCTTTGTCTGATCTGGACAAGTGAAGAAAAGATGAATTACTTATAAAATTATTTTCATCAATTAAACTTTATCAAAGTTTTTATCATCTAAAACCACAGACTGCATTACAATCTTCAGTTTCCCTTGTAGCCCTGTGATTTCAGGATCAAACCTTAATATTCATTCAATTGAAGATCATGCTTCTGTATCTTTGAGCCCTGTAGCAACTCTTGAATCACCACTGAATCCATGTAAACCTGTACATTGCATCCACAACACCCTGTGACAAGCCTTTCCACAGCCTAATGCTGAGCAGGTAATTGCATTTGTTGGTCCTGAACCTGCTGCCTGCAAGTCTCGTTTAATGCCCTACCTAGCTCTTGGACAAGAAGTGACAGTGACTGTTGTACCTTGTTCAGCTCCTTCATCTCACTCTGGATTTCAGTCAAACCACTCTCATCAATGAGTTGAGCTAGGCTGCTCTCTGTCCTCAGAGACAACAAACTACAACTCCAACCATCACAATAAGGGAAACCCAAGTATCATGGGGGATGGTCTTTTCTACTCCAAGGATGACAGGCAAAAAGCTGTCATGTATAAGGAAGACTACAAAGCTTAAAGGCAGCTTTATACAAATCATGTTATTAGAACATGAAGTAAGTAGTCCTCCAAAATACTTCAAGAGAACATTTACAAAGCAATTTTATAACAATTGAAGTTCTACCTTGCATAATTTCATGCCACAGACCACATAAAATTATTGTTCAACACTGTAAAATGTTAAATATGCTGTTTCCACATGACAATGTATCCCTAAGAGTTAAATAAAATGTAAAATACACATCTCAAAAGCATGAAAAAAAAAAACCCAAATAAATTTAAAAAAAATCAAAACCAGTTTTCTATGTCTGTCATTTAAAGTAAAAATACATGCTTCAATGTGAGATTTGACATGGTGGAAATTGCAAAGCCAGAGTCTATCAGCAGTGTAATCGGGATTGAAACTCACCCAAGTCTTTAACTGTCTGGTTCTTTTCCTGGTAAAACAGAAGGGAAGCTAAGAAATATCTTGCTGTCTAAATTATCAAAGGCAGCTTTTTAAAAATATTTTTCAAGAGCCATAGAAGTCAATGCTTAAGAAGTACTGCTGGTGCAGTGAAGCATCCAACATCATTCAGCAGGGCTTTCAGTGGTGGGGTTTTTTTTACAGTTGCAGGTCAAAGAAGTTAATAAAGCAAAGTCGTATCCCATTTCCTATCTGCTACAGCTTTACTTCTTTAAAGTTTATTCAAGGCCCAACATTAATTCTGATTCAAAACCACTAATTCTAAATAAAGACATAAAATCCTAAACTGAGCAGCAGACTTCAGAAGAAAAAGTTAGGAGGAGAGCTCTCCCTCTCTGGCAGTGGCAATAAGGAAGTCACTGACCCACAAAAATATCACAGCTAAAGAGCACAGAACCTCTCCAAATTAAAATGCTTGCTGCTTCTTCCACTGCAGTAAGGTATCATTACAAGAACTACATAGTTTGTAACTATAAGCTTTTCTGTTTATCTCTTTACCAAAAAACCCTTTTCTCATACACAGTTCCCCCCAGATGCAGGACTTAGCCCTTGGAGAATGGGAGATGAGAACTACACCAGCTATAAAGAAGTTACCCAGGTATGGTAAGAGCACGAGGAATTTTAGGTAGTACTTCTACAATCAAGGGGGTTAAGATTTCTGAACCAAAAGAAAATAAAACTAGAATACGCAGTTCCCAGACCTTGTGTTCTAAATCCAGTCAGTGCTTACACTCCACGTCAAAAATCAACAGCACAAGTTTTTTGTTTGATTGTTTGTTGGTTTGTTTGTTTTTAATAGAATCATTGATAACAGTGATTTTGGTTTATTGTTAATACTTCTAGTCTATTGCCAATGTTTTGGTCTGAACAGTTCTCATGAAGACCTTAATTTCTACAAAAACTTCAGTGTTTTGAATGGAACCATGACTGAGAAGTTAGACGGGAAGCTGTATGCATACCACAAACAAAACCACCATGGATCCATACTGTAATCTGCTCTCCATCAACAATGTCTTTTTGTCATGTAAAGTCACACATTGCAATAATTTGACATGACATTGCAATCATTTCGCAAAATGTATGTTCAATTTCCAATTTGCTTATAGCATTCACAGTCTGCCCACACTACAGCTCACAGCATTGCTGTAAAACATCTATTCATGTCAAGATGGGTCAAAATAATTTGGAAAGAACAGCACACCACTAGGACACAGAGAGAGGGGTCATCGTACACAAAACCCAAGGCCTGGAAAAACCGTCCTGTATTTGGAACTGTTTATTTTTTGAATGGGACCTGTCTTCCAAAACCACTGTATGCAAAATGCCCAGTTAATTCAGAACTATGAGAACTTTTACTGTACTACAGTATCACCCAGGCTGGGGAGGGCCTCCCTCCATCCAGGGAAGAAGATGGGTAAAGGAGAGAGCCCAGCGCTAGCAAAGAGTATAGCCTCACCAACATGACACGCTCCTGAGCTACACAAGGTGTGCAGGCAAAAACAAACCCTCTGAAAACACTGGTGAAGCCTACTACTAAGTGGAGCTGGTTTCTCAGGGCTATGGTGAAGAGTAGGCATGCTTGCTGCCAGTGAACTGCAGGCAGAAAGAGAGGATTCACTTATTTTTAATCAAGAAATCATTCTAAGATTTGGGAGCTAAACATTTTTTTAGTTTTTTTTTTTTAACGAAGTATTAAATAGAGCAGGGACAATAGTATGTATGGGCCTAAGTATAGTAAAATTTCTAATTTTGATTGGTATTTAGTGCTAGTTAAGGCCTTTCACATTTTTCTTTATAGTTCCTACAAGTCCAAAATTGAAACTCTTGATGGCTTCAGAATAGTCACTCTAATTAAGCCATTTGTCTAATGAAAGCAGGGTTGGGGGGTGAAAAATCCCCTAAAACAAAAAACCAAACAGCTGTGGTAACTGTGAGTTGTCCTCCACTGAGGACCAGTCTACAGAGTGCCCACAGTAGCACAGCATCACCAAGCTTGCAAGCACCTGAAGGGGACACCATCCCTTCACTGACACACTTTGGCATTCTTGGCCACCAGGACATGGAACGTGCCAACTGACTTAGCATTTTTGACGTCCTGCCTTAGTTGCCCTGGCTGTGGTGAGCAGTTATCGCTACAGGTTCATTTGACGGTGGTGCTCAGGCAAGCTTCAGCGGGAAACTGTATTTAAAGCAGGTCTCTTGGATTATAAACCTGAAGAACTATATCTTCCCCAAGTAAACGATGAATAATTTCTACTCCATACCCTGCCTATGGAGAAGAAGGAGAACCATGCACGAGCACAGTCTCTGCTACATGACTACCATATTCAGAACAGCACAACATTGACATCTGTAGGCTGCCAGAGCCAGAGGTGCCTGGAAGAGGTCTCCTCCCAGCTCAGGAAGGAGACGTGCCCTGCCAACACAGGCTGAATTACGGAGATGCTTCTGAGTGCTTTGCCCCACCACACATACCACTCCCTCCAGCAGTGTTTATGCAGCGCACTTTCCCCAAGCTACTTTCCTTCTGCAGTTGTTCACTTGGGGTTAGATACCCAAAGGGACTGAGACAACCAAACTCTTAATGGCAACGCAGTGTCTAACTAAGTGGATGGAGGAGCTATGCACCTACAGAGAGGTATGGCTATGTGCCTATAGGCAAGTATGAGCAGATAAACAAGATATTTTCAGTGATAAACTCTCCCTGAACCCACTCCAGGCTCAAAACATGCATGCAGCAATTAGGACAGTAACTAACAACATAAGCTAGCTTACCTTAAACTTCTTGAGACTATATCCTAGAGAAAGCAGTAATTACAATACTGTAAATACATGGTTTTCCCAAGAAAGTGCAGCCTGCACAATATAGAGAAGGCCACAGTAGCTTCATCACAGTCCATAACATCTATTCAGGAAGATGGAAGGAGGATGAGGAAGAAAAAGACTACCCAGTCCTAAAGACAAGGGTATCAAGATAATCAGTCGCTATAGAACTAGACATATTCAGACTACAAAGACACACAAGCATACATGGCAAAGGTAATTAATTAATGGGATGGCTTGAAAGATTTCCTTTGCTGGGAATTAAGGAAGTCAGGGTGCTGTCTGGTACCTAAAATAAATCTGTGTATGCTATTATTAAAAAATTAATTGATTTACTACAATTCTATTTTTTGTTCTACAAGAAGTCAGATTAGATGATTGCAATGATGTCTTCTGGACTTCTATCTTAATTACTTATTATAAAAAAAGTTGTGTATACCTGGAAAGTTACATAGGCTTCTAGATCTCATTGGGAAAATCAGCTATCTCAGATACCAAGTAAGCAGCTGCTTTAGACAAGAGAAAACACTGAAGACAGATGTATCTCTGAAATCATTCCTCATATAGACCCTCCAGAAGAAACCTTCATCGATGTAGAGCCAGCATCCCTCTCTGCCAATGTTCTTCAAAGAAAGGGATGTTTTATCAATGAATGCTTTAATATGAAACACGTATGCAACCCTGGCAGCTGAGCACGCCTCAGGATCCTGCTCCCCGGGGTGAGTGTCCCCATTGCAGAATGAAGAGCAAATGCAAGCACAGTTCTCCCTCCCTCAGTCTCCTTTCTGCACAGCTTCAACAAGAAGGGCAGCAAGTGACCCACCCACATGAGTCAAAACGAGTCACTCAGTGCACCCTCATGGGAGGAAGGAAGATGGATTTGCACTCCCTTGGGCTGAGGAAGGAATCTTGGGTCTCACTGACGGCTCATCGCTATGTCTCACACCCTCCATCAGTGCTCTGAGTGCAGGCTGTCACTTAGAAGGTAAAGAAAGCATCTCAGGTCTTAGGAAAAGCAGTCAAACTGCACCCTTCCCAGTCCTTCCAGTACAGCCCAGGGCGGTGCAGGCTGCAATTGCTGAACTGGACCCCCACCCCCACAGCATCCATGTGAAGTGATACCTTCTCAGAGAGAGATCTTTCTGGGAATGCTCAGAGCTACAAAACAAGCAGCTGAGGCACATCCAACCATCAGTGGTACTTCACTGCCTTCAGGGCAGCTCTGAGAAATAACCACCAGCCAAGCGGGACTTTTCAGGGACAAAACCCTGCTCTGGTCAGGCAGAATTGAGGCTCTCACATTCAAAGTTGCTCAACCAAGAACCCCTGACTTCAGTCAGCTGCTGCCTAACCCAGGAGACCCCCCCAATGCCATCTCTACGTTGAAGTCAATGGTCCACGCGAACGATCCACCAACAGCACAAGGCTGGTGACCGGTTGTCCTCCCTGGTCATCCTCCTTGCCAGGCTGAGCCTGACTCCCAACTCCCTGCTGCAGCCCATGCAGAAGTGCTTTCTCCAAAGCAGAGTGCTTTAACGAGGACCTTTTCAGGGGACTTGCAATTCATTGAGCTTGTTCGGCTGCAGCTGGGATGGCCTGATTCTACTTACAATTTGCTGAAATTCCTACTAATCTTTTTAAGAAGTGGAAAAAAGCCAGGCCGGAAGAGGCATCAAGAGAGAAAGAAAACCCACAGCAATACAGAATAGTTTAAGGTTCATTAGAAGCACTGCATACAGTGAAGCTGCTATTATTTAGTTGTTAAATATTTAAGGACTACCCTACTATACACAGCTTACAGTACTTGAACGATTCCTCATTTATCACTGTAAAATACGCAATGCAATCCTCTGTGGTTGCAAAGCCAATATTGAAGATGCTATCTATTTTATCATCTAGACAGTATCTGATATGAGAAAAAAAATTTCTTCCAATTTGAATCAGAACTGATGAACCATAAGTACATGTGGTATTCCTGCCAAACTAAGAATAATCCCCTCCCACCTTTTTTAAAGGTCTTTTGCTCCTAGAAAACATGAATATGGAATGATAGACTTTTCTTTAAACTAACTATGGATTGCTAGCACTTGGGTAAATTTGAGCAAGGTTCTTGTATATTGAACAGCCTTGGTCAAATAATAATTCGGGGGGTCTGTTTTATTGTGTTGTATAACAGGAACTGCAAAGTGAAGCACAAGTTCAAGCTTTTCTACTGCTCACATTTTAATACTACAGAAAGCAGCTACAATGCTTATTTCACAAGTGCTTTAAAACTGTGTTAATAAACTACAGCTGAACTCTGCAGAATTCAGCTTAAATGAGTTTGTATGGTGTAGCAGTACCTTTGAGTGGGAACGTATTGCCATGAAACCAACCACCTGACGTGAACTCCATTTCCCAAAAAAGAAATAAACACAAAGGCTTGGTTCATTGCACTACCCCTGCATGTACAGCTGGATTACGGAGAAGTAGTGTCACGAGGCACGTGTTCAAACAGATAAACAGCACGCTAGGCCATGAAATGCCACATTTATGTAACCCATGAGCTCTAAACTAGAGTGAAACACAGCAAAAGGTAGCAAGGATGTCCTAATGGAGCTGCTGAAACTATTTATCTTTACTGGAGGGTTTGGGGTTAGAAGTACAGTTCTACTCTCTGCTTACTGGAATGAGTGTCTTACAGCTTTACATACAAAACAGAGCTAGGCAGAAGCATGCACATAGCACTGGTTTAGCATCACTTCCATTAGTTTTCTATCTACAAGAGCCAGAACACTCTTAGTTTCATCACATAATATAATCACAAACCAAGGCTTTGTTCACTGTACAATATCTGACTTCTGTTTGGACAACAGCAGCATGCCCAATTACAGGTACTGTATTGTCACCTGGAGACACCGATCAAGAGTTTTTTCACAAGGTACTGGAACACGCTGAAATGAAAATGGAATCTCATCTCTGAAGAGCCTGCACACTTAATATAAAGATTAAATGTAGCTTCAGCTAACAACCCTTTTCTTCAATCCTTAATAAACTTCCTGTTCTAAACTTTCATCGTAAAATGTTTCCCCGCCATAAACTTTGCCTTCACAATTACCTGTATCACATTTCCTTCTGTTGCAGTATCTATTTTGCTCGCTACAGGAATTGCAGTGTACTTGCTATTTCGCAGGCAAGGCATTCCTTAAAAACTTGACATTTTAAGTTACTTTATTATTTGGCACCATACAGAACTTTGTGGAAAGCCTGAACAGCAACAGTTCTGCTGATCTGTAAACCACTTCTTGTTTTGCTGTGGTCAGTGAAGACATTTTTACTTGCATGTATCCAATCAGATTGCCATTAATCAACAGAGTAGCAATAAGCCTAGTTCTGGAAGCCAGATTTCAGCAATGACATCTTTATAACACTACCAGGTGGTCCATGACTCCGTATTACAAGAGATCAGCTACATAAAAAGTTTGCCCATAAAGCAATTGACAGCCTAAATGCACACAAAGCTTTACAGAACAGCTGAAGAAAAAGTGGCAAAACATTAGTTTGGAAAAATATGTTTAGAAAAAAGTATTACAGTTTGGGGAGAAGAAGTGTTTTGTATCATTCGTTGTACCTTTGGAAAGAAACAACTGCAAATGCAAGACCAGCTCTCAATTTCGGGGTTCATCTGCTCTTACCATTTGTTGGTGGGGAGAGAGGCTCAAACAACGGCAGCCTATGACGCAAACCCCCAGTGAGCGGAAGAAATCCCCGCATCCCGGGTTGGTTTTGTGGAAGTGGCGATACTTCCCGACTCAGCTCCTGCGTGTGCGGGCAGCAGCTGCACCCGAGAGGAAACCAGAAGCCACGCTTTCCTAGCGAACACACCCCAGACCCGAGACACAGAACGACGAGCCTGCCTTCAGACAGGCGCCTCGGGAGGGGAAAAGCCGGGCAGCGCGCCCCGCTCCTTCGCGGCGGGGACACGGCGAAGCCCTCCAACTCCCAGCCGGGGCTGAACTCGGGCGCTCCGGTGGCCGCAGCCGGCCCGTCCCGGCGCGGAGTCCCCCACGGCAGGCAGCACCCCGACCCGCCCGCGGCTACTCCCCGCCTCAGGCCGCCCAGGGCCCCGCCGCGCCCTCGGGGCGGCAGCCCTCCCCCGACGGCC
>JANZLQ010000013.1:19894904-19969817 GCA_026212715.1 Elanus axillaris
AGGTGAGTCTGTTTTGCCCGTGATGGTAATTGGTGAGTGATCTCTTCGGTCCTTATCTCACCCCACGAGCCTTTTGTTATATTTTCTCTCCTCTACCCAGCTGAGGGGGGGGGGGGGGGAAGTGGCAGAAAGGCTTTGGTGGGCACCTGGTGTCCAGCCAGGGTCAACCCACCACAGACATCAATCAAGTCATGTCATAACACAACATTATCCTGTAGTCCAGATCATCTGCAGCCTGCAGAACTGAGCAAAATTCAAACTGGAAACCTTTTTAAAAATGTCATTTAATTAACAGCATTCCCTGTCAGGTACAAATAAAATAGTTTTAATTTAGGCAAAGGGCTATTTTTATGCATCAGTCCAATAAAATGCTGAATAGGTCATTTAAGTTTTTATCTTTTCACTTTTAAAGGCTTTCAGATAATAGAATTGGAATTAAGTATCCTCAGCTGCAGTTAAGGTGGAGAGCTTTGGCTGCTTCTCCACCCAGTTTTCCATAAGCAACAGTGTGTGGGGGGAAATGTAGTTCCCTGACCAAATGGTTTCACACCCTGAAGCAGACAGACCACAGAGAAGGTGATTTCTCCTTCTGGAAACTGGCTTCTCCCAACCTGAGCTCATTTCAGACACCAGCATCTAGAAGAGGTGGAAGGAGTACCCAACATAGGATTTAGATGTAACAAAAATACACAAATCCCAGTCTGTGGCTGCTGCCCATGGAGATGTTTAAATTGACTCAGTGAGTGCTTTCCTGGCTTTAGGTTTGTGGAGGGACCCCCTCTGTGGTTTCTGCACGTGGGCAGAGTCACTCTGCTCAGGGCATTTGCCACAGCCGTTGCTAACCTTGGTCACTGTGCCTGACTGGCAGAGCCAAGGGCAGGCTCGGAGCCTGCTCCTCTTGTCCCCTCAAAGGTTTGAGCCCTGCACAAAGCTCAGCTGTTGTCAAATGTAGGAACCAGAGAAGGCTCCAAGATTTCCATGGGCCAAGAAGAGGGGTGCAGAAACCATGTGGGTTGAAAGCCCAGTGCTTAGGGCACTCAGTGTGGGAGAGGAAAGATCTGCATTTTCTCAAGACATGTTTCCACTTTGCAGCTAAATACAGTTTAATGTCAAGTACAGAAACAAATCTGGAAACTAGCACTAAAGCTGGACTGTGTGCCAAAACCACTGCCCCATAGCATCTCTGCTTCGCTCAGATACACCCTGCAAATGCTGAGTGTGTCCAGGTGTTCAGAAGCTGGCAAATACAGCATGGTAAATGTTTGTATGGCAAAAAAAAAGATGTAGATTTGAATTGTTGTAGACCTCCAGCTGCTCAGATGGGTGCTTTAACCATGAGACTGTTAGGTAAAAGGTGGGCTGCCCACTCAGGGGAGGGATGCGACTAAATCATGTCTCTGTGAGACAAGGTGCTTCACTGGGCTGACATTGGTATCACTGCAGTGCTGTAGTTCCATCCCTCAAGTAATGTATCTGCTCAGGAGTGAGAAGATGAAGTTAAAAATACAGAGTGTAAATCTAAAAGCTTTTCAGAGCATTATGTAACTATGGAAGATGTCAACTGTGAAAATGAAAAGGTTGTGTTATAGTCAGGCAAATAAAGCAGATGCTTTCCATCACAAATGTTTAAAGAATCTTCAGGTATGGAGATGGTTTCTGTTACCCATATCTGATACTCTCCCTTGCTGAAGTTCTGAGTTGTCATCAACCTCCTACTAGATGTTGTTAGAAAAAGGAAGGAAACCTGTAATTCCCAGCCTAAGCTTTCATGTCAAATATCTTAGTACTTGCACAATGGTTTCAATAGCTTTTAGATTTACACTTCTTATTTTTAACTCTATACCCTTGCTGTTCCTTTTGCTTTTTCACTTTCTTCCAGCTCACCCTTCATCTCTTCCCAGAAGCCTTCTGTCTTAGTCCTTACCAATCAAGCTATTTCCACAAGCATTGTCATTAAGAATAGATAAAGACCTTTTTAAATAAATTATTATCTTTGCTTAGAAAGATCCACATGACCAGATGTCCCGGCCAATGCAAGAGGTCTGTTTGGCTGGGGGAGCCCGTCTTCTTGTTATAAACAAGTTTGGACAGGCTCACAGTTGCACCAGTTTCAGTTGACACACATACAATGTTATTTAGCTCTTATTTCATTGACTGTAGCTCTCATTCTTGGTGTTAGGCAGATGCATCTACAAAAAAGTGTTAGATTAATTGCAGGTGGAAGCTATGGGTAACATATGTCGTTGAGCCCCAGCAGTTAACAGAACCAAGGTAAGCCTTAGTGGGCAGACTTGCCAGGAAGGCTTATGGAGTTTAAGAAATACTACTCAAACGTCTGTCAAAAAAAGCCTCCTCTTCAAACCCAGCATTTTATCTTGAAGTATTCAAATAGAGAAAAATCATGTAGCATACCAAGCTGCTGTAGTATAGCTCTAGCAACAGGAGAGTGGCACGGTGGTGTGGGGAATTCTGCATGGCTGTTTCCCACCTTCTGCCCATATTCTGCACATATTGAAGTGCAGCTGGAGTATGGAAAAAATCATTGCAAATACCTGTTCTTGCATGTGGTTGCACTCGTTTAGTTCTAGCCTTATCTGCCAAGGTTGTTATCAGTAAGACTGAATTGTGGGGCTGAATGTTTATCATATTTCTGGTCTGAATTGTGGTCATCAATAGAAAAAGGACTTCAGCCCTGTAAATACAGGGTCCCGGTATTACTAACTATATCCATCACAATCATTATTCTTGCATTTTGCTTCAGACACAAAGCTTTGGAGGGAGCTGCAGATAGCAAGGATGCAGTTATATTTAATTCAAAGGTATAAAAATAGGAAATGGATTCTTTTGAGTGTCCACTTTATCATGTTGCTAATGAATTATAAAATGTATATCATCAAAATAAATATTCTTGAAATTCCTAATGAATCACTTAGACAATGTGCCTATTCAGTTGTGTCAATGATTAATTATATTCTTACCTCCTTCCTGGAATACAAATGCTTTTGTTAAAGCAATTCAAAGACAGTAAGACAACATCCTCATTCTTGCAGTCATTCATTCAGCTGTGGATTGATAGAGTATTCCTTTCAGCATTATTAGAGTGTATCTGAACAGCAAGTGAACAGTAAGTGGCTGTGACATAAATGCAAGTTCATGTCACCTTAAGCAGAATGAGATGGAAGACTGTCTATTCATCCAGTTTCATCTTATCAGTGCACAGTCATTAAATACTAATTTTATCTGGAGCACTGTGATAAATGCAGAGTGTACCATGCCAGCTACAAGCATCATCATATAGGAGCCTTTTACAACATTCTGATGCACGGAGGTGAATTATTCTGGACTATTAAACATTTCATTAATTCTCAGTGTCGAGATACTGCTTTTAAAGTGGCCAGCCTCACAGAAAAAATCATTGTCACCAAATGCAATACTTAGAAATCTGTATTTATGCAGTTCAGTGACTGCCACTGCTGAAGAGCCTCAGAAATCTTTGTGCAGGTGTCATCATTTCTGCAAGTCTGAAAAGCAGTTGCTTATTTGCATAATGGCATTCATATCATTGTTGAAAGATTAGGATTGATTTAATGAAAGTGGTCACAGGCAGAGAAAAACATTGTCACACTGAATTTGAAGAAGTAAATCCTGAGCTTAGGTACTCCTTTTTGGCCTCCTAGCACAAGACACACAGATAACCTTGACTGCCAACTGTCTTTGGCACCAATGGGTTTCATGTCAGTGAAGAGAAAGATGTTGGTTCATATACCCAACTACTTGGGTGTCAGTGATAACTTTAATCTAGTAAGTCAACGTGTGCATTTACATGGAAAGAAAGAAGCACCAGAGAATTAGTTTGGTGTGGTTTATCTTGTACAGTGTGAAGTGACCAATTTCCAGTGATAGGAAACGAGGAGGCATAGAAGTAGGAATGTACGACACCTGGCTGTCAGATGCAATGCCTTCAGGGTGTATGGTTTAGCTAAAATCAATGAAAGTTAAAGGAAAGGCCAAAATGCAATTAATCCATTATGAACATCCAGACATAAAGGTTCCATCCTTTATGTACTATCCGTATTAAAAAAAATAGATTTGAGTGAAAGTTTAGTAAAAAGAAATACTCAGAGTTATCTTGTATGTAGGCTGTGACAAAACAAAATCAGTAACTTACAGAAGAGGAAAGTGAAGGTTTTTAAAATGTGAATATTTTGTAAATGTTTTGGATGACAAAGAAAAGGCAGAGCACCCAAATCACAACAGACTGCATTTGATAGTGCTTTTTTTCTTCAAAATGCAACATTTACATGTGGGAAAAATGACATTTAAAAAACCAAAACCTAACTACAACAGCAAAAAGAACACAATTTCCTTCACCTGTTAATATGCCTCTTTCTCAGTTCAAAACCTGCCTCTGATTTTGCACGTGCCGCTGACTGAGTTTGGTCAGTGGTCCTCCTGGCGAGCCCTCTCCAAATCCATCATGGCAAAGAAGACTCTTCTTGAGTTCAAGGGAGTTTAGGTGTAACTCTGGATGAGGAAAGATTTGGGGTGGGTCCTACTGTGGAAAAACCTTGCATGGGGCAAAACCCACATGGTGGCTGTGCGGCCGGGACGAGGCGGGGATGAGGCTGGCACTTGCCACGGGCGGCAGGTGGATGCAGGCCAGGACGGTGAGTGCCTCCAAGTCCTGTGGTGTGAAGGGGAAGCAGCTCCTGTGGGCTGTGCGACAGGGAGGGAGGGAAAACCCAAGTAAAGGCTCCCAGGAGACTGTGACCTCCCTCGCTCTCTCCTCGCAGGCGGCCGGAGTCAGGCTGTCTGGGCAGAGCTGGGTACGGCTTCTCTCCCTGAGCCGGCATGAGGGAGGGCAGAGCTGCGGGCTGCAGGGAGGCGGCCATGCCATCTCCTCTCTGAGCCAGGCCCTGACTTGGCACCAGCTCCCTGGTCTGCTTGGGCAGAGCAGTCCTTGTGAGAGCTACTTGGCCACTTTTGGAAAAATCCATTTTTCTCTGTTACTGCCAAGAAGCCTCTGGGCTTGCCAGGCTCATTAGCCTGAAGTAGCAGCTGTGACCAGCTTCCCGACACGTGAATTTGCTTGTGCCTTCCCCATTGATTCAGGTACAAATGAAAAAAAGAAACAAGCAATGAAGAGCTAGGGCATTGTCTGTGTGGTGTGGCATCAGGACAGCTGCCTTTTCCTCCAAAATCCTCACCTGAGGCTTCTGTGGCACCAGAGAGCACCCGGCTTCTGAGCTGTCCCTGCAGGTTTCTCCCTCCTCCTCGCCTCCCGATGCTCCCTCAAACTCTGCCTGTATGCAGGACCAGACTGACTGAGGGAAACAGTCAGCAAAGAAGCAATTACTGGGTTAGCAAACTCCACTGTGACTGTGAAAGCCTATTTCTATGCCATGGAAATCAGCAGGGGGATGCACATGCAACAGAAATGAAAGATTAGTGAGTATTGGTACGTCAGGGCTTGGGGACTTCTTTTCCCCAAACGGGAGCACAATGCTGTTCTCACTGAACAGCATGTACATGAGGCACCTTTGCTGTATATTAGCAGTACAAATATATTACCAAGCCAGCCTGGTGGGAGGGAAAATCAATACATTAAGGGAGGATGGAATTCAGAGTACATGCACTCCTACCAGGCACACATAGACAAGCTTAGATAAGAAAACAGATAACAATCAAAATTCAATTTAGGGACTTCAGAAATATCTTATTCTTTCTGGAAAGTGTCATCCATTTCAACATATTCCTCTGTCTTTTTCTCCCTTAATAAGGATATTGTCTTTCAATTGAGTTAACTCTTCTAGTTGCTCAATTACTTTGAGTATCTCAATTACCCTTTTCATAATCTGTTTTCAGGCATGTTTGCCTACATTTATTTATAGAAACTGATAATATTTTTTTCTTTAGTCTTTTCTGGCATGATCTTTACAATTTGCAGTGTATGTTTTGGCTAAACACATTCAGCCAAGAGTAGCACAGATCTAATTGCAGACACATAGGCTAAAATGCAGCATCAATGAGAGTGCTCTCAAAAATGAAGCTGTTAGGAAGTATTTATGAAAATGACAATTGAATTTTGTTCTTGAAGAATAGAAATTTGGGACGGTTATTCTATTTATTAACCTAGATTGCCTGCCATAATGCCAATAGACCATATACCACTGCACAGAAATCATGAATAAATGCTACTAAAAATTGCACTGCTTTTGCATTTAGTATGCACACAGATAATTATGTCTAGCGTATCTGAACATGGATGACATACTACAGTGATCAGCTGCACATGGAAATCAAAGGGGAGTAAATAACAAATACCTTGTGCTAATTTTTTTCCCCTGCTTCTGTGCTAAGGAGTAGATACCTTTCTGAAGTAAACATCTGCGGACAGATACATATCAGAGAGCTATCCAAGCTAATTTTAAAATCATGGCCCTCTGAGCATACTAATTTACTGTGCTAGGGTATTTCTATGAACAGTTGTAAAGCGGATGTATCTAGTTAGTGTGAAGCTGACTCAGAGCTGTCTGTGCTAGCTCAGTCCTGGAGGCACATAGATGCACTAGAAATCATGACCATAAGTTTTTGAGATGCAAGGTGGAACCTAGAGGGTTAATATTTTACTTTTGGTTATTATTTGCACAGGATACAAAGTATTACATAGAAAACAAAATGGAAACGTTATTTACCATACTACCTTTTACTATATGGTCTGTGAGGTAAGGGAGCAACAAAGTAAAAAAACCCAAAGAAAGAATGTTATGTCTGCAGAACTCCAAAATATTTCCCAATGTGCTGAACAGCTCTTAGGTTTGTCATTAAGAAATGCTGTAGCACTGGCTGTAATACACTGAATATCACAAGATCCAGCTTGAACAGTGTGAGAATCTCATCCTGCTGCAAATTGCTGGGAAGGGAAGGGGAAACCAACGTGAGAAACATACCAAGTACAAACATTAGACTGGGTTTAGAGTGCTGCAGGTTATTTGATGAGGATTATAAATGGGATATTTTGTCATTTAAATTAAGATTTTGAGACCTCGGATAGCTTCTGTTGTAGCTCAAGTATCAGCATTAAAATGAAGATCAGTAAGTCGTTGAACACCTTTGCAGATACTTTAGACTTAGTCTCTCCTCACGTACAGGCCAAGCAAGTGGTGCTGCAGCCTGGGGATTGGCAGGGTGGCAGTTCCTCTCACCAGCTCTGTAGCCTCCACCTCCCTGTCTGATGAGTGGCTGATTTTCCTGCTAATGATGTACCCTTTAATTTTTATGCCACTTTTTGTCAGATCAGGTTCAAATGAGGCAGTATTCAGAAAGTAAGAGGATCATCTACTAAGCTCCATGAGATTTCATCCTGATCTTTTATACTGAGACAATCGTTTAAGCCCTGATTCATGAGTTTCAATATCCCTTCTTACACTAGTGGAAAACAGGCCAGGAGAACTCTGACTGTGGTTGCACAACCTTCTTTTGAATCCTGCCGACTTCTTGACCTGGGTGATTTCCTCTGGAAATGAGAGCTGGGTAATATGTCATATGGAAGATCCATTTTATTGGTGCTGGATTCCCTGCATTGTCATTTCACTGAGGAACTTTTCCTGGCTGGAATAACAGCAATCCCTTTTGCTGGGGAATAATTATTACAGCTTTTATAGATGAACATCACCTTCTCAGACCTTCAGTTCTTTGAAAATATCAACAACAATGGAGTAAGAAAAAGCTGGCTATGCTGTCTACGTAGATTTCCAAAATGCTTTCAGCAAGGTCCTTCACCAAAAGCTTTTAAGGAAGCAAGGCAGCTGTGTGGCAAGAGGGAAGGTTTGTGTGTGGATAAATAACTTATTAAAAGAAAGGAAGCAGATGGTGGGAGCAAATGGTCATTCTTCATGATGAAGCGAGATTGTAAGGGGAATCCTGCAAGAAAATCTGTACTAGGACTTGTGCTGTTCAACACCATCATATATGACATGGGAGGGGGGTGAGGAGTGAGGTTTGCTGATGATACGAAGTTAATAATTTATTCAGGATAGCAAAGATGATTGTGCAGAGTTGCAGAAGGAGATTGCTAGATTGAATGGGCAATAAAATGACAGATGAAATTTGATGTAGACAAATATGAAGGTGGGGGAAAAACAATCCTAATTTAATATATAAAAAGATGGGCTGATGGCTTCCCTCAGCAGCAAAAGCTCTGGATTATGATAGATAGCTCCATGAAAACTATTCATGCTTGCTATCAGTATGCAGTCTGAGGCAAAGCAAACATTAACAATTGCCAGGAAAGAAAGAGAGAGAAAACTGGACATCATCATCATGCCACTATGTAAGTCCATGATGTGTTCATCCCTTCAATTCTGCATGCAGTTCTGGTCTTTCTTTCTCAAAAAGATGTAGAAAAGCTGAAAAAGTTTCAGAAAAAGGCAACAAGGACGATCAAAAGTATGAAACTGTTGCTGTATGAGGAACAAGAGAAGGAATGAAACAGTCTGAAAAAGAGACAACTAAATGGCAGGGGGGCTTCACAGAAGTTTACAAGATCATGACAGAGGGGATCAACGGCACAGTCCTTCTGGTAGAGGAATGGGGCACCTGCAGATGAAAGTAGCAGGTGGCAGGTTCAGCTGACAGCATGGGAAGTTGTTCCACTCTCAATGTATTCTTGGACTGTGAACTCCTGCTCGCAGACCTCATGGATGCTCAGAGATTGTATGGGTTCAAGGGGCACAGGACAAGCTCATGGAAAAGAGCTTTGCTGAGGACTATAGGATGCTGTGAATGTACTCTGTAGCAGGACCTTGTGTGTCTGTCACGTTCTTGTACTCTCTCCCCCAGAGTACACCCACTTGCAGTCACTACTGAAGACAAGGCACCACCTTAAAGAACATTTCTGGTCTTATGTTCTAAAAGTAGTTTTAAACTTAAAAAAGAAAAAAAAAAAAAGCAGAAGTTTTTTTGGCCAAGGATAAGTGTTTCCTGAACTGCAATTTGGAAACAGAAACCTACAGTGAAAAGATGGACATGCTATTATTTGACCTTTTACATTTGAACCTGGTGCTGCACCCTTCCAATCCACCTGCCTTGTCTCTCCCAGCTAGGAGCACTCACAGGCAACCCCTTGTTGTAAAAGCCATGTTTGTGACCACCGTGGTCTCTGAACATGTTTCTACTACTTGACTGCAGTACAATGCAATGTTATTAACATCATTAGGTTTTTCAGTAAACATGGGACTTCTTTGGCCAAAACCACATTAAATGTGAGACTGAATAGGCTTGGGGGCTATCAAAACATCCAAATAATTTTTATCACTCCTACCCAGCTCAGTTCACGATGCTGTCTATCCTTTACAAATAATCAAAGAAAATACAATTGTTTAAAAAAGACTGAACATAATTTCAAACTGCATAGGAAAACAGATAACACTGTGATATGAAGTAAAGCCATGCTTTTACTTAGTACTAAAAGCAACTTAAGGCTAAACATGATTTGGTTACACTAAGAGCTAGGCTGTGTTTAACACCGTCTTTTAGCTGCTATTTGTTAGTCCTTTGCAAAGGACTAACATTTCCTTTGCAAAGAGAAGCTTTGGTCTGATCAGTTCCATTGCTGCTAATGATGGGCAAGGGATTTTAGAAAGCATCCCCGGGGTACAGACAGCGCTGCTGGGCTGTTTGCCTTCCTCCCAGAGTTTTCTTGTGGAACAGTACAATATAACTCCTTGTCTTTAACAGTTAACTTGCATCTGTTGCTGTCTCTCATCTGTTGTTCTTATTCTCCATGCCTAAGACTGTCATACTTTGACCTTGGCATAATGGGTTTCAGTGAGTGTCTGTGATGTCATGAGGAGGATTATTAGCTCCTAAATTATGACAAGCGAGAGCAGATGAAGTCTTAAAGCAAAAGATCTTATTTCCCTGAAACAATACTAAAATGAAATTAAATCAGAGAAGGAAATTAAAAAAATATGGAATAGGAGGTATGGACAGAATTGTTTATAATTAGCTTGTTTTTTTCTGTATAGACCAGATGCTCTTTGCACTATTTGTTAAATAGACCAATCATTCCTCTGTGAAATAATGTCTTAGGAAAGAGAGAAGAAGCCTTCTTTCAGACTGCTGTTGCATATACCAGCAGAAGAATAACTATACAGGGCAGCAATCCCAAATAGCAAACCACTGAGGCTCATGACTTTTCGGCACTTTCTGGAACTGGAATTCATTCTGTGGGTTCCCACTGTCTGTACAGACACCAGGAAAAGCCATTGGTGAAGCCCGGCACACTGCCTGGGAAGCTGCCTGAACCATTTGAGAAATGCTAATAGAAATGCCACGTTCTTCCTTGGGACCTAGGTGGATTTAGGACTCCAAAAAGGCAACTGACTGTGGCTGGGTTAGATTGCCAGGAGGCTGCGATAAGCACCAGAGCTTGCCCCTTCTCACAACAGGGTGTGTGCTCTCGTAGCATGTCCCAGATGGATTTTATATGCAAGTTATTGAGTGTCTGGCTTGTAGGACCCAAAGAAGTTTAAGTATGGGTGCCTGGATACCTTATTGCTAAACTCAGTCAGAACATGCATTTGCATGTCTGAAAGATGGCATTTAAGAAATTTAGACACTTACATATAGATGCTTGTGTGACTGAATTGGAAATTATCCAAATAAAAAATTCCAGAGGCTATGTCTAAGCACTGGACTTAGGGGTCTGCAGAGACAAGGCAGTGATAGCTTGGTGCCCAAATCCTTTTTGTAGCTCTCTCTGTTTGGTGTACATCAGAGCAGGTGTGGAGTGAGGGCAGGAGACCTTTAATCAGGCGTAGGATGAAATCTCCACTTTCTCTCAACCAGTGGAAAATATTTTCTTTATTGAACAGATGAATGAAGAAAACTTGAGTTCAAAAAACCAAGCCAGTATCACTTGGAAGCCAATATAGAACAACTTCACTTTTCAGGTCTTGAGAACATTCATAAATGGGTTGTACTGAAAAATGGGCATGTGAAATAAACTCCAAGAGCAAAGAGTCAGCATCTGAATGGATGAACTAAGTTGCCAAACTTGGAAGTAACTCCAAAACCACCCTGAAGTACATACACACGAGTAATCAGAAAGCTTTGCACTACAGAGCTGCAGCTGCTGAGACCTCACCCTTGAGAAGAGTTAACTTGGTATCCAAGTTTAATTCATTGTCATCTCAGAACAAAAAAACATTTGAATATAACAAAATGCTATCTGATAAAGGCTGTATTTATATTTGTAGTTGCTGAACAGTTTCTGGTTTTGAAGCCAAGGGAATGAGTAGAGTATAAATTCTGTATTTGTGGCAGCAGGGTAGTATTAAAACATATTTAAAGACTTGGATTGTAAAGTTATGAGTACTCTCCTCAGAAGAGGGATATTGGGTGGCAAAGGTGTGACTGGGCATCCACTTTCAAGCCTTGCTCAGGCAAAGGAGGTAAAAATAACGAAGCTTTTTTTGGGGTGGCTAATACTTGGGCAACTCAAGGCTTTCCTTGCAAAAGTCTTTTAGCCTGACTGTCCAAGTTGTGAGCATACATGTAGTGGACTTGTATGAGCTGAGGTCAGGGTCCCATTATGGTCAGTGGAGACCTAGAGCTGCGTCCAAGCACCCAAATGTGGGCACCTATGGCCATCTGGGGTGTATCCCCAGGAGTATCCTGGCCAGCTCCAGCTGCCTCTCCAGTGGGCTGTAGGTCTCCTGTGGAACCTGGGTTGTATCCACCAGTCCTATGTGGACCCTCAGATACCCCCAGGCATCTCAGACTGCTTACATGTAGGCATCTAAACTTAGGTGTCTTAATCTAGAGCTGGCTCCCTGCCAGGGGCAGGTTTCAGGTGCTCAGATGTAAGAAGGCTGTTCAGTTTGAGATGCCCAAGGGTGTCTGCCATGCCTGTGCAGGGCTGGCACATACCACCCAAGACCTAGGAAACCTGCACCCTTTGGGAGAGCATCTGGAGTCTGAGGGGGTACCCGAGAGCATCTCAAATGTCACTAGGCATCCATGTGTGGGCAACTGAACTGCTCCCCTAATGACATACCATTGAGCTGGTATTTCTTAGCAATCACGGATGAGCTCAGCTGACACAGGAGCTGTGCGGGACATATTAGGTTACTTTTCTAAAGATATTTTAAAAATGTATCTTTATTTTTTCTGTACGACACAGAGCTATAAAGCACATGCACTTCCCAGCTGAATTACATTTGAACAGGGGTCCCTAGCAGACTTCATGCAGTCTTCATTGTCTGTTTTATTTATCCATAATTCTACCTTTTCTTATTCCCAGTTTCACCCTTATATTTATGAAAGAAACTGTGCTGAAAACACTCCGGAGAAGTGTAATTCATTGTAGCTGGCTTGAATTTGATGAAGTTAGGAGAATTTATATTAGGGAAGGATTTTGTCTTTTTATCTTCAGCTGTCATGGATTCCTCCGGCTCTCTTTGCTGTAATACCCCAGAGGTGCAAAACTATATGCTGAAGCAGTATTGTGTAGTTTATTCAGACAGTTAAGAATTATCTGTTTATTATTAACAGATTTCTGTTGAGAATTTATTAGGTTTAAAGATTTTGAGGGAAAAAAAGGTATTTTCTTTGTGATATTTTGATTAATTCTGATGTAATGTGAAAGTGGTTGTGTGTCTTCCACAGAACCCACTCCCATATTATATGAAATAAAGTCTTGGAGGGGAGTAATGGATGTGTTGTCTAAGAGTAACTGCACTAATGTGGAAAAATATTCTTTGTGTAACAGATGCATCACAGCCTTTAAGACATCATTTTTTGGGTACGTAAAATACAAGATCACTTTTCCCTTTCAGTATAATGGAATCCTGTCAGGAATTATGAAGGACAATTTTTCTTTTTCAGGTTTTAGCACATTGCTAAAGAAATGGAATTTTTTGCTTATGACAGAGACAATAGCTAATACTTCACTATGTATGAAAATAACACTAAGACTGGACAAATCTGCAAAAGACATTGTTAACAGAGCTGACAACAGCAGTTAATCTTAACTTTTTTTTATTGCTGCTGGCAAACTAAAAGATATTTCCACTTCCCTCTGAAGATGTGTCTATGAGATTCATTGTAGCACTATGGTAAGCGGGCAAGAATGAATTAAAAAGGGGATAGACCTGAATTGTCTGAAAGGCTTAAGAGAAATCTTCCTCTAAGCTCCTCATAACTTTGTCCTGAGCCTCTTTAAACTGGGCTTGCTGCACACATGGCTTCCAGTAAGGTTACTGGGAAGTACAGTGTGGAGGTAACAACATCGCATTGCCCATTTTACTGCTGGAATTATTCCTGCCTTTCCCTGCATGTTCACAGCACCTGCAGGATCACCACACTTTCTGATAGAAAAGGTGGCACTCCTTGACAAGGTCGGGTGGCCACAGGTGGGAAGTGTCACTCGTGGGACGTGATGTACCCAGGCCCTGGACATGATGCCTAAGCACGGCTGGGCTCAGCTGCCACGGTGGGACCGCGGAGCCCAGGGAGGCTGGTGGCTCCTGTGCTGCTGCTGCTGCTGCATAGCTGTGAGTCAGGTTGTGTTTTCTGAAAAATGAAAATTATGAAGGAGGCTGAAACCCACAATTTCTCACTACCATTTCAGACTCCTCCTTGAAGATCAGTTTCACTTGCTCCCTCTGTCCGAGACCATAAGGGTAAGGGAAACAAAAGCATGCAGAAAGGGGAAAAGAAGAAAGCCTGCTGCTCCTGTGATACAAACCCATTGCACATAGTAGCTGGAGAGCGGTCAAAGCCAGCTGTCATCCACTGGGCAGAAGCATTTGAAGATGAGACTTACAACAGGGAAGAAACTTGCAGCCAAATATGTATTTAGGAAGACTAAAATGTAAGTGGTGCAAATCCAACAGAGGACACACGGGGAAGTCTCTTGATCCAGCAAAATTGTCACTGCAGTAAATATAATAAGCAAGAGGTCACTGATTATGAATGAAGGCTAAGAAATATTCCTCCAAGTCCTACTCTGAGATATGGGCAAGAATTTGGAAGGTGGCACTGATTAATGATATTGTGCACTAGCTCCTGCTGAGAGCTTATATGTTTTTAGCAGCAATCTGGTAGGAAAAAACACAGGACCAGAAGCAGACCTGTTCTTTGAAAAGGCTTTGTAAAAGTAAAGGTAGAACCACACCAGGAATCTCTCACAAGCTCACAAATGCTTAAGAAAAATCTTGGGAGTCTTATGGTAATGTGGGATTATTTAGTGTGTGAAGGGCAACAATATGAGCAAACAGGACCCAATATTTTAGGACCACACAGTGATGTGTTCATGACAAACTCAGTGAATTGTTGGAAAAGAGTCACAAAATGCTGGCAAAGTCAAATCATTTCATTTTCAAATTGCTTCGCTTTTGGGATAGATGTGCTTAATATTTTTTTTCCTGGACAAATGGCACATTTTCTTCAATTAAAAATTAATTTTGAGACATGCCTTTCAGTGAGGGGAAAAAAAAAAAAGACATTGAACCCATTATTTCTAAGTTTGGCCAAAAAGCTGAAAACCATGTTTTGGCCAAGTAGCAGGGATGGAAAATGGAAGTGAAAAGGCAGAATCAAGACTGCACTGGCATCAGTGTTAGCATCTATAGCATGGGCAGTTAAGTTAGAAGGAAAAAGAATGAAAGGAAATCAGGTTAATTAAGTGTCAGTTGTCAAATGAGCTCATAATTAAGTGTGAGTGGAGCAAAAGATGTGTAGGTGTTTAAAGGCATTTCTAGTAATAACAGCTGGCATCAAAAGCATAGTTCTGTCTTGTTTGGAAAGCGAAGAGCACAGGAAACTCCTTGACAGACCCTTGCATGAATCCAAGTGGTAAGGTAGCAGTAATGCATAGGTATGTATATAGCCCTTTGCATAAAACCATCTCGGAGCATTTTACTTGTTTCTCTCAAAACACTGTGCTTCTTAACCTTCCACAGGACAGCAAAGCTACCTCAGATCATCCCAGGGGATCAAGAAACACAAGGACTGAGCATAAAAGTGAATTTCTTTGGTTGAAAAAACTCATCAGTGGTGGGGCGACACATTGAAAGAAAACTTGAGTTTACTACTTTCAATCTTATTCCTTTTTGATATTAAATGGCTTCAGTCATTTTCTGTTATGGCTCTTTTATCTGGCAGAGATCGCAAGGGCTGAAAGGGGTTTTATGAATGAAGCAAGGTGTTTCCTTTTTACAACCTCTTCCTTGCTTTTCTCCCACCATCTTTCTATCCTGACTAATCCTCAGGATGCGTCATGGAGACTTGACAATTCTCATGCTTTTTTTTTTTTTTTTCTATTTCAATCGTAAATTGTATGTAAAACTGATTGGCTCCAGTTCAGAGGGGATTGCCCACACTTCTGTTGTAAGAGCTACCTCCATGTACCCATGCACTTGTCATCTACTTTCTGTGCTTTCTTCTACAAATTCTGTAGGTTTTTTTCCCTAATTTTCAGCTATCACAGATGATTGCATGTTTTTATTAGCAAGTAATATGCATTTTCTTTTCTTCAAATTCTGCTAAGCACTCAATCCCAGTAACATCTTCTGGCAGGCAGTGCTGTAGATTAATCATGCATTGTGTGAAACTGTTCCCCTTCACTGTTTGTAAAATCTCTGCCTCTTTATTTTCTTTGTATGTCTTTTAGTTTCTAGAGAAAGTGCAGATTTCAGTTTCTAGTTTACCATCTCATGAGTGTTTGTTGTCAATATATCTTTCATGCCCTCCCATTTCACTTTTCTCTGAATGAACAATTCCTAATTTTTCAGTATCTCCCAACAGGCATCTGACTGACTGATTTTCATATGCGCTTTCTTACTTTTGCTCCATCTTTTCAGTGTAGAACTAACACAGTTCAATGCTAAATTTCAGAGGAGATTTATTATTTTCCGTGTCTCTCCTCTTCCTTATCAGTGCTGGGGTTTGGGGTTGCTTGGTTGTTTCTTTGCCTAATTCTAAATGTGTTTGCAGATATGTTTTTACTGGATAGTGCGTAGTTTAGGTTAGGACTTCCAAGGGCTTGAAATGAGGAGGTGCAGCAGGGTGTCAGGGAGCCACTTTTCTACTGCTGAGCCTCCCCTGGGGCCAGGGCTGAGGGAACTACTGTTTTAGAGAAGCCTGCAGGACTCCCCAGGATGAGCTGCTGGCATGGGGCCAGCTGGGGAGCATCCTGGGGACAGGTCACAGCTCCCTGGCCTCCTCCCCATGGCACAGACCCTCCTCCGGCCATCCACTAATGCCTGCCCTGTCACTGAGGTTGGCCGTGATAATTAATGACCTGCAGTTCCCAGGATTGTTCAAGGACTTGGTTAAATATAGGCACACAATTAGCAGTGGCAGAGCTGCCCTAGGAAATTATATTGAAGTATCTCAAAAGGTATTTGAGGGTCTTTTTGCACCACCTGTGCTGCAACTTCAAAATTACATTAGTATGAAAATTTCCCTGCTATTTTCGGGTCTGATCTGAAAGATCATTGCCAAAATGGGAAGATTCACACCGATTGTTGTGTTTTGGTGAAGACTGACTTCTGCTGCCACTCAGTTTTCAGCTTCTGATACTGAAAACCTTGGGGTGGGGGGATGGTGGTTCACTTTGAGAGATCCCCGAACTCCTCCATTCTGTTGCATTTTATTTGATTTAGACCTTGCTGGCTGTGTTTACCTGAAATAAGAATAGGGAAATGCAGTGCCAGATATATTATTTGTGGCTCCACAAAAGATGCAGTAATGAAAATGGTCACATCATCTCAGGAGGCCTATGCCTCTGAGACAACTACTGGGACAAGTGGCTGCTGAAGCGCCGAAACCACCATCAGGGCAGAAAGCTCTGTGAGCTTCCCGTCTTCCAGCGTGGAAAGCAAAATTTATACAAAGTGCTTTTGTTGGCAACTTCAAGGAACAAGATGAAGGACATGCATAAGAGGTGGTAGCAGTCTGTAGGGACAGCTTGCCCTGGTGAAATCACAAAGGAAAGGAAAGGAAAAAACAACAGAAGCTAAACCACAGCTAGTTCCGGCTAGAGGAGCTAATTAAACAGACCAGGGAGAAGTTCAGAGCAGCAGTATGTCTCCAGCATTTGGTATTGCTGACTGTTAACCAGAGACATCCAATTCTCACAGAAGCACCTGGAGAGAAGGTTTGTCTGAGCCACAACTAATGTTCTAAAAGTGTTTCTTTAAAAGCCAGCAGCTGGAGATAGCAGCAGATGGTGAAAGCGCAGTGAAAGCAGGGATTAAAACCAGAGGGCAGTATGGGAATTGTAACGCTGGTACCAAACATTCTCAGTGGGTGAGATTCAGTCATCCGTGGAAAACAAGCACACTGTCTCAAGTCCCCATTGCATCCCAGAAATAAGATTTGAGTGAAGCATAGTCCTTTGGAGGGCCACGTATGTGGGAATATATATCACCCAAGGAGAACAGCTCGTCTTCGGAAACTGGCTTGAGGGATTTCTGAATTTCTAATAAGTGATCTGGAACAAAGCAGAGAGAAAATTAAGCAAAGCCCAAAAGAAAGGTCTCTCTCTGCATGTGTGTGTGTGAGCCTGCAGCTTGTTTGTTTTTGCCATAAGCTTTGTAGTTATTTCTGCATGCTGAAGCTCTAGGTAATTCAAGGAATAGACAAGGTTAAAACAGCAAGAAGGTCAAAGAATAAAAAATGAGCAGGCGTAGTGTGATTAGGAAAGATGAGAACACCTTGTGGAGCTCAAAGCAGGTAAAGAAAAGAAGATATTCCCGTAACATGAAATACAGTGTAGAGAGAATGGGATGGGAGAATGAGAAGGATGAAGCCGCTGCTGTAAGATATGGGCTCAGAGTCAATAGGAGGATCTATGTCAGACAGGCTCTGGCTGTCTAAGTCTGAAACTGTGATTCAGAAAACCCTGTCAATTCATTGCTTCCCTCCAGAAATGTCTCTCATGCAGGCCAGAGGGCTCCCTTGGTAGCTAGAGGTGTCTGTTGTGCCCAAGACCTGACCCAAGCTGGACTTCTCCTTTGCACTGAATGACAGGCCTTCGTTATTCAATGGCAGGGTTAGGCTCCTGTGTGCCTTTTCTCCTGCCTTGTTGCTTTACAGCACAGCAGGACAGCTCAAACAAACGAGCCAGTGGTAGGATTTTGCTAAGTCCTGGAGACGTTTGGTCTCCCCAGCTCCCTTGCCTTGGCTGCCGTTGCTGGTTCAAGGGGTCTCCTTGGTCACTGCTTCTCCCTTCAGTTATCTATAGGTCTGTGTGGGTCTTGGGTTGGCAAGCCAAGGAGATCAACTCTATGTTTTGGTTGTAAGAAGGAAGACTCCTGGGAAGCTAGCTTCTAGGCTAAGCTGGCATTTTCAACAAAATTTGTGCTGGAGATAAGGATGAAGTGCTCTCCCAAAAGGCTTGCACAGCGTTCTAGGGCTTGATCGTAAGAGTTATTAGCTTACGTAGACATCTGTTGTCATCCTGAATAGTGGAGAAAACCCACAAATGAGACAAGCATGCTAATAAACTTGAATGAAAAAATAGCTTTGAGTGCAGGAGATGTTTATACTTCAAGGAAGAGAAAGGTCACCCCTGTAATTTGACAGCATCCAGGCCCTCTGCTGAGGCTGGGCAGGTGACCCTAGAGACCTCATGCTCCAAATATATTTTCCGAGTTCCCATGTAAGCCCATTTTCCTTTGCAGCCAAGACCCATGTCAAGTGTCAGCATTGCTCTGGCACATGTACAGACAGCACAGTCTTTCTGCGAGCCGGGGCGTTAGTCTGGATGACGACAGAGGTATTAAATACACCAGCAGCAGCTGTCCTTGCAGCTTGGCAGATGGGGCCACGGTGCCGGCAGCCCTTCTCTGAGGAGTTCTCCTAAGGTTCTGTGCTGTGGAGGCAGGCACAAGCCTCCTAGCACTTCCACCTCACATGGTGTTTTCACCTGTTCAGAGGTTTGCTGGCATGGTGTCACTGGGCTTGCCTGCGGCGGGGGGGGGTGCATGGATCATGCTTGCGTGGGGCTGTGTGCTCCCAACCCTGTGAAATCCTCTGAATTTTACCATGGCAGCCAGGCAAAAATGATTAACACCAGACTTCTGCCTTGGGGCTGGTGTCAGCTGGAAGAGTATCACACTTGGGGACAAAGAAGAAAAAAAGAATTTTTTTTTTCCCCAGAATGATTTATCACCGGCTGTTTGAGTCTGCCCAGATGTCTGCTGTGCTGGAAGCGGTCTTGAGGAAGAGTGATTTATTTATTTAAAGAGCTACAAAACTTTACACAGTGCGCCACATTTGCTAAAGACAGGCCCAAGTCAGGAGCTACAAAGCACAACCTTTAGCTGCCTGGCTGAGCACTCATCTATGTGTGTGTGCAGCCTGAGCAGATCCCCCACTTCTTCCCTGTTACTCATGAAGCATTTGCCTCTGGTCTGAGAAAAGTGAAGGATTTCAGGATACAGGAATTAAAAAAAAAAAAAAAAAAAAGTGACCTCAACTCTGTAGTTTAGTATTTACCAGGAAACAGGAGATCCCTGGAATTTGCCTTAGCCCACATTGGTATTTTATATTCACATAATGGGATAAAAAACAGTGTAACAGTTTTGGATGCTGGTGCCAGAGCCCAGGACATCCCTATGGAGGGTAAGCTGCTGTTGTGCACTGTCTGGGGCGTGACTCTTGCATTTATCATTGCAGCTTGGTGTTGCCCAGCCAGGGAGGGCTTCAGGATCACTCAACCCCAAACGTCTCTCCCTGGGGAGGGTCCCAGCCATGAGGCTGCTGCTGCATTTGAAAAGGAAAACAGGGGAAAGCTGTGATTCACAGGATTGTTCATTAAACATGCTCTGAAAATGCCTGTTGAATCACATCCCCCAAAATACTAAACCAGAGCAAACAGCTAGCATCTGGCCCCAAGTGAGATGCTGAGTTATCTGAATTGAGTAACTGAGCCCAGACAGAGGCTTTACTAAAAGCCCCCAGAGGATTATGCAGTCAAGTGGAGATGCCTCAGGCTAACTGTGGTGTGGGATTTAAATGCCAGTTAAGTTGGGTGTATCAATACCTAATTTTAGGAGCTAGACTTTCCAAAAGAGATGTCAAAATTCAGCCAAGTGTCCACCAGACCTCTACAAAAGCAGGGGGAAAGTAACCTTAGATCTCAAAACAGGATTCAGAGTAGCCATCAAGTTAAGTATTAAGTCACAGCCGGTATGAACAGGGAGTGTGAGGCACCTGGGGGTCTGAAGTCCTGCAGAACCCAGGGCACCGGCACCACAATCTATGGGGATGTTCTCTCTCTGGGAGACGGTCCGATACCAGCTCCTGGAAAGGAGAGGCCTCTATTTATCCAGTGACTAGGAGGTAAATCTCTCACCCTGCAAGTGTTCAAGTGTTCAAGTGCTGGGTAGCCCCTGTTACTGTATCTCTGCTGTGGTTAGCCTGCCTCCTATATGGACCCCTTGGATGGGCACTGTAGCTTCTCTCCAGCCCTGTCTCTGGCCCCTTCTTCTTTTGCTGCTGTCTGGAGCCTATGGCTGGACCCTTTACCTGGTACATTGCTTGCCGTGTCAGGGGCTGTTGATGGGCCCCATTACGAGCCCCCAGATTTGCCCACCACGGTCTGACCCTGTGGCACTGCACCCACTGGTGAGGGCATGGTCTGTGCTGACTTCCCCTTGCTCCCAGCTCCCTCAGCTAAGAGCTGAGGCCGCTGCAAGCTGCCACACAGGGAAACAGGCCTGTCCAGAGGGACTTAGCCTTCGTGACCACATCACCTGGCACAGGCTGCAGCTGGCCAGTAGGACAAGGTTGCTGCTGAACAGAGGACTCTCATGGGACGCTGAGGTGGGGTGGCATCTGGGCACTGTCCCAGTCTGGAAGGATTCCCCTGTTGCAGGGGTTTAGATCCCTGTCAGCCATTTGGTGGTGGCCAAAAGGGAGGCTAAGCTAGAGGCTGCCATGCCTTTCCAGCTGGCCAGAAAGAGCCGACTCCCCTGACCAAAATCTGCCCTCCATTTCAACCCCGCTGCCCTCAGCCACCAGTGAAGCCACCCTGTGGCACTCTGGCCTGCAGGCAACCCAATAAAGCCTATCTATCTGCACCAAGGCCTGCAGAGCAGAGTGAAGTGGCTGAGTGCCTAAGTGATTCAATTTATCACATCCCTCCAAGTCACTCCTATGTCATCCTCGGCTCCCAAAATAACAGCCAAATAGAGAATTTTCATGGTTCTGTGACTAGAGCTAAGCACCAGCCTGATGGCTCAGATAGGACCTTGGGATGAGCTACAGGCAACACGTCTCAAAACCAGCCTTCGACAGTTGGCGGGAACAGCTCTTCCTTCAGCTTCACAAGCAGGAGCTGCGTAGGCCTGTGCATCCAAAACCAAAGATACACAGTTCTTATCCTGTCATCCACTGAGAGACATGGCTCTATTTGGCTGGTGATTGCTCCTGTGTTTCTGACAGGCCATGCTACCATGGGTGTCTTGCCCCCCACAGCCACTCTGAGGGACTGAGGAGGCCACAACACCCCTCTGCGGTTAATGCTCTGATGGATATTCCCTTGCACCTAATTAGATCAGAAAAGCAGAAATCACTGCACATTGGTGTTAAACCCCAATGAAGAGAAAGCATGTTTTCCAGAATGCTTCTTCAGGTGACATCCACCATCAGGGTGACTCTTTCTCTGACCCAGCATTGCTGTCCCCACTTGGCAGACCAGGCTGCCTAATTCTCACCAAAGGGAACAAGCATCAAAAATAATAAAAGCCGTCCAAAACCTCTAATGAAATGGTCTCAATAAACTCTCTAATTCATTAGCTGGAAGCGATTTTGTTACTTTGATAGCCCTCCCCCTCAACTGACTTCCTCTGGCAAGCGCAAATGCCCTGGAAGGCTCCACCAAGCAGGAAGAATAGGCAGCTGGCCCATGGCAAACTGTTTAATGACTGGGTTGTTGTGTGAGTGACTGTCATCTGTGAGAGGAGGATGTTTTCCAGTTTGTCCTTGGCAGTTGAAGCTTTGCTGGAGGATAACCACATTGCAAATACAGAGAATGTCAAGAACTTTTGCTTTTAGGCATTTTGAGTAATGGCTGCTCTTGCAAAGATGAGATTTGGATCTGCATTTCCTCAAAGCCCAAGGAGGTCTGAGGATCTCTAATCAGGAAAAGTAATCCCTTTAATTTCAAAATACAGCTGGAGGTTTGTTTATGTACAGTCAACAACAGAGGTTTCCAAAGATCTGCAACTTACAGGCAGAGATCATGAATGTTTATTTCACTTTTCTACAGTAATGCAGTTTTCCTATTACCTGTGCCTACCTAGTGAAATGCAAGATGAAAGGTAAACCATACAAGAGCTGAAGCTTGGGTCCCTATGAATGGTCTCAGGTCTACAGTTTTATGCCATTCATGATGAAAACACATTTTTCATACTGAAAAGCTTTAAACTAAAACTGAAATGCAATTTCAGCAGCAGAATATTATTTATTGACACTTAATATATGAAATTGGAAGTGCTTAACAGCTTGGCTAAGCTACTGAAATATACCTGCACACACCTACATTTCAAAACTTGTTCTACTAAGCAGAGCTTCCTCTGTAATATAACATTACCAGAAAACCTCATATTCTGTTGAGAAATGAGTTTCATTGAAATAATCAGAAGACACTAAGTATTGTTTATCTGCTCCTGTTACAGCTCCAAAGGATTCTGAACTGTGAAATGCCTGAACCTTTATTATTTTTTTCCCCACGAAGGAAACAACAGTCGTTACAGCACTTTGTCATTTGTTGTCAAAATGACATGCTGTTGTTGCACACCAGGAAATGGCCTAAAAGCATAAAGCAGCACAGAAAGCAGTTTTTCAGCAGCTAAGCACTCTCATCCAAACTTCAAAAAAATTGCATTAACTGGTATATAACTAATGAATAAATTTCTCTGTTATTTACTATGCTCACAGTTGTTCAATGGCTGCTAGGTGGCAAAGCAAACATCAGTGTTTTTGCTGTTGCTCTTGTCTTCAGACATTTTCAAAGTCCCACAGAGGAAGAGAATATATTTGATGGCATCACTGAAATGCAATATATCTTGATGTTGACCTGTTCCTCTACTGAGGAGATGTCAGAGGTTAAGTACAGCTCTTTGCAGGGAAAGAAAAGTACCATGAAAATGATGGTGCTAAGAACTAAATGGAATTACCACGTGAGTCCAGGTTCTCCTGCTGAATTAAGGTATTTCATGCAGGTCAACCTACAGCTGGTCTATAGCTTCATTGTGTGCAATCTTACATTTGTAATACATCCTTGCTTCCTAAACGCAGGAAATTCTTCCCCTCTCCATGTCTGGGGGAATGCTTATTTTGGAACCCACACAGTGAATATTCATCCTGTTTCCTGAAGTACTGAAAGGGTCAAATAAATACAAATACTACAAAATCAAGCCCTTTCTATTGCTTTTCTTCTGAGTATTTCCCCAGGATTTTGACAGTGATGCTAAGATGAAAATTGTAGATAATGTGTTGGGCCTAATATTGTCCTGTTTAGGTTATAGACATATATCTAATTTAATGCTTCAGTTAGCACTGTCAGATACTTACCTAATAGGCATAACGTCTCCTTCTTTTTTGCAGCCAGAAGGCCTGAGAGGCATTGAAAATAGTGTACATACACAAATTGTAGTCTTCTGAACAGCACACAGCAGGCTAGTAACATCACATTTGCAGATGTCATCCATCCATTGACTCCACCTCTCGTGCTGCATCTGCTGCGGAAGCTAGAAACCTTTACTGAAAATCACAGATCGACTCTTGCCAGTCAGACTTTCAGCATTAAACTTACCCTGCTATGGGTAAGAGCACAAGCACCAAGTTTGTTCCTTGCCTCTGTTACTCCTGCTAGCAAGGCAGAGGGATGTCTACAGAACAGAGACATGTTATTGCTCAGCCTTCATTTTAAATACTCAATTCTCACTTAATCTTCCTATGGTAAATTAGGAGAAATAGCCAAATCACAGTCCTTCTCCTAGTCCTGAATTTCAGTTCATTTCTGCACATGCCAGTAGCTAGTCCAGCTTCCACTGAGGGACTCCATCACTGGGATTTCTCTGCCATGAATAAACTGAAGACATGATCTTATTCAGGAATGGCTATTCAGGAATAATGTTATCTTGAGGACACACCTTGTTTATCTTCAGACTTGAGAACTGGAAGTTTACCTCACCTTCCCTTCCTGCAAGGGCAAGGATAAAAAAGCCAGAGAAATGCTTTTTCTTTTCCTGGCATGCAGTACAGTAAGGCAAGAGTAATTAAAAGAACATACGGAGAAATGAACAAAGTTGCCAAACCTGGCTGTTCAAATAGCATGGACTATACAAATCCCGAGAGGCCTGCACAAAGAGGCAATTGCACAAAAGCTCTCTACTAAAGATTTTCAAAGTAGAAGAGCTTGGCAGAAAATTGGGTGGTTGCTTATTAGCTTGGCTTCCAAGTCCCTCCCTTGGCCCTGCTCCCTAAATTCTACTCAGCTTGGAAAACCCCTTTCATAGGAGAGGCTGTCATGAAGAGCCTATAAGCAGATCTTTAGGCAATCCTGAGGGGCTACCTCAGGCTAAAAATAAATAAATGACCAGACAACGTAGATGTTTGAAAGCTGTTTCTTGCCATATCAAATCCAAAAGTACTGCTGCTCATGTTTCTGCCTTCCTACAGACAAAGTAGAGTCAAGTCAAGAAAATCCTGGTGAAACAGGAAAAATCCTAGGTGCCAGGAACAGGTGTCTCCAAACTCTGTCTTGAGTGTCCTTTCTTCTGCCCTTAGATATTGGTGGTTACATTGCTGGGGATGGTGCAGCACCTATCTAAAGTCAGCATTTTTTTTTCCCAGCTACTGAAACGTAAATTAACTCTGATGCAAAGGAATTCAAATATCTCTTTCTATGAAGAATATGAAGACTCTTAGCTTTTAAAAATACTTCTGACCTTTTTCACATAAATCAACTCTGATGCAAATGTATTCTCATGGGAGTAAAGACAGCTAAGATATCTTCACATTAGTTGTGAAGAGTATCAGAAGGAGCAGTATGTAAAAAGTTAATTTATTTCTGCTTAAAACCAGATTTTGGTTCATGTAGCATGAGCCTCTTACAGGACTTAAAAGATTTTTCTGGTTTTGATCTTGGCACAGAACACTGGTATCTAATTTTCTAAGAAACATGATTTTGAAAAATCAGATAGTTGTGAGGAGGTTACCTTGCCCAGCTAGAGAATTTTGCTTCATCTACTGGAAATAAAGGCAAAATATACAAAGTTTCTTCATAAAACAGCATTTCCACTGTAAAGAAGTTAACCTTGAAACCAGACTAAGAGATTTCATTAGGTTTTATAGAGCAGGAATGGTTTGGCTCTATTTAATCCAAACCCTGAAGGTTTAAATCCCACTATATTACAAGAGCATTACTCACTCAGAGTTAATTACAGATTCCAGTTGGAGCATGACCCTTTCTGCACCGAAAGGAGCAACTCAGCTCATAGGACAGCTCTGCATCATCACTTTTTTGGCACCTGAATCCTGGACTTGGCCAGGATTAAAATGTTGACATTAAGACCCTATTACAGAAACACAATGCCTTCCCAACAGAGGTACCATCATTCTACAGTTCTACTCTCAAACACTTCTTATTTTGTGAGTGGTGTCTCCAGCAAGCCAGCTCCACCTTCAATACTATTTTGATTGCCACTCAAGGGAAATGTTTGTTTCCAAACTCCCCACATGACAGGTCATCTGCCCTGATACTGAGCCACAGAACTCTGCTTCAGCAGAAAGCTTCAGGAGGAGAATAAGTGATTTTTAAACTCTGCCAGAAGTTTTGTGTTTGAGCAGCTGGAGAACAAGGAAAAGCATTTTTAGGAACAAAGACCTGAGGAGATCACTGAGGTGGCTGTGCCTGAGCCTTTGCAATCCAAGGTGCTGACACAGTTCAGCTCTATTTCACGAACGCCTGAGGGCCATGTTTTCCTTGCACCCTGTCCTGGAAAGCTCTCGTCTCAGAGGTGAAGCTCTGTCCTCTTGATGATACCTGTAACGTTCAGTAAAAGGCCAGATGCTGCAACTCTGAGATGTTACAAGTGGAGATGACACTGCTTTGTGTGCTTTGTTTCTGACACACAGGGAAGCTATTGAAAATTCCCAGATGATCATGGAAAGCAGTTCACATACCTCTGGGGAAAGGGGGGGTGCTGAACCTGAACCCTGTTTTCACAACGTGGAGGGAAAAAACCCCAACCCTCACTCAACTCCCTATTCTGATTGTTAAATTCAATGCTGTGATCAGAATGCATCAGTCCATAATGTATCTGGTAAAACTGTAATATCCATGGATCACAAATAAACCCCAGATCACATACAGGTTTTAGGTGTGGTATTTCATAGGAAAGCAGAAATCTTACAAACCCCNNNNCCCCCCAAATCAAATTATGCATAATAAGGGCCTGGGAGGCACGATCCTTCCTGGATTGCAGAGGGAATCGGCTTAAGCCCCAGAGCATGAGAGAAAAACTAAGTCAATCTGGTGCAAATTTGTTTTTAATTTTGCTGCTGTACTCCTTCCTCTTCTACCACTCCCTCCTCTTCCTGGGCTGAGACACTGTTTGCTTAGAGGTGAAACTCTTGAGCCCGGAGTTAAAATACTGGCCTTAGGGTCTAAGTATGAATGTAATGATGAGCATGACTCTGGAAGAATATATCAGTTTATTCAAAACTGAGAAGCAGCAGTGTTTTCTGGAGGGGCAACAAGAGTAATAATAATTGGTAGAATACATCTTTGCTCTGCAAAATCAAACCCTAATTGCTGCAGTGCATCAGAGTTTAGATAGCTAGTATGCAAATACTCACATCTACTTTACAGCTCTACAGCCTAGATGGGAAAGATATGAAATGGCAGTTCAAACACTGTGCCTGTGTCAAATCATTAGGGAGTCTGACTATAAGCTCTTGTTGTTCTGCAGCCAGAACTAGGTTATATATGTACGTTCAGATTTTGGCTTGTTAGACAATGTTCTGTCAAAGGCATCAGGAAAAACTGAACTTGGAACAATCTGGAAAAAGCTGTAGTTTTGGGTTGGGTCTTTTTCTTTTTTTTTTTTCCTTTTTTTTTTTTTTTACCAGTATCTGGTCTACTCTTCAGAAATAGAGCTAACAGCAGACAGGTTGTTGAAGAGTATCTGTGGAGCTTGACTGAGATTACAGTGAGAATCTAAGATTTTTTCAAGTTTTTCAGCCTCCAATTTTCTCTTTTGTGTGTAAATAAATGACAGAAGAGATAACTGGTGACATTTTGAAGTCTCTTTGGAAAGAAAAAGCAATTTAGTAACATCATTATTATAGACTGTAACGCACTTATGAACAGCATGCAATATAAGCTTTTTAATAACATTTTACTTAATCACCTAGATTACTGTCTCTTCAGTATTTCATGGTTACCACTGAACACCTTCAATTTACATTCTTAAATAAGTTACTGTGTAAATAAAGTATGCTCAGAGTTCTGTGCACAGTACTTACATTTAATTACAGATGATCTGGATATGTTTATAGCTGCAAAATACATTCAAATTGTTTACAGGAAATAAGCTTAACTAGCACTAACTCTGGAATCTAAATGTTCACAACAGCACCGACAGGAGCTCAGCTATTTATTTGAACATGCTTTTCAAAATGTACTTTGGAACACAGTAGAAATGAAATTCAAAGAAATGCCAAAAAGAGGGAAGCACAGAAGATCAAAAATCCATAGCAGGCTGGATCAATAAAATATTAAACTGCAGTTCTTAAATGTAAGTACTACACCAAGTAGTAGTCTGGTTGGTCTTAAATGTTGTTAAAGCCCTTGTTTTCTAAAGGATACAGAAATAAACATTTCGCCTATTCAATCCAATCAAGATTTAGGCATCGTGCTATAAAAGCAAACATATCTGACACTTCTTCTATAACTTTAGCAGTTGGCTTTCCTGCTCCATGCCCAGCCTTGGTGTCAACATGGATGAGAAGTGGATTGGTTTGTTTACGGCTTCGGCCCACAACATATTGCAGAGTAGCGATAAACTTCAGTGAATGTAGAGGCACCACACGATCATCATGGTCTGCTGTGAGAAGCAGCATAGAGGGATACTGGATGCCATCTTCTTCTGGTAGTTTGATATTGTGAAGTGGAGAGTACCTGAGAAGAGCATGCAAATGTTTACGTATTTTTTCCCCAAGACTCAAAAAGAAGGTTCTCTCATACTGAAATCGTCACAGTGGCATTTGATAGCACTCAGAATACTCAGTTCTCAGTTGCATAAATCAGAATTGCACTACTGGCAACTGACACGTGGTAGTGGCCACAGATCTCTGGCTCTCAAATGTGAAGCAAGTACATTTCTTTAATTTCAGAAAAGCATATGCATACATCTCACAGAAATGCCAAAAATACCAGGAACAGGCAACAGGGAAACTGCAGCAAAAGCTGTCAAATCCACAGCAGGATCCATCCTGCTGGGAAAGAGCGAAATTGAGACTTTTTCCCAGCGTACGTATGTAGTCCAGGTCTGCATGTGGATGGCTTCTACATGCAAATTTGGAAACAGTCTCTGATGGTAAGCCAGAAGTGCTGTACAGTTATTAAATTTGCTTCCTCCAATATTTAGGCCACCTTTGAACATGAATGTAACTCTGAGGGAACAACATGCAGGAAACTGAAAGGAGAACTGTAAGTTTTGTTGCTTTTGACAGATGACCTTGATCCCTATTTTTTGAGCAATGAATAATCTAACTTTCAAAATTTGCTTTCTTTGCAGCAGAATTTTTATCTTTTAGCTGCTGTAATAGGAAAGGTGTATCTACATATCTCAACACAAAATACTCTCTAGAATTAGAAATTAACCATAACAGTAAGTCACAAAGAAGTCCATCTAACCATTTCATACTTTATTTAGAAAAGCTATACCTAGGAAGAATGTTACACTCCTTAAATCAAGAGTAGGATACTATTTTCCCCCCCTATTTCATGACAGAAAATACAGAAGGAAATTTTGCTTTATTTTTGAATTAATTTCCCACTTGGAGAGGTACCCATTAAGTAAGTCCAAAATTATCTTTAAGAACACGTGACAATATTTGAATGTCTAGCCTAACAGATTCTTGGCTTCCTCATTTTCATCTAAGTGAATTTGCAAACTATGACTCGTTTTGAAAAGAAGTTAAATGATAGTCACTACATGCCACTATTTGCCTTATGTATTTTTTGGGTATCTGTAAAGGCAACATCTAAGCAACAATACATATATATCTTCCTACATTGGATAAACAATTGCCAGCTGTTGAAAAAGGAGGCACAGAAATATTTCAGGTATTGCCATAGAAGATGTTTCTAAAATTATGCATTGGGATTTTGTGAGTTAGCATGTGTTTAAGTAGGTATGGAGTGACTCCTTCCTACAGATGCATTTCTCCTAATCACAGAATGAATTTAAAACTTTGCTTCTACTTTACCTCTTCAGAATACCTGAATTCACAGAGGTGCAGGCAAGTTTCAGTGTCCAAAATCACGGAAATTATTTGGATCATTTTAATAACAGATAATAGATAAAAGATTAACTAAGTTATCTATTGATAAAAGATGAATTATGAAATTTGTTAAAAGTTTTGTGCACTATGTTTACAAAAAATGTGTTTGCCACTGAAAACATAAATTAGACAACTGGAGGTTCTGAAACAATCTAATTACAATAGGCCCAACTGATCATCTAGCATTTGGACTTGACATAATAATTTTTTTTTAATAAAGCTTTAGATCAAGTTAGATCTCAGTGTACTTGTAGCACATGTAGTTTTTAATATCTAAACACTCTATTAAATTTCAGACCAGCCAAATTGTTTAGCGTGTCTGAAGCATTCTCCTAGAATGTCAATCTTCATTATTAAAGGAATACAAATGCAATAACAGAAAATGAGGTTCCAGAAAAATATTTCTAAATGATGGCACTTATTCTAACACACTCATTAATAGCCATATCCAATGTGCAGATCATTTCTGTTCTCACACTGCTGTCTCTCACTCTCTCTTTCTCTCTCTTTAAAAAAAAATAATCTTTCCAGACATTTCAGCAAGGACTTAAGAAATGAATTAATATCCTGTTACGGTCTACTGCCATTCAATTCCTACAGCTAAATCCCATCCACATTGTATAATATAATTCACAATGCTGATTTTCTCTCCCCCATCATAAAAAATACGATTTATGTAGTGGTTCACTTGAGAACATGCTGTTGTGACAGTCTAAAGGAGTCATTATTCAGAAACAAAACCTTGTAAGTTGTTAAAGCTGCTAGTAGAAAAAGGTCGTAGAAAATATGACCAATTGACTCAACAGGGCTTTGAAAACAGTCTGTCATGCAAAACTGACTTCTAAGTAAAGGCTGAACTCCCCAAATCCAGTGTGGGAAAGGATGAAATAATTCTTAGAATAGCTATTGATCATGACAACCTGGAACCTTTGAGAAGACTATGCATTTTAACAACCACAGAAGTATTGACAGGCACTTACTTGCACAGCCATTCAAACTGCTCTTTACAGTCGGAGCAACCGTAGTCAGTGGTCCACGCATGGCCAATGGTGTACTTGTGGAACTTGAGCATGTCCATTACTCCCACTTGGGCAATAGCACAACCAAATAGGTCAGGGCGCTGATTAGCACAGGCAGCTTCAACAGGAAAACAACTCTATTAGTATTCATATTTTAAAGAATTCAGCTCAGCAGTGAAAGGTCCACTGCCCAGTTCATGAAAGACCAACTTCCAAAAAGCTGTCTTTAATAAATGAGGTCAAACTGTTAAGTTAAAACAATGTGAGAAGAAATATAGATTACCATATAATACCAAAAAACTTCAGTATAAAATATCTGATATAAACTTAATTGCACTGGGAGAAGACTGCCAGTGAATATGAAGTCAAATAGACTTTAAAGCAAAACTGAAAGCAAATAAACAAATGGATAAAAATTATAACTCCCTAAGATGATATGCTCAAAAGAACTTAAGAGCTATTTCCCTATTCTTCAGGGAAACATTCTGTTCTTTGAAAACTGCCTTCCAAACTAGCAAACTGGGTTTAGAGGAGAAATGCACTTTTAAAATACATGAGCTTTTGGACTACTGAAGTGAAGTTTCCTAAACCATTCACTGTCTAAATTTTTAATATTAGTATCAACAAAGAAAAAGGCATTCAGGAGCAAAAGCTCTCCATTTATTGATGAAAATTTTCTTCCATAATTACTACGTAAACCCTTATGAAAATAGTTTTGATAAAAGCAGACTACTACAAAATTAGAGGAATAACCTCATCTTAATAAAGCAAATTACTGTTGTATTTTCTTTTTTTACGATTCCCACCTTCCAACTACTGGAAGGGCCAATTCCTTTAAGAATAATGCTTTCCTCATATTTTAAAAATAACCACAGTAGGCCCATCTAGCTCAGTGTTCAATTTATAAGAGTGGCAACTGACATGCTCTGGGAAAAGGTGTTAAGCAAATACTGGGGAGATACTTGCTGTACATTATCAGCTTTTGAACTAGTTGTTTAGGTTTTCCCTGAGCTGGAGTTATCTCCAGCCATTCTGTTGAACAGGCATCAAAACATATATTCTCCATAAATACATCTATTTCCTTTCCTAATGTTCATTCATCTAGTGTTCATCATACCCTGTAGTGGTAAGTTCTCCAATTCCAATTTCTGTTGCTTGATTTAAAACTGTTGCCTGGTGATTCTACAAATTCCCCTGCTTTTTATTTTTTTTTTTTTTTTTGAATTTTAAGAAATAAGAGCACTGAGATTTTCACATAACTACTACAATGGATCCCAGAATCCCTTTCTTAATTCAGAGCTAATCACTGAGCATCCAGACATAGGTATACTCTTTCCCAAACTCTTGTATCTCCTCATTTTTGTCCACTGTGAAAATGGATCATTTATTCCCATTCTTTGCCTCCTGCTAACCAGGATATTGCTATGACACAACCTTGGTTCCGGCTCAGCAAGAACTTTCTTGCTTAGCCTTATGTGACAGACCTTGTCAAAAGCTTTTGAAAATCCAAGAATAACTCCTCACCTAGATCACTGTCACAAGCACCATATACTGCCTGACTCCTTCAAATAGCTCTAACAGATGTGCAAGATGTAACTTCAGCCTGCAAAACAATTCCTTATATGTCAGCTATTATTTATTGGTTTCAATAGGTTTGCCCATTAGAGAAATGATATTTACTCATCTGCAGCTTGTGTATCACCATGAACTATTTAAAAATTTGCATTATACTTGCCCCCTTCTGTTCCTCAGATATTCAGGCTTAGTAGCCTGCAGTTTCATATTGGAGCTCACTTAGGATCTTGCATGTGCACCATCTGGTCCTGGCAACACATTACTTTTCATTTGATTGATTTATTCCAAAACTCTTCTGCTGATGCTTCAGCTTGAGTCAGCTCCTCAGAGTATTCCCCACGGAGAGAGACTCTGGTACAGGGGAACTCCCCATGCTCCTCAGGAGGGAACATCAATACAAATAGACCATTTATTTATTTTGCTTTGCCATTATCTTTCATTCTCTTTCTGAGGTTTTCAGCTCACAGCTGTGCTGTTCTACTTAGCTTTGGGATCACACTGCAGGACAAGGAAGTCTTGTTTTTCAGTGGGATGAGGCACTCCTCAGAGACACCTCCTGTTAGTCAGACTAAAAGGAAACAGTATTTTGGAAGGGTGACAGTACTCTTGTCAGGTTTTTTAATTCAATAAATGAGAACTGAGGAAATCCGGCAGTGGATCCTCACACCTAAAGTATGAGTTATGTTCTCTAGTGTTGCATGAACAACTATCACAAAATTTAGTTCTGCTTTAATGAAACAGCACTTACAAGAATTTCCTAAATTCACCTAATTCTACCCAATCAAGGAAAATCCCTATCTGGCTCATCAAGAGCATGGAAATCCAGCTGGATTGCAATCCATCTGCAAGTGCAAGGGAAGGTTTCTAACAACAGATTTTTCAGATCACGGAGGTCTAGATTCCTAACACCTGCCCCCTTCAGGAATGATGTACACTCTGCAGATGTCACTCCCCCTTGCCTAAACAAGGAGCCCACCTGACTTGTTCAGCCAGAAACACACGTTTTTTATGACTAAAGCTTGGTAGTATGAATCTCATCCAGACTGAAACTGAAGTCCATGTAACCATAAAATAGTATTTTCAGAAGCTACGTAACATGTTGAAAGTTTAACTGCATCTCCAAACACACATTTACAGTCACATAAAATTGACCCGTGCACAGCTTGCACTCCCAACAGTGTGCAAACCCTTTAATCCTTTACCATATTTATCCATTTCTACAGCTGCTCTTACTTACAATGCACAAATCCCTCCTGCCACCTGTAACCAAGAAGCATATAAGCAGAAAGCAAAAATACAACTTTACATGTACTTGTTATTTATCTTTAAAACAACTGCCGTTTAAATATAAGAATGCAGGAATAGCCAAGATGGCTTAGACCAAAGATCTGTATAACTCCAAATCCTGTTTCTTATGCTGGACACTAGTTCACTGAAAAATAAAAAATCAACCGAGCCAGTATTCAGCAGCAGATAAATAGGGAAGAGTATAAAAAGAAGAGCAAGCTAAGAGTGGGCTGAGTAAACCTGCTTATTTTCCACAAATCAGTGGTTTATGAACTTGAAATGCTTTTTTTCTTCTTCTCACATGAGTAGCTCAACTCTGTCACTACTGTCACATGCCTTTCATGCTGTTTAAAAAAAAAACCCAAACCCCAATATTATTCATTTGCATTTCCTTCTCCTTTCAACATTGAACAAAATCACCTTCATTTTTCTTCTACTGCTGTCAGATGCAGGGATTTAATCAGAAATAAATTTTGTAGCTCTTTCAATACTGCTTAGACTACGAGACATTTTTGTGACAAGCTTTTCTGTTTGAAAGGAGGCTATTCATTTCCTTGAATTTAAGAATACAGCATTGAATTATATGTGAACAAGATGCATTTGTAACAAAGTGCTACATTTATACATTCCCTCAAAAGCTCATGACTTTTTCAAGTAGCTGTACTTGTATTTTACGTTTCTCACCAGAGAAATTCATTATTTTATTTGTGGTCATGTTTTAACCACACAGTGAAAGCAGAGTCAAATTGTTACGTGTCCCTGTACAAACGCTTTAAACACAGAACTATCATGTTTTCATTTGCCCTCTTAAAAACAAGAATGCATGACTACAGAAACAGTGAACAAAAAACTCTGATGGAAGGATTGCAGGACATGGGATTCTGGCTTATGCTACAGACCACACAAAGTTTCCCAGTGCTACCTACATAACAGGTTTCTGGTTATTCAGTGATTATTTTCTTATGGTTAGCCATAAGAAAGAAAAATCAAGCCACAAAACGTTTTTTAAAGTATTCTTACTTATTATGTGATTCTACCACAGGGTTAGCTCTGCCACACAAGACAGTAATTTTAAGTATGGCTTTTAACAGTCAGCCTTTGCTAAAGACTGCAGAATCCCAATGTCCTAAGCAAACAGCAAATGAAGTACAATTGTATATATTTAACATCTGGTATACAATAATGCATTGACGTTCTGGCAACTTCTGAAAAAAACGGTCTCATAAATTTCTGTTTGGTTACTTTGATAAACCCAGTACCAAACCCAGGAAATATATGAGCAGTTCTTACCAACTAAGAGGCCCCCATTTGAGCCTCCATTAATAGTCAGCTTCTTTGGAGATGTGTAGCCTTCCTTGATGAGGTATTTGGCAGCACACTGAAAGTCATCAAAGCAATTTTGTTTGTTGGCCAAGATACCACCTAGCACACAAATAAAACATATCAGCTGATGCCATAAAATCCATTTGATACCATCTCTTCAGAAAAACATGTGTGCAAAAATACCTGGGAACAATTCCAGTTTCATGAACATTTTAATAATTGATGCAGCTCAGAAACACAGCAAAAATGAAAGATTCTTTCAACACAGAGAGTATAAGATGGTTCTGTTGATAACTAACGCTTTCAGAAACTCTGAATAATACATACCTATACTGTAAAGTGAGTGTCAGGCAATGTTCCCAACCAGTAAAATTAAAACTAAAAGCTTTGCATTGCAAAATATGTATACAATGACCACATACAATCCACTTGAGGTTAGATCTAATGGGACTTCAACAATATTAAACCCAGTGACAGTTTCTTAATGCAGTAAAGCTTTAGCTTATAAAACAAGCTATATAAAATAAGCACTTCTAATTTCCTGGACTTAGAATATGTAGCTGGTAATTTTCTTCTATTAGTCGTTTTCAAATCGGATGATATATAGCTATAGTCAAAAACGGACTTCAGAGTTGCATCTTGGTTTGAAATTTTATTAACTATCAATATGGAAATGCTTAAGATGCTGCCATCTGTTTAACAAAATTCCAAACATGGTCAGATGTACGAGGAATAAATCATGCCTGAAAATCTAAGTCCAGGTGACATCATTGGTAAGACTTCCAGTTCTCAACACAAAAAATTTTGCAGGGTGGGATACGGAAGAAAAAGGATGGTTTTGTCCTACAATCTTTCAAGTACTTGAGCAGAAGAATAGTTCTCTAGCAGCCTAGAGAACTCACAGCTGACCAAATCTCGTAATCTTCCTGCTTTAGATGCTTGTTTGGCAAGAGACTAAATAAAACTGGCTTCTCCTTGAAGGTTATTCTACCTTAAGACCTAGTATGTTCTTTCTCAGACAATTAAATGCTAGTAAGAAACGGGAACTAGGAAGAAAATTCTCATATTCATGTAGCAAAGGCTGTGAGCCAGCCAGGTAAGAGGGGCTCAGTGAATGCAGAAGTAGAACTCCAGTTCTTCCTACTTTGTTTAAAAGCTGGATGTTAATGCTAAGCTAATTGCCTAAGCTTCCCACTATGGTCCAGGAACCTCCAGGACAATTAATTCTACCCTAAAATAAGTTGACAGGAGCTATAATCTGGAGGGGTATCTATCTCCATTGTCCACCCAGTGATCCCAGACACCCAGTTTACACTGGATGCTTCATTTCTACGTTGCAAAAGTTTGGTAAGATAACTGACATTCAGTCCCAGAGATCTTGTAGAACTGGGACCAGTACCTTTTTGAATTTTTTATTTTTTAACAAATACATGTCATTCTCACATTAACAAGACAATTGAAGAGAGACATTCTGGGACAACGAAAAGGTCTTCAAATGTGTGGCAATAAAGGAGAAATAAATCCTACTCTTTGCTTAAAGCTCTGATTTGGTGTAAGGTCAGAATCTTATCTATACAATTAAGCCTAAGTAAACAGACTCCTGTAATTGCTTCTGGAATTAACACAGAACAGATATGTATCTATGTATCTTATGCATCTGCAATAAAAGACGGGTAAAAATTAAGCAGGAAATAGCTGAACCAAAGAAGCATTACCATATTAAGAAAATTTTTATTAAAACTTATTACAAACCAATAGGCAAATTAAAATTAATGAAGGATACTTCAACTTTAGCAATAATATCCTGTATCTATAAGGATATATCGCTTCTATTTATGAAACTATTACATATTTAACTCAATTGTGAGGAAATGACCCAGACAAAAAGTTACCGCAGATGAAATAGTAAAACCAAGATGTAATGATCTGGGAATACCGTTTTGTTTGATAAAAAGTTATTATGGATTACTCCCATGGCAAACTGCTGCATCATGAACACCACTGTTTTGATGCATTTGCCTTGCTCACAACATCTCCAGCAACTTATCCACTAGATTCTTGGCATATGAATGAGGTATCACCATTAAATAAAGATGGGTAAGTTACAGAGATGAGTAGGACTTTTCCCAGCTTTTTCCTATGGTGAAGGGACACAGAAAATTGTCAACAATAAGGTAACTGGACAATCAAAGGATTAAGATGAGGATTAGATGGAAAAAAATGTGGAGACAAATACGTAGTAAGAAAAGGCGAAAAGAGACTGACAGGGTTTTGTAGTGAGTGACTTGGTTTTCCTGCAGCATAAAAGTCAGCTTAAAAAACCCAAGAATGTCAAATGCCTGCCTCCAAGAAGCAGGACACCCTAAGAGACTGTGGAGGGGAAGACATGTCACTGCACTTCTGGAGCTCACTGTTTTCATATGAACTGCAATCACATTCAGGAAATGTAAAAAAAGGGTCTATGCATTAATTGTGCAAAAACAATCTAGAAGAGTTAAATTCTGAATTCAAAAGTTCACACCTTCTGTAAGGTTCTGCGAATGGTTTGTTGGGTTTTTTTGTGTGTGATACCAATAGAGTATAAATAGTCAGTCCTGTTGTCTTGGGGATCTAGAATTGTGGGGTCATGTGCACCTGCAAATAATGAGAGGTATGTGAAAGCAAGCCAGCTCTCTTGCAGTATAGACTGACACTTTTTTTAAAATTAGTTCAAGATAAGCAGCTGCATTTTCAAGACCTTAAGTCTAGGGAACTTGAACCTGCTTTAAAAAATGCAGTCATTTTCTTGGAAAATACTGTGTTTGCACAAAACTATTTTTAAGTAAGTTGCAAAAATTAAAACAATCTAACAAGCCATCAGATAACACTAGACAATGTACAGCTCTAACATATAAGTAAGGAAAAAATTTACTTTTCTACAGAATAAGTAAAAGGGAAAAGGAGATGTATGGAAGACAGAGTGAAGAGAAAATGTTGTAATTTTCATTAAGCTTGCAGTTTTGTTCTTCTACTTGGACTGATTTACCTTTGTGCCAGGTCTCTCCATATTCACCACCCCCCCTGATGTTCGCCACCGCTAGAACACCCCCTAGGTGTTGCACAAAAATAAGTCTTGACACACTGAAAAAGCAAACAGATAGAGGATTATTTTTAATTTCCAATTTTTATATCCCTAGAACTTTTACAAAAATACTTTGAGGGAAAAACCTCTTCCAAAATCAACGATGAAATCATGAATGAAGTCCCCCTTGATGGCAAACCTGAGTAGCCAGGCTTTTTTCAATGATTATGCCTGGAAATGAAACCCTCTGCAGCCTCAGAAGAGGAAGGAACCAGTGCTGGTTCATTCTTCCTCCTTTCGTTCTGCACTTCACAGCAGAGTGCCCAGTGATTCTGCCTAACAGAAGACACCTCCCAGGACATGTCACCATTTTTTTTATTATCTTCAAAGACTTCAGCATGGGGACTAGAGCTATGCAGTACTGCTGAACCCCCATAGCTTTCTGAACTGTTCCTCTTCCATGGGTCCTCCACTTTTTCAAAGGAAAGGAAGGCTTAGCCCAAATGAGGAAAGCAAAGAAGTAAGACTTAAGATCAGCACTTGATCTTTCTTTATGAGCAGGTATTTTCAACTTCTGCTTAATGGACTTTTCTTTGGACTAAAATGCTACATGTAGCATAAATTTTTTTAAATGCCAAATTGCAGAAGTATCAAAGCTATTGCTATCTTTTTAAAAGGGACTGAAGTAATTTAAATTATATTTAACAATTAAGAAGAGAAATAGATCTCTGATATTTTGAGGCAGTAGCTTAACATAGCAGAAACTGCAGATGGCAAACCACACATATGCCAAGGAGACAAGTAAAATATTAAAATTTAATCCTAACAAGTCTTTTTTTTTCCTCTAGCAGGTTGAAATTTCTTATTTACTTAGAATCTTTGCTCATGCAAGAAACCACTGCCTGCAGAAATTAATCCTATTCAACCACAAGAGCAACGATTGGGCCTTTTGACCTTTAAGTCCCTCTACTGCTTATCAGAAATGCCTTGAAAGATGGTAGTCCTACAGTGTGTCTCATGTGGATGTAGTATCGAAACAGGTAAATTTTGCATACCTCCCAAAGCAATTATCTATGTACTGGCACTTGTTCTTGAGAGTATATACTAAGGATTAAGGAAACAAAAAGAAAAGCAGAAGGATAACTGATAAGAGATTTCTGTATTTTCATAATCCATCAAAGAAAAACTTTCCACCTAGGCTAGTTATCTCTGGAAATCAGATGGCTCAGGAGGCATGAATTATCTCTGCTTCTGTAAAATCAATTCTGAAGTCCATCACTGTGAATTGTATTTTCCTTAGATTGCTGTGACATGCTGATCAGATGCAAGATTGATACTCTGTAAGCACACTGTGCAAAGGTCAGAGAGCATTATTCTGTCAAAATCCAGGATGCCTAACTTCAACAGGTTGCTACACAGCTAACTAAGTAGCCTAACAATAGGCTGCCTCATGAGATTGTGTCTTAGTTTTGGGTATGTTAGAACCACAAAACATCCCAGGATATTCTGCACTTCTTTTCCCTGTTTTGGTTGCAAACAAATTCAATAGAAACTTTTTTGGTCCAAACTCGATCTCCTAGTAATCAAAGATAGCAAGTAATAATTGCAGGTAAGGTAAGAGCTTGCTACCCAAATATATTGCCTGAGAATATTTAAAAAATAAAAAATTCCAGAACAAAGTCCATCGTCTTCCATCTGCTGAAAGAAACTATGCCCATTTGAAGGATCAGCATATTTAACCAGCAAAGAATATGTGAACAACACAAAACCAAAGTACGGGGTGCATCCATTCTTGTCTGTGGACTCCTCTAACAGAGATGGTACCTTGATGATAATTTTTGGAGGGGTCTAAGTGACTTAGGATCTCATAGGATATGCAGTACTCTCATTATAGGAAGCTAGTCCACATTTCCACAAGCAAACAATTCTTCTGTCACACAGAACCTCAACGGGATAAAGTCCAGAGTTTGTAACAATCATTGTATTGCCCAAATTTTAAGTAAGGTTTAGTGTATCTGTGCTCACTCTCAGAAATACTATTGGGATTTAGGCACTTCAGAAAACATTAGCCCATATATCCCAGCATATACATCTAGTAATGTCACTACCAATGACATTAATTGACAGCCACTCTGGTATGGTCAGTAGTAAAGTGAGTCAGAACCCTAACTTGACCAATACTTTGAGGTAGATGTGCCTAGAGCTTATAACAAGCTTTTTCAAAGTGACTTTTAAGTTCAGGGAACCAGGTTTTAGAAGTATATATAATCAGAACCCATTAACTTTTTAGAAAAGTGAAAACTCCAAGTGATCAGACAGCACAAAATTTAAGTTTCATATACAACCCTGCTACTGACTCCTGTGTTCTTCCAGGTGGGTTCTCGCTTCTTGATTTCAAGTCATCTTGGTGCTTGAGTCACAGCAAACTGGCCAGTTACCCTGGATGCCTATGAAATGTCTTGTTCTGCAAAGGAAAGTCTGGCTTCCTGCTCTTCTCAACAGTCTCGCTAGCCTTTTGCTCATTACCCCTGTTTTTCCTTCTCTCCTGGGAGCAGGTTAAAGAAAAAGAGTAAAGGAGAGGGCAACAAGGTCAGGAAGGAGCCACTGGAGGGAGCAGAAGATAGCTCCTTCCCTGGAGAACTCCTTCCAGACCTATCACTCTTAAGGAGCAAGACAAAAATAAGAAAACAGGTATTGTTTTTTACAGTATAGAACAATGTGAGGAATGTGATTCAAGGAGCAAGAATGCTTTCCCAGAATTACTGATCTGCTGTCAGGTATTACAGCTGACAGGGGAATGCAGGCTAGTGCACTGGTGACAGAGAAAAAAAACTTGAGTCACTGGACTGGGCTGCTTTCTTGGCTTTTGTGGAACAGGAGGGAGTGGTAAAAAAGTAATAGAAAAGAGTAATCTTTCACTCTGCACCCAAGGCTGCTGTGTTGCCTGACCTTTCTCTGGGCTTAGTCTGTCCCTGCACCACTCTTTGCTTGGTACAAGCTGGCCCTGTACCAGTGAAATGCAATTTCACAGTCTGGTTCATAATCAGCTATATTCCAGGAAGCATTAGAAATTGTTTCTCCTGTACCCACACAGGCACATACAGAACAGTGAAGGGAAACACGCTGGGTACTGCAGGGTAATTAGTCAAATCTAAGACATTAAGAGGTGGGTTTGTGATGGCATTTCCCCAGCAGCTCTGCCAAGCCACTGGTGTCAGTTCCATCAGCTTTCACTTGCACTCGCTATGCAGGCTGTATTATTGACATATTAATGACAGTGCTCTAGCAGGCACCATACTCAAAATGCTACCAAATGCAGCTCTTCAATCCAGAGCAGCATATTAAAGATGCATACTTGCATTCAAAAATAACCCACCACTGTAACTGACTTAATGACTTTGACCTATCATTCTCATAGTTATTTCTGGATCCTCTAACCTGTTGGTTTGTTTCTACTGCTTTCAGTGAAAAAGATTTTATTTTCATTTTTTGTGTTGAATAAAAAAAAAAAAGAAAAGCAACATCAGTTTGTGAATTAAGCAGAAATAACCTCCCCAAGCCAGAGAGCTGGCTCACATTAATGGTTGCAAAATACCAGTGAGAAAACATTGTACTGGCTTTAAGAAATACAGGACAAACATGAACCACTGAAAGGAGAAGATGGAGTGCTTTGTGAAAAGTTCTAAGAGCCTTAAGTTCAAAGAAAAAATCAGGAATATTTATCCAGGAGCTTGTTTGTTTGTTTGTTTTAAAAGTAAGCAGGCTACTACTCAGTTGCATTTCCATAGCTATGTCTCAGCTCAGGATCAGGTGAATGATGTGGCAAGCCTCAGCCTTGACCATCCTGTAGCTGCTTTCTAGCACTCATGCCTGTGGTCATCTACAAGAAAAAAAAATGACCAAATTGTGGTGTTGGGCTGTGGCTGGAACAGCACTTGGACCTGAGAACTCCTTGTGCAATACTGCAGTATATAGTAACAGGGATATAGTCAAACATTAAGTCGAATCTGCTAGGTAAAGGTACTGAGTATCCTGCCTTTCTGACAAATTCTCTCTTACAATTTCCTTCCCTGATCTTGACTGCCTACTCTTGAAACACAGTTCCTCACCAAGTACTCAATTCTAAGGTTATTAACCATAAAGATGCATTTGAAAGCTTTGGCTTTTCTTATTTTTCTTTTAGAAAGAGAAAGGCTGAGAAGGGATATGTTGATATTACAGGGAGAGAATGAGGAGACAGGTGCGGCCAATTGTGTTTTATTTACACTGTCAGTGGGATAATGTATTTTGATCTGGAGGTGACTGATAGTCCTCTGTGCATTTACTTTTAAGGAACTGTTACAGATTCGTATTCTTATTTTATGAACTGTATAATAAAGGTTTCATAGGGTTCAGAAGACATAGGTCACTGCTCTCACCTCCCATCTTCCTCTCTTCTGACTGTCAGCTGCACCTTCTCACTACTGTTTGTTGAACTCCTACAAGAGTCAATTTTTAACTTGCCAAAATGGCAGAAAACTACCCACTCTGTTTTGTTGGGATAGTTTTCTATCATTCTTGCAAGGTAAATCAGCTTAGCAAAGCTTCCAGCAAGCACCAGGGCCAACGGATGGGAGGTGGAAGGTGGCACTGTGAGATACCTTCTCCTTTTGCCAACAGCCAGCTCATGTCAGCTCTGCAGTACATGAAATTTTATCTTAAATCAATAGATAAGTAATATTTACTTTAAAAAAAAGAGAACATGGTAAGTTTTATCACAGTTTTCAGCATCTACAATAAACTGTAATAGATCAGTGCTTGAGCCTAATCTAAAAAAGAATTTAAAAACTATTCTGATTATATAATTGTGTGTCTCAAAAAAACACAGGAAATTAAAAATGTAGCTTTACAAGGCAGATAAAAAGCTTTCAAATAATCATAGAACACAAAGATGGGAGGTCCACTGTTATACAAGGTATTTGCTAGAAAGGACTAAAAACTGTAAATGCTATCTAGAAATACAATCACAGTGGCCTGGAAAAGCAAGCACTACAAAGCATTTCTTGAAATGTGCTGACTCTAAAGGAAGACTGGTAGCACTTAATAGGATGGTTTCATAATAGATTATTTTGGGGTTGGTGAGCTGCTGCTCTACCATCTGAAAAACTGCTCTCCATTCAGTCCTTTGCATTTCTTTTTCCCTTGCCTTGCTTAGGAGCATTTCTTATGTATTACAGACAATCACTGTCTCTTGGTAAGTCTATTCAAATTCCCTTGCTGAAGAAATAAGCCTTTTCTTTAAAGATATCATCTATTCAATAAAGCTTATGGCTTTTGAGGCGTACAAATCCTGTTTTGCATGCAGCGTTTTTCATTTACAATGCATTGCTTTGCATATGCACAGCCCATATCCTGTGCATCTCAAGACAGAACCGTCTTTTGTCTTTCCTCCTCATATGGGAACATAGTAGAATTTTGCTTCTGATGTAAACTCCTCAAAAGTATAATATGAAAATACAGCCAAATTTTATTATTTACATTCATTTAAACAAATATTTGATTTTCTATAATATTTTGACATAGGTAATTGTTCAACTTCAAAAAAAGAAAATTTCCTATGTTATTAGTTCAGCAAAGGGCTCAAATGCTTTCTTACTATATGTCCATATGCTTTTCTGTTGACCTCAGTGACAGAGCAAGAAGAGGTTCAGGTGTAATCCAAAGGGCAGGGTGCCTGCTGTAAACCTCAGAAGAGCACAGCAGTTCTCTGCTCTGACATAGATTTCTTCTCTGACCCTGGGCAAAACCCTTGAATTCAGAACTAACAAAGCAGACAAATCATGCCTGCACACTGATGTGCAGTCCCTATGGGCCCCATGTTGCTTCTCAGAGACCTGAAATGCATTACTCTGTCAGACCCATAGTTCACCCTGCCCTCAGTATGTGACAATTCTTAATACTAGACACTTCAGAAGAAGGTATAAATTACCCTGCTTACCTGTAGCTTGGTGTAATTGATATGTTGAAGCCTCCATATCCATATAAAAAAGCAGGATGAGAACCATCCAGTTTGATTCCTTTCTTGTGAATAATAAACATTGGGATCTTAGTACCATCTTTGCTAGGGTAGAAAACCTAAGGCAAGAGAAAAAGATATCTGAAATGCTGTTATTGTCGTAACCATCCACAACTGCTGTTAACAAGAATCTGAGGTGATCACTTCCATGGTGTCCAATGGGTAAAACTTTCTGAGCAATCTGCACCAATTGCCCAGGTCAGGTTCAGTAACGGTCATCACCTACTGGGTTTCTTACTGGCTCTGGAAAATTTATCAAAATGAGACAATGCAAAGGGTATGACAGTACCTTTTTTACTATCTTATCCGTCAATTCTGCATAAAAGGGGGTTTAAGAAAATACTACAAAAACAATACTGTTCTCTGCAAGGGAAGACTGGCGTTGTGAAAACGCAAGAACCGCACAGTCCATCCTATATGAAAACAGCGAAGACTGAGCTGGCAAGGAGAATGAACAGAACTAAAACCACATTTCCAATCTAAAATTATAATTTCTAGAAATTTTTCCTTTTCAAAAATTCATAACTTCAGACACTATAGAACAGTGGACAGAGAAGAAACAAACTCATGGTAGAGTGGTGACTTAGCGATACCCCACTAAACATTACATTGTTTTGAATAACAGAGAGCTATGTTACTAACAACTAAGCATGTAAAACTCTGAGGATCTGGTCTTGTACCACTGAGATCACAAAGAATTCCTTTATGTCAGTTGATGCAGCAGTCTTTGGTTGTAAAAACATAAATTTAATCACAACCAGATGGCTAAAGATATTTTAAGTCACAGTATTTTGGTTTTAGTATTAATACATTGGCATTAACAACATTTCTCAATGAAGACACTCCAGACACCAGATTTGAGTCAAAAGAGTAAACTTTGAATAGCTGAAGACACTTTTTCTTACTAAGCCTTGTGAAAACAGCAAAAAGGTGACTATACCACACTTGTACATGCAGCATGAATTCACCAAAGCAAGTCTGTGTTCAGCAAAAGTGGACTAAGCACATTTTCAGGCATTACCTAGCAGCTAGAACCAGGAGCCCTAATGCTGCAGAACCCCCAAACTCATCCAGCAAGATGACAGAAGTACCTGTTGGCTCACAGGAAATCAGCTCCCAAAACACCAAGTATCACACAGCACATACTTTCATACGTCTTTCTATTACTGCCACAGCACTGTGTGAACTTCAAAGCTAAATTCCATGTACACAAACACAGACTGCAATTGCTTAACACAATTCCCATATCTTGTTTTGATGCATGTATCTGCCTGCATGCTCTAATTTAGTATCCAGCATGTCTTATTTTCCCGGTCAAGAAATCACATGGGTGTGACTGCAGTTTACTGCTTGTTGTTAAGTTCTGATTGACTATTTTCATTGCTTTGGTTTTAGCATCATTATTTGCAGCTTCTAGTCTCATTAGAGCAAAGAAGAAGTAAATGAAGAATGACATTCTTGTCATCTGTTGCATGTTTACAACCTCTGTGCTTTTAAAGGAAATAGACCTACCATCCTTCATGAAGCACACGATCAACAGGATTTATTTTTATAACACATGAACCTCAACAGTAATATGAACCTGTGCAACACATTTATTCTGAGCACTGCCTGTAATGTGAAATATGGAAATACACATGGCATGTTGAAAACAAAATAATCACATTTCATTTTAGTTTAGTCATTGGTAAGGAAATGTAAGAAATTTCAAATCTACCCATCTACCTCTGAAGGCTTCACCAAAACCTGTAGACATATTCCAGCTAAAATTCAGTATTTCACAGTTCCCAGCAGATGGAAAAATTCAGAACAAAAGCCTGAAGGCATTTTTACACAGAGGAAATCACTGTTTCCAACTACTGTCATAACTATATCTTTACTGAAAAGCACTCATCAGATCTCACTGCAGTAGAATGAATATAAAGGATTTTCACTTTAAGTATTTAGCTGAACACTATAAACAAATAAAATATCTGATGAACAGGAGAACTGCTGAGGCTGTGGATGAGGAGTTCCAGAGAGACTCCTCTCCAAAATGCCATCCATCAACTCCAGTTGTTGCTGGCAATCCACATGAAGTGAGCACCTGGCTCTCCTATGTTTCCAGCAACTTACTGCTGTTGGCCAGTCCCTTCCTGATGATGAAAGGATGCTGCTAATTTTACTGATTCTTTCTGAGCAAGGGGCTTTTTAATTTTTTTAAAAAGAACTATGTGAAAACTGACTTCAGTAGGGCTTTTATCATCATCAGTTAAGATTAAATAACATATTAAATGAGAACTCAATGGAAAAAAAATGCATGTCAAGGTGACATTTGCAATTTAAGAGTTTTCACCCCTATCTTTGCTAAAATAATGATTACCTCTCCCTCCAAGATGAACAAACGGGAGCAGGCCGGAAATCAATTCAGTGAAACACTGAGATATGTGAAGCTATTTAAGCTTCTTCAAACAGACTATTTTCAACAACTGATTCAATCTCACCTTTAAATTAGGTGTTATCTCTGAAGCAAGTCCAATGGTTTATTCATGTAACCAATGAAGGGACATGCTTCTATCTCAAAGATTAAGGTAAACTGGAAAGGGCAAGCCCTAAAAAGAAGAATTTCCCAAGATGGTATTTCATGCCTAATTTTAGAAGCTGTCATCTTTTACAACAGTAAATGCTCATAAAAGGGTACTACTGTTGTCTGCTTAATCACAGATAGGAGTGATCCTCTTGTACTGGTCACATTACATTACTCATTGCTCATGTATTTTCAAATAAAGACTCACGTCACTACAGCCATTAGCACATATAATCAGCAATGTGATTTTGGAGGGAAAAGAACGGAGAACAATGCTTCAGACATTATTATGAATGCTGAAACTCACCATTCAGGGAGGGACATGCTAAAAATAAGTATTTTCAGCCTCTAGGAATGCACCAGCAATGCTGTGCTCAGGGCACTCTTGCTGCATGCAACCTTCTGTGCCATTCTAGGAGCATACCACTGGAGCAGTACAGCAGCCCTGAAATAGTTGTAGCTCACTTTGTCTCACACGAATGCCCCCATCTGTCACACGGTAAAGGGGTCTCAGTGCCAGAAAGAATCACTTTCAATTCAGACACCTGAACCTGAGCATTGCATTTACAGCCCCTATTCTTATTATTATGACCCAAGGAGAAAGCAACACTGTTTGCACAACTACTACAACCTACATGAAGATTAAGCTATATAAGCTACACAAACAACAATCTCAGTCATTCTGCTTTAGTGCATACATATATATTTAGAGAATAATGTTTTGTCGTTTTGGTTTTTTTTTTTAAACTTAGTATTTGAAAGCAATTTACATTCTATTTTCGCCTAAAAAAGGCAATTGAAGTTTACTTCCAAGACAGTTTACAGAGCAAGTTTTACAAGTAAATACAGTTAATGGCTGTGTGATAGGATTTGTAAATTTACTTAGGAGTTAGGTAGGATAAAAAAGTTCTGTACATTCATTCCTGGGGAGGTCTTTGTCCTCCTAATTATTATTTGCCTTCAACGTGCAGTATTTATGTTAGGTGAATCTTCACTTAGGGAAGAGGGGAACAATCAGTCAGCATTGTAGACAGAGTCGTAAATTCAGAAAGTTTATCCACTTCTGCCTCTGCAGTGACAAGAAGCATCGTCTCCATCTCAAGTCACCAGGAGGCAAAGCAAAGTATTTTAGCTTTTGAAAAGGTAAGAGGATTTGAAAGAGAAAGGTTGAAGACAAAGTTTTTCTTTCATTTTTCTATGGAGATAATATAGCCAGACATTGAGACTTACACACAGATATAAAAATAATTTTGGCAATCATCCACTACACACTTCCCTTGTGAGTAAAATTAAATCAGTATCTCTGAATATTAAAGGAAGTGATACAATCACCACAACAACAACAAAAAAAACTTACTTGCCTGAACATTCACATTGTGCCACATAATTAAAAATACCTAAAACTACTGAAACTGAATAGAAGCTTCATTATTAAAAATTTAAAAACTCAGCAATTTGTGAGTATTCAGTTTCACTTTTTCTCCCTTTCAGAAAAGTTTTCGCTGTTTATATAATACAGACATTAAAAGATCTAGGTAATTACAATCGTTCTGGGAAAAACTGCACGTACACCTGAGATAATCTTACTTTTACAAAATCAAAAATCCTTCTAAGTAAAAACTAACCCCAAACTTGTACAGATTTAAAATTAAACTTATGAAGGTAAGATTCAACACAGGTTTTTAAATGCTGTAAAACACAAATAAAAAATAATTTTATCTGAACAGGTCTAATGCATATATTTTTAAGCTGTGAACAATATTTGAATGTCTAGAAACCTTTTATAATTTTTATGACTCACTCATTAATGGCAAAGAGAATTAAAATCCAATTAAAAACTGATTAGTATGGCTTTTCAGAAAGAATTATTTCCTGCAGATAATACATGAATTTTACATATGAAAAGAAATGTTGACTTCTGGGACTTGAAAATACCCCCCAAGTCACAGCAGGCTAATTATTCTTAGAAAGCCTGTAGTGATTCTAAAACTGTCTCTCCCAACCTCTCTTTCAAGATTAGGTACTACATACCAGAGATATCAATTCTTTCCACGTCTTTGTGTGTTAGATCAAAGCCAGGTAAGAGTTTCACTTGTCACTAGATTGACATCCATTGTGCAAAATGCCAAAGAACTTTACAAAGAGCAACTAAAAAGGCATATAAATCATGCCGGAATACTTATTAAAAATGCATGTTCAATAATTTAGGTTTAATAACATGACAATGCCTTTAAAACAATTTTGTTCCAATGTCTTCTATATAGTTTTACCGATATAATTCCTTTTCGTTTGAAACAAATACAGGATGTAGCGGTCTTGTGAAATTTAGCAATTGTTTTGTACTTCCATACAAGAGCGGCTGCCCTCAAACATGGCTGCTGTGATTCCACTAGGGTCCACCACAAAGTTACAGGCAGTGCTAGAGAAGCACAACGCCTCGTTCAGCCCCAGCACCCACAGGCATGAGTGAAGCAGGCATGGCTGTCTTGAGCAGCTGATCAAAGGCAATGACTGTTACCGGTTTTATTTCCTGGAACCATGTTTCAAGCATCCAATTTCACATAAAGTATTTCCTTCATTAAGTGTAAGATGAAGATTTCTCACCACACTTAAATCAACATTTGCGTTTTGAGATTTGGGGTAGAAAAGCATATGGAATTTGTAGTAGATTATGCAGCGTCGCTTACATTTTCCCAAACATCACAAATATTTTGTTAAAGGCTCACCATTTTAAAAATCCCCCACAACTATCTTTGAAAGATGACAGGAAGAGTACACTTAAGGGAGTACTCACTGGAGAAAGTTTTCCTACACAGACAGCAGCATCAGGGTGTTCAAACCTGTATTTAGGTACAGAAATAATAGTGCCTGAGGCTGAACAACACTACACCACAACACCTCCCACTGACAAGTCCAAATAGCTGCTACTCAATGCTTCGGGAAGCAAGTCACAAAGTTCTGCCTACACACCAGCAAATCTGAACACCTCAGCAGAAGCAGACAGGGAGAAATCCTCTCCTTGAGATGCCAGAGTAGAAATCTCATCAATTCAAACAGAATCATGTGTTGCCTTCCACACCACCTCCCCACTGCCCACTCAATCCCTCATAGCCTCTGACCTTAGAAAAAAACCTGGTACAAGTCTGGGACTGAAGACTATGTAGCACATCACAAGCAAAATGCCTTTTTTATTGCAGCAGTGGCATGGACCCAAGTATAAGACCAACAGTGTCCCCATGGGTAGCTCTGGCAGCCAGCCAATGGCACCTGTAAGAGTAGCTCCTACTAACCACCAGTTTTTGTATTCCTATATACAGGATGAACCAGAAGTCAGGAGAAGTAATAGAGAACTACTACCACTACACAGCAAATCCACAGGATCCGAGGTTTCCTTTTTTCAGAAGGGAATCCTCATCAATCTTCTTTAAGCCTCTTAAACTAGCTTCAAAGAAATTCTGTGTGGGTTGCAAAGCTTGCTTAATACAGAACTGGACAGGGGCCAAAGTAACTTGGTACAGTAAAAATTCATCCAAGTAAAACTCAGAAAGAAGAACACCCACTACAGACATTTGCAAAAGCACTATGAAAATAATCAAGAAACCTTTTAGAAGAAATTGTTTCACCACCCACCCACCGGGACAAAAACCAACCTCATGCTGACAGAGGGAAAGTGCCAGGAGACGGTCTTTTAGAAGAAATTCTTCCTTACCAAGTTCAGCTACCTAGCTGCAAATTACTACAGGGAGGTATCTCACAGGGTGGTGGGAGGAAGGAGGGAGGGGAAGGCAAGAGAAAGACACAGTTGAAAGTTCAGAAATCCTGCAAGACCAGCATGGCAGAAGTTGCTTTTAAATCGCACTTTTCTAGATTTGTTAAAAGGCAGCACTCCCTTTACATAAAGCCTTAGTGGTAAATAGGATCCAATCAGACATCCCCTCTACTCTACTTTAGCAACCTGAAAGACTTCTTGCCTCTTCTCTAAATGTTTATCCTCTGCCCCTTGCCGTGTGATCTCAAAACTTCCTGCAGCAGAATAATCAGCATCTCCCTCTTAGGGTGATTCCTTTTCTTTCATTAATTTGCCTTAAAGAAAACTTAGTGTACAGTGTAGAGACAGACAGATATCAGATAGATAAAATTTACCTTTTGAGTTAAATATACATTGCAGTCATGTTAAACAGAAAAATGTCCCAGGGGCCTTTGTAAGCTACAGTCTCTTTCTTGAATTACCTCTGTGCTTATGCATTCAGGAAATGTATTACTATGAAGTATTATAGCATGAGATAAGCAAAGGGCTGTCTCAATGAAACTAGCACACTGTTATAAATAAAAACATAAGTAACAGCTGCTGGCTAGTGCAATTTCTTTCATTAAATCAAGATTTACTTCATCGAAAAAATTCCTCTCTGTAGGAGAGAAAACACAACTCACTGTAATAGTGTGTAGGCATTAGAAAGTAAATATTACTCATCTCTACTGTACTGAAAATCAGTTCAAATTGTAATGAGAAACACTCTAAGGATAAAAACATAGAGGTAACTTACCGTGGGGTAAGCAAGGGGGAGAACTTATCTTATCTAAGCTACTCCACAATAACTATTCTTCTTTATGGTTTTATACTGTGGTAGGTGCACACATCTAATTCAACATGCTGAGAAAGAGATATAATAATTCAAACAGTAACTAGCGAATTCAGCTTTTCTGTTTCTGACTCCATCTTGCTCAATCAAAACTTGCTTGGTTATCTCAACACAGCCCTGCTGTTGACCTTTACGAGCTTCAAAAAGATGACACAACCACTGTTGGCTTTTTTCCCTAATACAGGGGCATCTGCACGGTTCAGGGTGCTCAAATTTTGCCTGTAAACCTGTATCCAAAAATTCTTGCACAGAACAAATTCAGTCTCGACACTGGTGATGTCAAGTGCCCAGCTTGCGTCAAAGACCCAAGAAGACCCACATATTCTATTTACACTGCCAAGAAGCTTTATTTATGACTTTCAATAACTGGACAATTTCAGAGCACTCTGCTCTCTCTTCCTTAGCAAATCATACCATGTTTATAGGCGTCAAGTTGGCTACCCAAAACCAGAGGCGCTATACATCACTAAACACCTACAGAAATTCTGCATGTGGCTAGTACAATACTGAAAAAACAGCTGTTACTCTTCATTACTATTTTCTGTTTTGAAAGGAAACAAGAGATCATCTACACTGGACAATGCATGTTTCAAAATTAGTCCCAGATCACTTATGCTGTGAATATTTATTTTGAAGAACCTACTGAAATAAATAGGTCACTTAAAAGTATTGTGAAACTTTTCCATGTGTGCTTTCTCACTCAAATTATAGCTACAAATAATTTAATTGCTGGAGATTTAAGCTTGAATTCAAAGTTACACATTGTGTAACTACATGATTAAAAAAAAGGAAATGGCAGCAGAAGAAAAAATAAAAAGTACCTTGAGAATAGTCAAGGATAAACTAAGGTCCTAGAAAGTGTTTGGGGTGCTAGCTTAGAAGAAAACAAATCTAAGAATCAGATGCTATTGATTTCAACAGTTGTGTCTTGGTGACCACCTCTTTGCTGTGAGTACTTCAGGCTCATCTATTGTTTTCAGATTTGCAGTATGCATTGTACAATGAAGAAAAATCACCCAGCAAGTAGCAAGAAATAGAATTATGAGAACGAGTTTTCCTGACACTGTTGTGAAAATACTTAGGAAAAAAATTAAACCAAAATGGGTATAAAGCAACCCAACAAAAATTTCACTTTACAATGTGATTTCCAGACAGACGTCATAACCAAGACTTTAAGGTACTTCGTAATGGGAACACCAGTAAGTGTGCTGATGCATGCCTGTAGTGCTGTTGGAACAAGGAGGAGAAAAATGAACAACAGAAGAGGAATGCCTTTGTTTTTTAAAGCCGTAAGACTACAGACAGCTTGCAACAGTCTCCTTTCTTGGGGAAAATGTGAGTAAGAAAGCAAAATTCAACAAACTTGTATCAGCCATAAGGAATTCAACTACTAATAGATCAGCAGATCAAATGTCTAATGATGTCATGTCAGCTTCAGTGAGTGCTAACAGTTCAAAAACCACTAGTAAGTAGAAGGAAAAGTCATGGATGTTCCCATTGGTAAGAGTCCCCGATTTTAGGAATTCTACCATTATGCTTTAAAGCTTTTCCTGCATTTTGTCTATTTTTAGCTGTTAGCAATGATCACTGTGCACTATTACTTTCAAAAATAATTGATAAATTGGCTAAAAAGCAAGCAGTTCAGGGAGCTGTCAGAGATAATTTATCTATCAAATTTTCCCTGTCTGTGAGAATAGCAAGCCATAGCAATTCTAATTTTTGTCTCCTGTATGTAGTTAATGCATAGTTATCATTATTAACATTCCAAACGATTTATTTTTCTGTCCTGCTTTAAAGCTGTCGTTGGTAAGGGCCCTGTGATGGCCTGCATTTCTATGCTATCCAGCACAATGGTGAATGTGGTCCATGACTAAGACTCCAAAGTGCTGCAATAACGCAAGTAAATAAAGGAGCAACAACCTTCTATTTTCTTCTCTGCAGGCTGCTGTACTACCTTAAACCTCTTTGTATCAGTTGTATGCCAAACCTACCAAATGACTGCATAAACTAGTTACCAACTTGTGTGTGCTTGGAGGCCTGCAGCTCTGAAACAAACCTCCAGCTCTGTCAGAGCTGCTTCTATTCTGAAAACACCCCAGTTACCTGGTAGCCTACAGGGACACCATTCAGAATGAGAGATGCATCCACTCTAAAGTATTTAAATGGTATATGGAGCTGTGGGGAAGCTTAATTGCTAACAGGAAACACTGAGATGCTGCAGAAAAGAGGGGACAAGGGAGTGCTTTCTGGAAAGAGTAACAAACAGAAGGCAAAACTACCTGGAAAAGTAAAATGCAATCCAATAAAGCCAGAAATGCAACATACTGTACTCTGACAGGTGCAATCACATACAGGATAGAGAACAACTAACCAAGAAATAATTCAGAAAAGTATCTTGGAGTTATAGTACATGCCAAACCGAACTTAAACAGTGAATTGTTAGGGAAAAGGTAAACCCTATACTGGGACATATAAGCCAAAGTCTCACCTGCAAGACATATAAAGTAACCCTTTCTGCTATATTCAATATTTGCAAAGCCTCAGCTAGAGCGCTGTGTTCAGTTTAAAGCACGGCACACCATATGCTGAGTATCTGAAAGAGATTCCAGGGAGAGAAAGAAGAGTGGTAGGAGGCCCAGAAAATACGATCCACTAGAAAAACTGAACAGAATGCAGGTTCTTGTTTTGTTTTAGTCTAAAGGGAAAAAAATTGCAGGGACACATGGTGACAGTCTCTAAATATGCAGCAGTTTGCTGTAACTAGAAGAGAATTACCTGTCTTCCACATCTGTGAGGGACACAAAGCAATGCATTTCAACTGTGGCAAGGGAATTTAGGTGTAACCTTGTGGCGGACACCCTGCTCCCTGTAAAAGCTTTTAAACAGTAAATACAGTGAGATACAGGGACAGATCGCCTAGGGAGACTGAAGGCTTTTAAGCACAAGGCAGACAAAAGCCAGTCGGGAATGGTACAGGCAGAAGCAACCTGCCACAGGGCTCAGGACAGATCAGCATGCTCTAGCCTTGGTAGCCACGATGGCCAGCTCTGGGACATGAGTATGCGCCCATGTCGTCACCACCTCCAACCACATTCAGGCACTGTAGTTTCTTCTCTTTCCCAGTTCTTCCATCCCTTGGTTATTACAGCAGCTCTGCTGCAGGTTTTTCTGTTCACAGCTGCAACCACCTGCTGTGCAGTAACAGCTGGTTCCTCTCTTCTTGCAGGAAAAGCCAGTATCACAGAATCATTTAGGTTGGAAAAGACCTTCAATATCATCAAGTCCAACCATCATCCATGCCCACTAGACCATGTCTTGGAGCGCCTTGTCTACATGCATTTTGAATACTTCCAGGGATGGTGACTCAACCACTTCCCTGGGCAGCCTACTCCAATATCTGACAACCCTCTTAGCAAAGAAATTTTTCCTATTAGGAAAAATTATTATCCAACCTAAAGCTCCCTTGCTGCAACTTGAGGCCATTACCTATCACCTATCCTATCACCAGCCACCAGACAGAAGAGACCAGCATCCGATCCTACCTCTTGGACTGCAATAGATTAGATAAGCTTTTGAGATTGTTTTTATCCTATTTTATATGGTTTCAAGAAGAGAGGCTTCAAAAGCAGAAGCAGAGAAGACAAAACTCTGAAAGAGAACAAGTGCCTTGCTTCTTGCTGCCTTTTACCTTTCACAAAACCATGATTGTTTGAGAGATGTGAAGGCCATCCAGGGAGTTTACATATATAATAAAATCTACAGGAACAGCTGGTTAGAACAGAGATACATTCAAAATTCACCACTTGCATTGAGAATTTGTATTAGTTAAATTTCAGAAAATGGTTTAAATAATACTTAATATTAAAAATTCAAATGTTAAAATTAAAAAAGAAAATATTTTAAAACTTGCCCATATACATATTACAGATGTGTAAAACACCTATTAACAGAGCGCACAATATTTTATTCTCAAGTATTATGGCCTTTGCTGACAAGTAAATGACTATAATCACTATTGTTCTGCAAATTTGCTTGAACTTAAAAATCATCCTGTGGCAGAAAGAGATAGATACCTGCATATATAACTCTTACTGAATGTAAATCCCCTTCCTTTGAAACCGAATGACTATTCAACAGATTTACACCACACTGTTAGCGCAGTACTGAAAAAGACAACCAGAAAAGTCTGGTTATCTTGGTGGCCTGGTAAAGGAATTCAGTGCGTTTCCCTGCTAGATCAATGGCTCAAATGCTGGCCCACACCAGTGATGACTGACAACTACAATCATCTAATGATCTTTTGCTGGCAGCTGTGTGAATAAGACTAGCAACTGTGGTCCCACAGCAATCTATCCTCAATGCAGCATTATCATCACAATTTAACACCCTCCTGGGTAGGCTCCATAAGGCAAAGTGATGGGTGGGCAGATGGATAGAAAAATTCCCACACTTGGAGAGGAGCACAATGCTAGCACACCAAAGTTTGACATTTAGCCTCAAAAAGGGACAAAGAAAAGTAGTAGCTACCACTTCTTTCTTTCAGTAGTGGACTATACATGCAGTCTCTAGCGTGTTGAAATTTTCCATTTTTATGACTGCTTGTTCTAAGCAGGAACTAAACAGCCACAAAGCAGCTTTGGAGCAGTTTTTTTGTGGGAGCATCCTGTGTGTTTGATCCTCCACTGCTGATGGAACTGGCCGCTCAATCTACACTATACAGCCACACAAACACCATGCTGATCAAAAGACAGTGTTTTGTCAGCACTTAATACTATTAGAGGTAGCAAGAGTGGGGGCTTTTTGTTGATGCTAAAGTTCTATGAACTGCTGCTACTTGTGTAATTCTTTAATAACTGGCTTGATTAAGTTTTCAAACCACATCTGAAGACTCAACTCTGAGGATCAGCAAAAAGCAGAGTAGCAAACCACTGCATTAGAACAGCAAACCATCAAAACACAGCCCCAGTGCAACACCTCATCAACGTGCAAGCACGGACAAATTTCATTCTGTGTTTCTGCTCCTGTAGAATGAAGCTAATAATACCACCTTTGAGAAATAACACTGATCTGCTTATATAAAGGGGAGAAGAAAAGTTGAAAGAAGATTCCCACTGAGAATCATTAAATAGAATTCTTACTTATCTTGTGAGTAAGGGAGTTAATTAAAACAGTAATATGTTCATGGTTAATTACTGGAGGTGAGATCAATCACAGGAATAAATATGAAAGCTGGAGAAAAAAAGAGAAGGGAAGAAATCTTCAGTGATTTGTTTAGAAAGAGGACAAGAAACAAACATTTCCACTACAACATTTTAATTTTACTCTCTGTATCAGCACAGAATCTACCTGCTGAGATTCCTGAAGGCTTTAACACACATGTTCATTTAAGGTGTCTGAGTGAATGACTTTTAAAATCTTTTTCCTGATTGCAAAATGTATTTCGCCATTTATTGTAAAAATCAAAACTATTTTTTACTCACCATTAACAATGCAATCATTTAAGACATGGGAGACTGTAAAGCAATCTTTTAAGCTCCATTACAATTGCTTAAGCTCTTATTTAAAACTCCTGTGTGTAAAAAGGGATTCTCTACACTATGTTCAATGGTTACAGCTCTATTATTTCACTTTGTGTTTTAAGGAATTCTGCATAAAAAACAGAGCAAGGAATGCAGCTTGGGAACAAGTATGCCAACTAACATCTCCATTCACTAGAAAAGCGGAAAACAAACCACTTCAAGTTCAAACAAAAGTTCTACTGAGTAAGGCATAAGAATAGTATTTCTCAATGAGTTTTAGTTAAACTACTAAGCAATCACTTGTCTCAGGCTTAAAACAAATGAATGTTTAAATGTTTTTATAATGTCTTGAGCACGAAGGTTCTACAGACTCAAACATTTTAAGAAGGTCTTCAATTCCCTGCACACTTAGCAGAAAAATAAACAAATATTAAACCTTGAAACTAGTGAATCACAAAGCCTACATGACAGTCCAAATAACCAGAGAGACTCGGATTTTAGCATTATCCCCCACGCTGTGTTGTCTGGCATTGTGCTAATTCTTCCTAAGAGCAGTTCTGTACCCCTCCATCCCAAACCACATTTCCATTGTTCTGCGTTCTGCTGAACAAAAGCTCCCAACATCCTAAACTGTGCAGCAGTCTCCTGTGGTATGTAAGAAGGGGATAAAATCACCCCAGACATTTAGGCCATAAACCAGGATTTGAACTGGATTGGTGAAGAAAGCAATGCAAAATCCTATCACTTCATCCTCTTACTTGGAGTAGAGATCTGTTTCCTACTCCAGACACTTAAGGAATATCATGCTCTGTGAGAATTACTGGGGTGAATTATCTGAAGTGCATTGGATGGTGCTGCTTAAATATAATGGGTGTAGAGCCAACTGCTGCTACTCTGCTCAGGCATAAGGATTTCGAATTTTGAGAGCATGCAAGGTCATTACAGAAAATCCTTCACTTGATACTCTTCTAGACATAAAGTCCTTCATACTGACAATTTTCCCCTTAAAATGGAATGTACTGTGTCTGCAAATATGTAACGTATTTAATATACAATCTCTTGGCTTTCAAGAAATACAGGGTCTTAAAACATTTTCAGTTAATGTTTCTTCACTGACCTGCAATTTGAAGAGGTAATGACAGATTAAAGTTGTAACAACTACATGCCAAGGGTGTAAGATGCTAAATTCACACAGGCAAACAGCTAATACTGCCACAGTTGTCACTGTGATTTTGTTGATGTCCACTAGAGCGAGACTGTTGTCTTGGTGCCAAAACCACAGCCATTGCCAAAACACTGGCAGAGATCAGAGCTGAAGACTTCAGTCTTGTTCCTGGGAGCTCTGATGGAAGCAGCTCAAAGCTCATTTTCCCCCTGCAAGAAGACGGGTGTCTGCCACACTGCAGCAAGCACTAAAACTGGTGCATTCATTCACATTCCCTCCTCCCCCTGATATTTCTTCATTTTCTTCCTTACTGCAATATGGAACCACAAGGAAATAAAAGGAATAAAATAGAAACAAACAACGATAAGCAACTTGTTTCCCCCAAGTATTAATTCTACCCTCCCATCCTGTGAGATCAAGGCAGGACTCAAACCCCAAATACTATAAGAAGCCAGAAAGTCCAACTCCTCAAAAATCAACCCCCTTTTGGCTGTGCTGGATTCTAAGAAGGGGGAAGAAAATGATGCCAAAACAACTTACTCCCCTGAAGAAAAGGAGAGAATTCTTTGTCTCTGCTCAAAATCAACGTAAAAAGTACATGCCTTCTCTGGCACGAGAGTGTTTTTTCTTAACAGAGATAGATTCAAAGCTACTGAATTTCTCTCCAAACTCCAGCGATCTATGCATATATACGTAAATAAGGGAACGAAACAGCATTAAGACCATGTCTGTAACTACACTGAATAAACAGTGACAATATCAGCTCTTGCACTGCTAAGCAGGTTAAGCTTACTACAGCTTTCACAGGACAATGCTTTCCTCTGCTGCCCTCTACTACTTTTTATATTCGTGAGGGAATCTAATGCTCATGGAATGACACCACCAGCCACGGCTAGATCCAGGAATAGCATGGGCAGGTGCTGTGCACAAGTTTCTCTTACAACTCTGCTAATCAACCTCAAGCCTGACTCATCTTCTCTCAGTGCTGTATTTTCCTGAAACAAGAGATTAACTGCTGTGCCAAACTGTACGGTGTAAAGGTCCAGTAGGAATTAGAATGATTGTAGACAAATTTTCCCTATCAATGACTCCTAACTTGAATCAGTGCTGAAATCAGGGCTTGAAGATGGGGACAAAAGACCAAACAATAAAACAATAAACTTCTCGTGAAAATTACTTCACCTATAAAAATAATAGCTGCAAAAGAAAGAGGAGGAAATTCATCCCAGCCCCAAGAAAAGAAATATACTTTAAGACTTGTCCTTTCATCTCTGCAACAATATCTAAACAGCAGCTGCTTTTAAATCAAACTAAGTTGTAAAACTAAGTTTTGTTATGAATTTCACCGTTCTTCTGAGAGTGCTAATCCAAAGAGCATCTGTTGATCACAACATCTGGTTTTGGTTCATCTCGGACTATTTTAAGGACAGTACTGGAAGGTATTAAAAGAATGGCAAAAGGAGCCAAACAACATTTTTACTGTTGCAATATCAACACTTATAAGCCTGCATATCAGCCTAAAAGTAGGTGCGTTGTGAGCCAGGCCAGACGACTTTTAAATCCATCATTGTCACTGTGAGGTGTTAATAAAAGGCATGTAAGAACTTATTTGGCAACTGTGTAAAGATAAAGGCTTTTTATTTAGAGCTGCAGTTGAGTTATTTATGCAGTAAACAGCTTATGGCAAGTGCCATTTGTAAGCTCCCGCAAAAGAGTTTTTTCCTCCTGTAAAACCTACCCTAGGTTATTTCCTGAAAAAGTCTGTCATTGTGATGAATCAAAGGGTGCAGGGAAGCAAAGACAAATTTCAAGAAGTACTTGGCAGAGGAGAAGTTATAAACACAACTTAATATATCATTTAACAAAAGTAGCCAGGATAAATTTTTGATGTGTGGCAAGCATTTTAAACACTGACTTTTTCATAAAGGTCACAGTCTTTCAAGGTAAGGGTATATGCACAAGCTACTGGTCGTGGTTTAACCCCAGCCAGCAACTAAACACCACGCAGCTGCTCACTCAGTCTCCCCGCACCCTGTGGGATGGGGGAGAAAATCGGGAAAAGAAATAAAACTCATGCTTTGAGATAAGAACGGTTTAATAGAACAGAAAAGAAGAAAGTAATAATGATAATTATAACACTAATAAAATGATAACAGTAATAGTAAAAGGATTGGAATGTACAAATAGTGCACAGAGTAATTGCTCACCACCCACCGATTGACACCCAGTTAGTCCCTGAGTGGTGATCCCCACCCCCATGCCACCCTGTTATTTCCCGAATGTGACGTCCCATGGTATGGAATACCTCGTTGGCCAGTTGGGGTCAGCTGCCCTGGCTGTGTTCCCTCCCAACTTCTTGTGCCCCTCCAGCCTTCTCGCTGGCTGGGCATGATGAAGCTGAAACATCCTTGACTTAGTGTAAACATCACCCAGCAGCAACTGAAAACATCAGAGTATTATCAACATTCTTCTCATACTGAACTCAAAGCACAGCACTGTACCAGCTACTAGGAAGACACTTTAACTCTATCCCAGCCGAAACCAGGACACTAATGCACAGTAAGTTAGACGATGTACTTGCAGGGTGTCACATAAGGCCAACAAGCTACAGGCATGCTCTTACCCTGGTGTAAATGTCAGGTACATGGAAAGAGCTTTCCCTTCAGTGCAAGGCAAGCTGGCTAATTTGTTTTTACTTTGGGTGGCCAAAGGGTAAGAACTTCACCACAGGTACTACAAAACAGCTGTTCTACCATAAATTTATTTCATGTAGTAAACTTTATCACTGGTTGACACTTGCACTGCACTACATCTATGAAACACTGTAAAGTGGATCCAAAAGAGCATAAAACAGGCACTGTGGCATTTTCCAATTTCCATTAATTCAAGTTTCATATATATGTGATACCTTACACTTCAGTTCAAGTCTTCTTAACACAGATATGTTCAAAGACTGCTAAAGAACAACAACTCATTAAAGTTTCATATATGCTACACAGACAAAGCTAGGAAGATTGCTAGTCTTAGCAGGTATTTCTTCAGGTACATGAGAATAAAGGAAGCACCTTGGCAGGAGACCTGCCTTTCATTAAGGACATGGATCAGGACAGAGGCAGCAACATTCTTTACTACTTAGTAATTCTGATGGAAATTAAAATTATGAAATAAATTCTGTAATGTTGTTCCTTCTCCTGTAATCGGCAATCTTTGCCTAGTCTCAGTATATATCTTGCATTCTTAATTTCGAGTTTCTTTCACAGTTCCCTGCAAAGTTGCCTGAGTTTTGCAATGGCTATGCAAGGCTTTCATCTAGGTTGACAGCTATTTATAAACTGCTTTGATAAGCTGCCATCTCCCTTTCCCTCCTCCAAGCAGAAGCATCGCCAAGGGTCCAAGTGGAACTCCACAAATGGAAACGAGGAGTGGAGTCTGGCAGAAGTGTGTAGCACTGGCAGGCTGAGTTACTACAAAGGTGACCAGGCAGTCCCAGCCCTGGCCCCGGCCCTGACAAACAGCCTCTTTCCCAGCTCAGCTGCGATTTCTCCATGGATATGAATGATAGGGGAAACTAATTTCCAAGATGTTGCCACACTGAGATCATTTGTTGATAAAAGGCAAAACTGGATGGGTGGTGAGCGATGCTCTTTATAAGCACTGATCCCAATGTAACTACACAGGTCACATTTCCCTAGAGCTGGTACTGCACAGGAGTGGGTAAAGAGAAAACCAGAAACAGTGATACTGACTTCCACCCCATTACAGCCTGGCGGTGACACTCTGCCAGTGATTTACAAAGTAAAGGTTTCCAAGGGCATAGCAACAGCATGCTTTCTCCTTGAAATTATTTGTATTACTGTTATACTTTACCTTAATTTATCATGTAATTGATTTAAATGTAAAATGAGATTTTGTTTTTCCTAGACATTTATGTAATAAAATTCAATTTACTAGAAAAACACATTATTTCTAATTTATGGCAACCCCTTCTAGACCCTTTTTAATTACATAGGTATTTGTGTTCCATTACCATCCTTCTGAGTTTGATGGCAGCATTACAATTGTACCAAGTTCTTTCCTAAAAAGAATGCTGTTTTCTTTCTCCTTCCCAGCTTACTATACCCTGAAGTTATCCTGCAGAAGTCCCTTAATGAATTTGAGTGAAGCAGTAAAAACATTCTCTGTGGGAATATTTCCAGCAAACTCTCCTCTACAACATTCTTGCTTCTGTCTGGAGATGCAGAGACAAACAGATGGGTCTGTTTACAACCACCTCATGCACTACTGTCTTTATGCTTTTAGAGAATCTGCCCTGTGTATGTGCCAGAGGCAAAATAAAAAAATATGATATTAAGAAAAATATCTAATCTCCTTCTAAAGACTCCAAGCCATGCTGTCACACTGTTGCTTAACTTTATCTCCTAGGTCATTTCACCTTTTTCCAGGCTAAGCTTATTTAAGTTCCACTTCAGGCACTGGATCTTCTTATACTTTTGTCTACAGAAAAAATCCTCTATTCTGCTCTTACTGTACAGATACCCAATCCCACATATAAGATAATTAATCTACCCTCCAATATTTCTTACTATAAATTTCTTCTATAAATTGCAGGTATTAAATATGCTAAGCATCACAATATAATGACTGTTTTTCTAGACCCCTAATTATTCTGGTTCAGTCACCACCCCTGGAGGTATTTAAAAGACATGCAGATGTGGCACTTAGGGACATAGTTTAGTGGTAGACTTGGCAGTGTTAGGTTTATGGTTGGACTCAATGATCTTAAAGGTCTTTTCCAACCTAAATGATTCTATGATTTCAACAAATTTCTATGAACTTTCTCTAGAAGTTCCATATCTTTTTTAAAGTCCTGACCAGGGCATAGTATTTTATCAGGGGCTTACTAAAGCTGTCTTTAGTGGGAAGATCACTTACTAAAAATATATAATTTACATAATCCTTTTAGTCACAATACCTGTTATGAGGTCAAAGCAGTTGTCTATGAAGAGCCCTGTATTTTTCTGAACCTGTTCCATATCAACTGTATCTTACACTGTTTTCCATAGCAGTAATTTCTCTTAACTCCGTGAGCCTTAAACTTAGCTAATTCTTAAATGCCTTCACTTATGTGTGAGGAATAGGTATCTCCAAAGGAGTGTCCATGCTGCTAAACTGAGATACATGTCTAGTGCACCTACAATAGCATTTCAGTTCAAAACAAAAGTGTGGTTCTAAAGCAAGTCTCCTTACCACTCTCACTTCCAGCAGCAGAAAGGTTTCAGTGTACACAGACTGGATTCCTTCTGGATGAAACTCAAGCAGCAGATACACGCCAGGAGTGCACCAAAGGTACTTCAACCAATAATGGAAATTCAGTTCACAGGACAGGACTACAGCTGGTCCAAAGTAAAACTCTCAAAATGGACAGTGGATCCTCCGCACAAGCCATTTCACTCCTGTGATTATTATGCCACACTGCTTGTTACTGTAGATGCAGCTTATGACCTTCCAGGGATGCAAAGGGGGCTCTGGGAGACCAGCTGACACAACCTAACTGATTTCAGATTCTGAAGTGTTATAAATCTCTCCCTGGTTCCCAGATGTCCTACCCTCACTTGGCTATACTGAAATGTAGATTGTCGTAATGGGACCATTTAACAAGCAGTTCACATCTTTATGAATCAGCAACCTGTTGTCCTTCTTACTTTGTTATCTGCCAGTCTTTGTTGACTCCAAATATTTTATAAGCAAAGATTTTATTCTCTAGATCCCTGTGGAATTTACTGAATGGCACTAGACCTTGGTAGGAAAGACCTCACTCATTTCTCTCCATGTTCATGTCTCACAGAACCAGTTTGTAGATCATCCATGTCTGTAACTCCACTTGTGCAAACTTTTAAATCCAGGGCCCTTTGTTTCACCAAGGCAAAATGCCTCTTATGAAATTTGAGCCTTTCATGGCTTTATAAACCATCCATGCAGTCTTGCCCTCCCAAGAGGCACCAGGCATACTTGTCAAAACCTGTTTTTATGAAACCATGCTACATGAGACATATGTTTCTCTTTCAATTCTTTATTCATGGAGTCCCAAAGAATCATTAGAACCTTGGGAAACAGTTAAAACAGAATATTAATGCAGTGCTAACCTACTGTTTATTAAGTACTGAAGCAATATCCCATGGACCCAGATCCTATGGTAGTAGGTAGTATACATAGAGAATGCAGGGGTCTCTATCCCAAATCATTTAAACATCTAATACTAAAGGCTGTTAGACCTGTACGATAATTGTTCATAGGGTTTTACATTAGAAATATTTAGTACATATATGTATGTATTTTAAATTGCTTTTAACTTTGGCTCCTTGTTCTAGTTGTTCCAGCACTGCAAGCAAAGGGTCTACTAATCCTGCTCTTATGAAAATCCAAGTGAGTTGCTCTGAGTGTAACTGCACCGATGCATTAATGAACACAACATACTATGACACTTCTTGGAAAGGTGGACAGAATGGGAAATTCTTACACAGCATGAACGAACATGATTTTCCTGTTCATATCACTAGATATTTTCCTGCTTTCCTTCCAAATAATCATGGTTAAGACCTTTCATAGTTCTATAGCAGATTTCATATCTGATGCCAGCTACAAATGAATCAATGCATTTCCTTCTTTCCTCCCAATTTCTTCTTGAGGTCTTACTAGAGATCCATAGTATGAACTTGTGGCAAAAATCATCACTATTCTTATGCAAGAGTGGTGGGGTCAGATGTGTTTTATCTGTTGTTGCCAACTCCCATGGTGGACCCCAGAATGCTGTGGAAGTGCTGGGAAGACAACTGGCTATTCCAATTTCTCCTGTTTCTTCACTGCCTCTTAAGCCTTGCCCTATCACACACTTGCCTATTGGAGCCATGTCAAGTTGCCCTGGTAGAAGAAATAACATAAACATGGAAAAGCAGCAGTTTGGTGTTAACACAAATATCAAAGAATATCATAACGTGGCAAAAAATTAGAGAGCAGACTGCCTCATGATGTGAGATGACTGAGGATTGAGTCTGCCCCAGTTACTTGCAGTGGCATCTTCCAATCTCTGTAACATGACTTGGTGGAATTCCTTCAGAGTGCACACAGACCTGCAACCCAAGAGCTGATCAAAGCAGTCTCACCCTTAGTCAAGTGCAATTTTGTTAAACTCTTGCATAAGTGATTACAGCAAGACAGCAGGATTCATGTTTACTACCTGAATTGTCTGGTAAACCGAAGGATCAAATCCTTTCACTGTCACCTCCCGGAAAACTCTTGGCTCCAGTTCCTCTTTGGTCAGATCACAGTGATATATAATACCTAAAATAGAGTGCAAGTTTGTCAGTTTAGGGTATGTCCATCATTAAAATGATGCCAGTTTAGGCGCTGTGATGGAATAATGGATGGCAAAGGTAACTCAGCAGGGTGAAACAGTAGCTCCGGAGGCATTCTTTCAGTTAATATATTATTTAACACATACATACATGCACTTCATCTAGGAAGGGTGCAAAGGCTTTCTGTACAGAAAGAATAGTTCTCACAGCCCATACACAGCCAGGTATCCAAATGGGGTTAAGCAAAATGGAAAAAAGATTTGTTTTCATAAAGTTATATAGCACTTAATAAGAATGATAATGTTGGAAGAAAGAAGTATCAAGTCAGTTTCAAAAAACATCTCCTCTAAAGCCACCAGTCTGAGGATAAATATATCAAGGATTTCACCCAAGTCAACATTTTTCTATTTATGATAAAATATTTTGAAATTACAAATCAAATGGACACTTCAACAATGGAAAGAGCTGAGCAGCCAGTTGAAATTGTTGCAGACTAGCACAGGTTAGTTATGTAACTGAACACCATTTGGTCTCATGTAATTTATTTTACATCTTGACCCTGCAGGTTGGAAGGCAACTTCACTTGCTTGAGTTGCACCTATCATTTCCACAAGATTGTGCACATGAGAAAATTTATGTCTATAAGCAGTATAACTTCCAGGTTGCAGCAGAGGCAGAATCACAGAGACTGTAGCAATCTAGACATTACACAGATGTGTAATTAGCCAAGAAGAATTTTGCATTTAGACTATAAATCATGTTTCCTGTCATACAGTGTGACTATTGTTGTGTTTGCACACTGGTTAACATACTATAAAATCCTAATATTCATGGATATACTACACATACATATGATACATAAAACTAACCTCAGCATTAATTATTCTTTGGTTTTCTACTTTAAAACAAGCTGGCCTCTGGAAAATTTTAAATGTATATTAGGGAAAAGAACACTAAAAGTTAAGGCAACAAACCCTCTACACAGATCTTCAATGTAGTAAAATTAACCAAGGTGGACAGGACTTGATTGAAATACTGCTGTATTATGTATATTTTAGATACTTTCAGGAAACCAGGAGTAATTATTACAGAGGTTACGGCTATTAAAAATTATATTGAAACATGAAATAATGAGGAAACATATCTAATACAAGGGAATTGCCTCATTAAATCACTTTTATAGACTGTGGAAAATAAAAAAGATACAGATTGGCAAAGGAACACAGATGAAAACCAACATTCTAATACCTAATAAAGCTTCTTTCCACAATGGTGAATTAATAGGGGAATAAAAGTAGGACTACTCCAATCTGCTGGGGATTTTTTTTTTTTTCTTCATTTGTCACAAAGTGACTAGCAAGCCTAACGCAGGGTGACATATACAAACAAGCATTAAAGCAGCATTTCCCTTAAAGATTAGGGTCCAGAAAGCGATGTGAAAGCACAAAGGAAAGCACACCAGGAAGTAACAGGCAGAGCAGTCATTTGACAGATACACAGCTGCCCAAGCTGGATAATGTAATCACAAACATTACACACAGAGCAGGCAGGATAGCTGCATATTAGGAAACCACATGATAAAGTCTTAAGTACAGTCATAGACTGCTTTTCAGGAGTCAATCAACCCAATATTACAGTAACAGGCAATTGAACTCCTGGTACTGCATCTCTTGTTCTGTTGTATTTTTAGTGGCATGGCAGTTGATATCAAACACCACAGTAATGTTGGGGCCTGCACTCTTTTGCTGTGTGCTAAACATAGGTGAGCACTCTAGTGATTTGCATAAACGTCTTGTTGGAGTGGACAGCAGAGGTAACCATATTTTTCAGGGAACAGAAAAAAAATTTTTATGGTGTCAGCATCTATGGTTTTAGAACTACTTTATTCATTATTTCATATATATGTTTACTATTAGTTTTGTTGTAGGTATTAAATACCAATGTGTTAACTTGTTTCTTATTAGAAAAAAATATTAGTGCAATTTAATACAAGGGCAAATTATATTGATTTCCAATAGTAAAGTAGGGAGATCTAGGTTAATTGTGGACAAGCCTGATGCATTTTGTCTGGTTATTCCACTGATACGGTGAATGGAAGTTGCATGCAAATTAAAAAATATCCACACACCTACCTAAAAATTACCTCTCTGCTCTGCTTTCCTCACCCTTTCCTTATTCCCATACACTCAACCTCCATTTTTTCCCTTCCTCTTTCTTCTAAGATTCCAGGTCACTCTGCCCAACTCAGAGCTACACCATGGCAAATTCTTTGCAGATGCTAAACACATAGATGAAAAGGAAAAAAAATGCTTAAGCAACCAGCAGACAGTGAGAGCAGCCATTGTTGGCTGGCAAGCCATGGGCTAAACCAGATCGCCGGGCACTTCCCCTCCACATGTTTAGCAGCTGCAGAGACTCTACTGGCTCAGCTGTGATGAACTGTGCTGGCTTGTAAGACTGCCAACAAGGTGGGATGTGAGGAAGTGAACTATCTGAACCATCAAGTTGGGATGAAGTTAGAGGTAAATGCAAGACTGTCCCCAAGCTCCTCTCCAGTTGCCATGGCTGCAATGATCTGAAGTTTGTTTAGAAGGAGGAACTGGAAACATATCTTATTTCTAGTTATGTAGACAGTAAAATAATAATAGGAAATTCATCACACATCTGCTAACCTTGAAACATAATTTTGGTAATTTGACACAATCATTTCTAGCAAAACCAGCAAACCTATCAAAACTATTATACAGCCATTTTACAATGTGGCTGTGCTCTAAATGAAACATAGCAAAAATATACGTCAGATGCTATAAGAACATTTTTGATCATCTTGTGATTCATGATCACTCACAACCCTGGAAAAGATACAGACTCTGGAGCCTATGTCCCCCCTCTCCATATTTGAATCCTGTCCTGTATTAGGTATTGATTGTTTGGGCCACAAAGAAAGAAGGAAAGAGAAAGAGCAAACAGCAAATACATTTTCTTGCTATATATTAACTTGACAATTGCGCAGCAACACCCTTCCTTTTCAAAATCCTGGAATACTCATGGGTGTGCCACACATATTACATAATGCTCTGGACAGCTCTGGCTTTGCAGGATTGTACAGAGAGGATTCCTACAGCAACTGAACAACACCAAGTGTTGTAAAGACAGATAGTAAAGATGGTCTAATGAGGCTATGCATAAATGAATCACAAAGCTGTCAGAGAAATTTTTGTGACTTTTATGAATGTCCTTAAAATTGTGATGAAAATAACATTAAATACATTAACAATTATCTTCAACAGAATTTGTAAACTTTTATCTTGCTGTATGAAGCAAGAACCATGAGAATGCTACAATTTCATCTCTAGTACAAGCCAGCCCTGAGTAATTTCTCAATGCAGGTCTCCCAAACATTAGTACGCATGTTATTTCGGCATCATGGAGCAAGGACTAGTGCATTTTGAAGTGCACAACCACTACTTACTACATGGAGGGGAAGTAGCTTTATCTGCATCTTAGACATACCTAATGACCACTGAAAAACAGAAAATGAGAAGGATATTGTTCCCAGGAAAAGGAACAACTAAAGGGAAAAAAAAAAAACAGTCTTACCTGGAGATAAAAAGGAAGTAAACTGATAGAATATTTCGGTGTCCTTCTTTTGGCCACTATATCCCACAATACTGCCGACCTCTAGAGGGAAAGTCTTGAGAAGTGCACCAGTAGCTAGGTCATGAAGTTGCAGGATATTCTTTACGTCATGCAGATAGCACAAAACCAGGAAGTTGGACCTCACACAAGCAACCCATTCTGTAGAGTGTACAAAGGAAAAATAAAGCCACAGTAATACAGTAAAAAAATTGTAAGAAAGAAAACAAATCAGACAAAATCTGATTCTAAAATTCTTTAGCATACCTAAACACATGCACCAGAATTTGACATGCATTGAATTTAACTTTTAAATCTTTAGAATTCACTTGCCTTCTGAAAGAAAAAAGCAAACCCCAAAGTAAAGGCTGACATTCTTTTGAAATGCACTAACCATGCCACTTGAAGCTAATTTATGCAGATAAAAGAATAAAGAATCACTTAACCAAGATGCTTATGCATTTGGGGTGCTTGTAGATCAATACTGCTCTTAAATATCACATATTTCAATGCAAAACCCAAGCAAAACATTGATCTTTGCCAGCAACACTTATGGAAACGCCTGAAAATCAAAACAATCATTATGATTTAGACTCAAGCTAAACTAGTAAGAACAAAAAGACATGTGATCCTGTTTTGCACATTGAAGTATAGAATCTAATAGTTACTATTCATGTTGTTTTATTGCCTAAGTATTCAGGAGGCTATTCTCATAAGCAAGCTCTAGCAGATGTAAGAAATGGGCTATTCTGAGGTGGTATCCTCAACACACCATTTAAAAAACCCCACATTTATTCAAGAAGCTAATGTTGTTAAACAGCATTCTCGAGACTCTAAGGCAGTAGAAATGGGATGCAGCACAGTGAACTCAATCTGGCAAAGGACCCAGGAACAAAGTGCTCTGCAGAGGTTCACTTCCTTTATGCCTCTCCTGGCACTCCTCAGCTGCTGCAGAGCTGCCCACCTCAGCTGTGCAGGAACAATAGCTTCTGGTTCACAGAACCTTTCACTTTCTGAATTTGCTCCTCAGGGGAATTACTAGAGATATATGAACTTTTTAATGGAATGCTAATTTTTTTAATTGAACTTTGGAAAATCCAAAATAATTTAAAAAAAGCTCTGGGCTGCCAATTTCTACAAAAATCCCTGCAGTTCTACTGACCATCTCACTTTGATCCCCACCCTTTATGTCCTATGAAATGTAGAAACTATTCAGTGCTCCAGTTCACCCAAAATATATCATATAACATATTCTCTCCTGTCTCCTGTGTCATTGGCTTTAGATCTTTAGTGACAAATGTATTTATTTATGCAGACAGGAAAAAGGCTGAAACCTCTTCATCTCTCTTAGTATTTCTGTCATTTAAGAAACCAGTTATCTATCCTACTTTGCAAAAAAAGTATTTCAACTTCTAATTAATTCACAACTCAAATACAAACAAGGTTGAGAATCAAGAAAAAAATATCTGGAAGGAAGGAATGAAGGAAATTCTTTTTGTTTATAGGACTAGGTGAGGTGGTGATTCTTGTGCTCTTCCAATTACATATGTGCAACTTCTCCCCTGACAAGTCAGACTGGAAACCTACATCATGGGCAAGGTACCAGCATTGGACAATGCCTTCTCTTATCTGCTGGAAGCAAAAACCAAACAGATGGAATCAAATGAGAAAGAAAAATCAGGTTGGACTGACTGAGGCATGCTGTAATGTCAAAGTAGCACTGTGAGATGGAAAGTTTAAAATACCAGCATCAAAGGAAGAGATATTGAAAACAAAACAGAAGCAAGGCAAAATTGACTGAATTTAGTTTTACACTCTTATGTTATTCACATTTTAACAGTTCTTTCCAGTTTCCCCAAAGTCCTATAAAACCAAATAATTTGAATTCACAGAGTTGCACTGAAGACAGTTTTATAAATGCATCTTTGCACATTTGGGTTCCAGAACAAAAGTTCAAAGTTGTATCATGTGCCCCTTCCATTAAGGGTAACAAACTCTTTCTGAACTGAAGGTCAAAACTCATTATTCTGTAACAATTAGCCTCTATAACAGTCCCAGCTTTCATATACAGTTCAGGTCTGTCAAGACCCTCTACAGCTCAAAGATCTTCAAATCCTAGTAGCTCAATAGAGTCCACCTTCCTTTTAGCTTGTTCCTGAGGGACCACTGAAATTTAACACTAGTCTGACTTTCTAGCCATGTGAATTTGTTACATAAACACCAAAATAAAGCTTTACTACTCCCCGCTTCCCAAAGACCTCCACTGATTATTTTTTTTTTAATCCACAGACTTTAACTCCCTCATGAGCTTCTAGCCTAAATCTGGGAATCTTCTAATCAAAGCCCCAGAGTACAACACTAATTGAAATTTCTACCATGAAGCCATGACCTGAAATAGTAAGATACAGCACAACATAACAATGTTTATAAATTAGTAATTGATGTGTAATTTTAGCTCTGGAGTGGCTTGAATTTCTTAAGTGAGGCTGGAGAACAGAATAAACTCTATAAGTTTAATTGTTACATCCAATTATGTATTTTTAAATATAGAATCATTCTTGGCTGTATGAACAAGGAGAAAATGCAGTAATTCAAAATATTTATTACATTGTCACTGCACAAATCTGCCAACATTCACATGTATAACTAGTTTATTAACACAAAATATGAATTAAAAAAATAGCATCCCTACAGTAACACACCATTTTTGCCTGCAGAATTAACCGCTCTGCAATGAGTATGGGATCCCATGAACTCCACTGGTATTCTCAGTAAAATCTAACTAAAATGTCCGGTTTTACTCTCAAAATTTCTTGATCCTTAAAGTTTCGTGAAATGGATTATAGACATTCTCAGCTCAACCTCAAAGGTATATAATATGTAGTTTTCCTTCAGGAAAAATACTACTCAAGCAATCTTTATTTTAAAATTAAATTGTGATGACCCTTAATTCCTCACTAATCATTTGATGAAGTATTGCAGTTTAATGGATGTTTTAATTAAAAGTGAAAGTACATTATTACTTTGACATATATATTACAAAGAGATACTACTCTTATTAAAAGGATTCAGTTCCCCAGGTGTAAGGCTGCTGGCTTACACAGGGATTCGTGCTATTGAAGAACTTGCCTAGGAAGCAGCAATATTAAGCCTCTATCAGCTCTTTGGTTTACAAATCAGATGCTCTCAGCAAGGTGAATATACAGATGAGAAGACAGCACAAAAGATTTTGAAATTACATTTAGGAACACCGCTTCTGTGTATAGTAATAACATGTGTTATAACTGGTTTTAGTGCATTGCTAACTTCCTCCAAAACTTACAGTAATGGAAGCTACAAAGGAATGCAAAAATCAAAACAGAGCAGAACATTGAAGCAGACTTGAAAGAGCAGAAGACAAAAAAAGACACTAAGAACCAACACATATACATAGCAAGCTCAAACAATGCTGAATTATTAACAAGAGCTATTTTTTGACTGCAAGCTACAAGCTGAGTCTCTGTTACTCCCATGCTTGGCACTGAGAACTGCAGATACTGCCTAGTTTGTTGCATTAGCAGTCAGCCTCCTTGGTTCTGCTCATGCTTTGCAGAACGCATCCTGCATGCCTCTACTTCCTGGAACCTTTCGAGATTGTGTGCTTGCAAACTTCTCTAAAGGCTAAAGGCTAAGCCTGACAGCATTGCTGTAGGCTCCCTTTATAGACAATGGGCAGAATAAGCACCTTTAGAATGTAATTCACGCAATTTTTCTGGATACCCTGTTCTGGGATACTGTGAATTGCTTGCTGAGCAGTCTGACTCACAGAAGTGTTTTTTTTTAAAAAAAGCTAACCATCCAAGGCATCACCAATGTATAGGGTGAGTTTATTTTCAGTTAATACCAATGAACAGAGCAGTTATTCTCAGAGTTACACCTAAATTTATCACCTGTTCTCCAGCATACTTACAATACCCATCAGGCAAAGGATTTATTTTAATAAACAACAGGTTTGCCTTTTCGAACCTGAGCCTCTTGGCTCAGGCATCAGAGAGATGGACACACTTGGAGGCACTAATAAGTACCGAAAGCAGGTGTGAAGAATTATCCTTGGTACACCAATTTCTCTTTGAAGATGACAGTGACAGCCTTGATGAATACAATAGTTTACAATTCTTCAGTAGCTAAATTTGGGCTAGGGGAATTATACTTCTTAACAAGGCACAGAAATCTAAGCTGAACCACCTCTAGAAGTTCTAGTTGAACCTTTTAAAAATTAATATACTGCTACTTTCCAAAACCCTCTTTATTTTGACAGCTTTCATTAGGGGCAAAGGCATGCCACTAAGTTGGCAACTGCAACATAGCTATGAACAATATTTGGAACAGTTTCAGGAAAAAAAAAGGTTGAATCCTCACAAACATCTGTACCACTAAGTCTAATTACTTATGACAGTTCTGACCTTTCATTTCTGCAGCAGTAGTTACAGCACATGAAGTATACAACTGTACAAACATGCTTTGACATAGGCTGAAATGTTGATAAAGAACATTCCAAGCTAGAAGAGCTAGGCAGCCGTAAGTCTTTAGCAGAAACTACTGAGTTACTTGCTGAACAATGTGCTTGTGCATCCACTCAACAAATAATGAATACATTTCAATGGACTGTCAAAACTTTAGGTGGAAAATAGACCTGGAAGGTCATTTTGGTTTCTTTGGTCATCATAGACAGTGACCATAAACTTCAGTGTCTCTGCACATGAGCAGGTATCCATGCAGATCTGAATTAAAGGGACCCATAACAACCACTCAAGGCTAGTTATGGGTAGTCTTGCAAGCAAAGCAGGAGCAATTTACAAAATAAACCAGGAAAATGTTGATGTGCTCTCACAACATAAAGCATGTATCTTTTCTCTGAGACACCATCCCCAGTGACAGCCTGCCACGTTTAAGTTAATGGAAAAGCTCCAACCAATTTCAATAAGACAAGGATTTTATACCCCACATCCTCTCAGTATGAGACACACAAAGAGAGACAGAGTGGGGAGCAAAGCTCTTCTGAAGCTGCAAACATCAGGAGTAATGCTTCCTTAAGTAACCTACAGGTTTTAGTCATCTGCGACTGATGCAGGTTTTCCATGATAAACAGTTAAACACAGCCACAAAAGCCCTATCAGGGGAGCAGAATAAAACTTTCAGTTAGGGACACACATCTGGAGCACATCCTCTCCCCATGACCCCAGTGACTGAGGGAATGTATCTGGCTTAGCCAGATCTTAGGGGATGCTTTTTGTTGCTGGCAAGCACTGGAGCTAAGCCACATACCAGTTGGTTTGTTTTCAGTTTGCTGGGTTTTTTCCGCCTCCACATTTCAAAGTAGAACCTTATCAATCTGCTCTTCTGCATTGCAGCCGATTTCCTCCTCTCTGCCATACTTCTGCACTAGCCATCTCAATAGGATACTTCCTCTGGGCTATACACAGAAGGTCACACAACTGCTCCTCAAAACAGTCACACAACCCTTCACGCTCCCACTTTGCAAGCAAAACTCCCAAGTGCGTAAAGCTATGGGTACTCTGAAAAACACCACAGAGTAACAGAGTGAACAAATTTCCTGACAACTGAGATGAAGAGGAGGGATTAGTAACACCCATGCACATCCTTGTCATTCAGGATCAACAGTTTTGTGGTACTCATTCCAGACTTTCCCTCCTGGTTTCATTACAGTGCCAGAAGATAGATTTCAGTTGCAGTAACTCCCCTCCCCAAACTCTTAAGCATTTATGAATTAGCTAGCAGGTTAGAGGTAATCAGAAAAACATTCTTTTTCACTTGGTGTGCACATTCTAGCTGAGGGAAGGGAAGCATTTTACATGCACCAAGTTGAGCTGTGCAGATGTGTACACAGTACAGCAGCTTTGCTGCTGATTGTTAAATGGCCAACTGAGATTTAGGGAACTGTTCAAGATCACTCACCTTGTCTATGACACTTCCAGGAATATGTCTTATTTCTCAGCCCTCCTTTCTTACGAGATCTATTCTGTTTTTCTTTTCATTGTCACAAGTACGGGGCTGGATATAACTACGACTCTCAAGTTGCCCTGCTCTACCAATATTGGGCATTTTTTGGGGGGATGG
>JANZLQ010000013.1:19978167-20027298 GCA_026212715.1 Elanus axillaris
GTCCAACTGAGGAGGGGGAGTGATAGAGCGGCTTTGGTGGGCACCTGGCGTCCAGCCAGGGTCAACCCATCACAACCTTCTTCCAAAGGCCATAATCTCTCCTTTTTTTTCCTGAGTTCCAGCCAAAGTGCACTGATCAGCCAGGCCGATCTTCTTCCCTGACGGCTCATCTTTTGGCACATGGGGAAGGCCTGCTCCTGCGCCTTTAAGATTTCCTTCTTGAAGAATGTCCAACCTTCCTGGACTCCTTTGCCCTTCAGGATGCCTCCCAAGGGACTCTTGTCAAACAGCTCCCTAAACAGGCCAGTGTGCCCTCTGGAATTCCAAGCCAGCAGCTCTGCTGACTGCCCTCCTTCTCCAAGACTTAAAAACTGTCATTTCATGATTGCTATGCCCAAGACAGCCTCCAACCATCACACTGCCCACAAGTCCTCCTCTGTTCACAAACAACAGGCCCAGCAGGGCACTTTCCCTAGTCAGCTTACTCACCAGCTGTGTATCTTCCACACACTCCAGGAACCTCCTAGACTGTTTCTTCTTCTCTGCCATACTGTATTTCCAGCAGACATCTGGTAAGTTAAGTCCCCCAAAAGAACGAGGGCTAACGATTGTGAGACTTCTTGCAGCTCTTTATAGAATATTTCGTCTGCCTCTTCATCCTGGTTGCATGGTCTATAACAGAATAATGCCATGATATCTGCCTTGTTGGCCTTCCCAGAGTCTCACCCATAAACACTCAACCCTATCATCACCATCATTAAGCTCTAGACAACCAAAACACTCCCTAACATACAGGGCTACCCAATGCCTCTCCTTCCTTGCCTATCCCTTCTGAAGAGTTTAGAGCCATCCACTGCAGCACTCCAATTGTGCGAGTCATCCCACAATGTTTCAGTGATGGCAACTGTGTCACAGTTTTCCTGCTGCACAATGGCTTCCAGCTCCTCCTGTTTGTTGCCCATGCTACATGCATGGGTGTAGATGCACTTCAGCTGGGCTATTGATCCTGCCACCTTTTGAGGGGGAGAAGCCCCAGTTCCTATGTGACCATTCTCAGTTGCTGCCGTGATTTCTAACACATCAATAACCCTTGTGTCTTTGCTGCTGCATGGCTGTCCTCCCCCTACCTCCACTGAGACAGCAGACTGAAGAACCTCACTAGCACAATCAACAGTTAAACTCTATAACTTAAGTTGTAAGTGGATTATTATTTTTTTTCCTCAGTTTCAGGAAAATGGATTAAAACCACTCATTCGCCACATCATTTCTGCTTTTTGTTTCCCACTAAATAGAAAGCTCTAACTCCCCACTAAATAGAAAGCTCTAACTCCCCACATTTTATTTTCTTAAAGAATCATCTGCATCCTTTATAGATTTCATTTTGCAACATTAACTTATCTACATAGCCTATAGTATATTTAAAATGGCTTAAACTTTATAATACAAATGTATACATATATTTTTATGTATTTACACATATATGTATATCTGTGTACATATATATACACACATGTTAAGTTTTGAACACCTTTGCTATAGCAGAGAAGTATGTTTTGCCTTTGTACTGTCAATCACCAACTGAAAATTTGTTCACTTGCTAGTGGTACCTGGCAACCTCTATTCCATCTCCACAAACTTTAATCATATGATACATATAAAGCTTTTCATGACAGGGGAAAAAAACCCAACTCTAATCTCATGGTGCAATTTAAATTCTGTCTAGTAGTTATACCTTCTTTTAGTATTCTCCCATTTATATTTTCTCCTTTCTGTTCTTGGATTTACCCTATACACTGTAACAGGCAACATTCAACTCCTGCATGTCACATTGCCATAATTCACAAGTACTTATTGAAGAGATTCTCACTGTATTTCCCATCATATCAGATAGCATCCTGTATCTCACAGTGACGACTGCTGGATATTTAGATATAACAGAGAATCCAGTATTAGGCTGCAGTCATCTTTCAGAATATGTTCGTCATAGTTTAACCCCAGCCTGCAACTAAGCACTACACAGCCGCTCACTCACCTCCCTCACAGTGGGATGGGGGACAGAATCAGAAGGGTAAAAGTGAGAAAACTCATACATTGAGATAAAGATAGTTTAATAGGGAAAGCAAAAGCTGTGTGCGCAAACAAAGCAAAACAAGGAATTCCTTTCACCACTTTCCATGGGCAGGCAGGTGTTCAGCCATCTCCAGGACAGCAGGGCTCCATCACACCCAACGGTGACTTGGGAAGACAAATGCCATCCCTCTAAACGTTCCCCCTTCCCTCTTCTTCCCCCAGCTTTGTATGCTGAACATGACATCACATGGTCTGGGATATCCCTTGGGTCAATTGGGGTCAGCTGTCCTGGCTGTGTCCCCTCCAACTCCTTGTGCCCCCCCAGCCTCCTCGCTGCTGGGGTGGGGTGAGAAGCTGCGAAGCCTTTGGCTCTGTGTAAGCCCTACTCAGCAGTGATGAAAACATCCCTGTGTTATCAACAGTTTTCAGCACAAATCCAAAACACAGCCCCATACCAGCTGCTATGAAGAAAATTAACTCTATCCCAGCCAAAACCAGCACAATGTTAGAACAATATGAATTTGCTTTAGGATAGCTACAGTACACAGCAAATGAGAGCAGGGCAGAGCAGATCATGGCTATACATTGATGCACTGTGCCCACCCTTCCCATCCATCTTGGCGGCTCTATCCTGAAAGCACAAACATACACAAGAACCTCAGTGCTTCGGAGATTTCTACCAGCTAGAGCATCTCCAACTGAAATAGTATTACTTCACCTGCAAACCTTGAGCCACTGCACTGACGTTAATCTCTTGCTTCCTACCTCCGGTCAGAAGCTGCATAAACTGTGCATCTTCACTTAATTTGCACCTTCCAGCTGCTAAAGACTTGTCTTCAGAAAGATTTGTGAAATTATGAGTCAGCTACCCTGTTCTGTAGACACTTCTATAGACATTACTCCTTCTGAGACCTCTGACTTTGCTCCACCACCAGCTTTCTTAAAGAAGCAGACAAAACAACACCCCTCAACCCAACTGCAAAATGTAAGAGACTAACAGACCATGCTTGTGTGTAAATAGCTAGCTATTCCTCCCTACATTTTATTGTCTGTATTTGGTACCTAATGAAGAATTAGTTAGTCTAACAATTAACAAATTAGTAACATACACACAGCTGCACACACACAGAAGTATTTTTAAGGAAAAACAGTGCTGTTTCTCATGTTTCCAATGTCAAAAACTTTTTAACGTTACAATTTCTGAGCTTGTTACTCTGGATACCAAAGAAATTTTAGTTTATTTTTTAAAATAATATGAAAAGTTCTATCCGTAACATAAAATTTCACACCATTTGTCACCAGAGAAAAGACCTTTGAGGACAGGAACCACAAAATGTTTAGGATTATAACAATTCAATATAGTCATCATCCTTTTCTGATGTCCCAGAATACTAACAAAACCAAACAAGTAAGGTGGTAGTAGTCAATATGCTGACTAACAGAAGTTTATAACGTAAAAAAGTAACAACTATGTTCGCAGGCAGATGAAGGTTAATCTTTTAATTTTCACTAGTGTTACTCATACTAGCCATCAGCTTAATTGCATGAGGTTGCACTGTTGAAGGTGCAGTCACTACATACAAAGTATCTGAGTTTTCATGAAGAAGCACATTTTTATTGCTGAATACTGGTTCACTAATGCAAGTCAGATCCATCAGACTTATTTAAGAGACTCCTCAGACCCTGAAAATCCATATACAAATCCATATACTCAAAGGCTTCCAAATTTCAAGTATCCTCTACGAGAAAAGATTTTGAAAACCAGGCATTTATTCCGGAGTTTGTCACAGTACTAATCCACAATAGTTTTATGTTCAATAGAAGACAGAAAATCTCATGGTACACTGCGTGCTTCAGACTGGATGAGACTGTTTCAGGGCCCTAGCGGTATGTTCATAACATATCCTGAAATGAATGGCAGAGCATAGCCCTTCACTCAGACATCTACTTCCACATCAGAATCTAATTTCTTTTTGAATCATGCAATACTCAGCTTGCTTTCAAGCTCTCGCTCTGAGCCAGGCATCTACACAAAAGAACTCAGGGGGTTTTTTGCCTCTTTCTTCCTCACAGCCACAAATATTTAATTTAGGTGTCTCACTCAGGTCTCCAAATGCAAGAGAGATTTTCAAACAATTTGGACTCTCTTTGAAAATAAGATCTCAATCTCTTGGGACCTGACTTCACTTAGGAACACCCAAGGGAGGGAATACTGGACAGGAGATATTAAGATGTCCCTGAAAGGAATGCAACTTTGTTGTGTTTGATCCTGCAGATGATGGATGATGGCTACTCAACAATCATGGAAAGTTAACGTATTTGCAATTTAAAAAATAAATAAATGGAAGGAGGCAATATTTATTCCTTTGAGTTAAAAAGTTCAGACATGTCAAGATACATCAAAGATTAGCCCAGAAGAAAGAAATCAAGCACTTTTTATGAGCAGAGACTTCTTGATCAGTTTCAAGGCTTCTACTTTACTTCCATTTGGATGGTCACTCAGAAGACAGGAGAAGAGAATACGTACTTTGTTTTGAGAGTGATGGCTTATGTCATCATGCATCAGAACACATGAACAGAAAAACAGAAACAAAAGGTAATCTCTCTTCCATGCCACACTTTCTGTAACATACACAAAGAAAAGCACAAATACATAATCTGAAAAACAACTTCATTGTGAATACTATTTATAAATGTAAAGTCCAGTCAAACAGTAGCAGAGTGAAGATCTCTTTGCTCAAATTAATAGCAAGCTATTTAATTTTATTGCTAATTATTTGCTTCCAGTTAAAAAAAAATGACACTGAAAGCAAAACTCTTTGGAATTGCCTTTTAAGGGATACAAAACTGTTTTCTTAAAGTAAACACTCTATTGTTGAGGCTTCCACACACTTTCCAAGACTCAACTGATTTTTTTTCTCCATTATTTGTTAGGGAACTAGGATATAATGGCTTTGTTTCAATACTGATTTTTGAAAGTTTGTTTTTTTTTTTTAAAGTTACTTCACTCACAGAAAAGTTTCAAAAAAAAAAAAAAAAAGAGAAGAGTACTCTCCCTCTCATCACATTCCACTTTCTAGCTGATGTCTACTGTCTCCTCACTATCCTTATTCTCTTGTTCATTTTCATTACAAAGGTTTTGATCCACTTTTTCAGGCTATGCAGCACATACTGACTTGTCCTTTTGATGTTACTGTATATAGCACTGTTCATGGCTTTTTGTTTATTTATTTAAAGACAGCTTTATAAATTGCAAGACTAAACTAAAATACTAAAGGCCAGATAATCCTATTGTCAACAGGAAGTGGACAAACATTACCTTTATTTTTCCACCTGCCCTCAAGCCACATACATGCTTTCTTCAGCATGGGGAAAAAGAGAACTACCTTCTAAACAAAGGAACGAAATAAAATTTTTTATAGCTGATAACTCTGCTCGTTCTTGCAGAAAAGCCTTCTTGCAACTCGTCTCTGCCTGTCTAGTACAAAGCAGTTCCAGCTGACAATGACTAAGCAACCAGCAAGCTGTGAACTTCAGTTTTTGCTCAATTTTTATTGCATCTTTCCAACCCAGTAGTTCTCAAATATTTTACACTAGCCTGTCTTCCCGTGTTGTCCCACCATGTCTCTGTTCCCAACAGACACAAACTGCCAATCTTCAAGCAGCCCAGTACCCAAGTATAAGAGCCCCTACCACTGCCCTCTCTCCCCAAACTTCTTGTACCTCCAACTTACACAAACCGGCATTTAGCTTCTAGCCAGTGCAATCCCTTCCAATCCAACAACTCAGGCTATGCTTTCCAACTAGCTATCCCTCTCAACTTTTTGCATTCCAGAAGTCACAGCTGCCTTTCACAGTTTCTATGTGCCCAGAGGCTATAACAAGAGCTACCTCTTCTGCTCCCCAAGCTGCCTTTTATATCCCTCCTCTTTCCCTCTGTTCTCATGCTTCAGCTCCCCCAAGAAGAGGAAAGTGGGGCTCCACAGAGAGCTCTGAGTCAGTGACTCATAAATCAGCTCTATGGTTCTCACAAGAGGATCTTGATTTTTTTTATTAGGCTTCCTAGCTGCTAACATAATACAAAATAAAGAAAAAAGTCATGATTAAGAACAACTTCAACAAAACCAAATCAGCCATGTCATGTTGGTTTAAGTTCATAGCTTAGGCTGATTAAAGAGCTTCCATTTATTTCTTGTTGTATGCCAACTGATTTGTGCTAAATCCCCTCTTCCCTGCGCCAACCATACATTCAAAAGAATATATAGTCAAGGCTGACAATCTAATAAAAAAATAAACAATCTCATTTCTCCAGAAAGGGGAAAACCAAACTTATTACCAGGCACAGCAGCAGTAAGAGACATGCTACAGAAAAAGCACTGCTGTTTTTTTGTTTGGCTTTGGGGGTTTTGTGTGTTTTTTTAAAAAAGTGTACAACAAGGTTTGCTAATATATTAGTTGATTACTGTGTATCCAGCTGTTTGGCTAATATGAGCCATTTTCAGGTATACCAAGAATAACAGTTAAGCAAAATGATTGATGACAGAAGTTTTCTTGTTTGATTGGTTCAACATACAAGCAAACTTGAGTGCTGTCTGTATTCTGGAAGGCAAATTTGATAAAATAGCTACTAAAAAATTGTGCCTTACAGTGCTCAGCTACTAGGAAAATGTATATATTTGTTTTTTAAAGAAATACTTAGCATTAGATCACTTTTAAATGTTCGTTATAAGAGTCAAGGCTTGAATATCCTACTTGCAGTTTAGCAAGTTAAGTAGAGAAATCTGGAGTCTTGAATGAGGGATAACCTTCTGGACACGAGCCCACAGTACTGTCCTTCCCGACACAATGTGCAGCTGTTAAACCTCTAAAAAGCAAAATCAAACTGTCTTAGTTGGTTCAGCATCTAACAAAGAGTGGTGAAATCCTGACAAGTAACACATTTTAATTTTCCCTAATCTTTCTAAACCCTACACCATAAGCAACCAATGAGGCAAGCATGAAAGGAAAAGCCCCCATATCCACCACTACCTGAAGCAGAGTATAGCAAGGGAGTTTCCCCAAAAGCTTAAAGAACAGCCCAGCTGTCTTCTCTCAGTATTGTCTTGCCACAATACTGTGAATTATGACCATGGCTATCTAGTCTTGAGGAATGGAATATTTGCAAAACACTTTGATATGAGATAATAAAAGCTTTTTTCTTTTTAAGTATATTTGGTTAAGTTAGTTGTAAACATAAAATTCCAATTGGTAAATCTGATCATTTCTAACAGGAAGAATTTTGTGGTAAAAACTAAGCCACAAACTAGGTTAACCCAGTGCGATTCACAAGATGCATGTGGTACTAGGGGAGTAGGGGAAGCAATATCCCCCAGCCTCTTACCTTTTCAGACTAATTTAAAATTCTCATAAAAATAGCTACATATTTGTTGTAAATTACTTATCACAGGGATTCTCTATTCTAAAAAGGAGCATTCTTGGCACAAATAGCTCACAATGGCCCGCTTAAAAACCTAGCAAACAACCTGAATATTTGAAGAGGAAAATTACTCAGTCTGTATACAGTATAAAGATTATGAAGGGGGGGGAAGGGAAGCATGAAGAACATTTTAGCTAACCTGGGAAGCAGAGAAGATGCTCAGATGCTCCCTGTAATGTTTGTGGAAAGGAACAAAAACACTGCTGTGTAGATGATCTTCCAGGGAAAACAAACTGACAAGGTTTATTACAGAAAATTGCGCTGCAAATTCAGTTAACCTATGGCTGTTGACAAAATATCATGAGTAATCACATACAGAAAAGAGGGAAGGGCTACCTGACATACTTAAAAGTTTCAAGTGTAGAAATAAGCAAGTCAAATCCTTTAAGTTTCTTAAACATTTAGAAACAGTCTACTCCCATTTATTAGATGTGATTTCAACTCAGATTCAAGATCATTTTCTGCCCAACACAGGGCAAGCTAACTTCCACTGGTCCACAGCCACTGAAACATATCAAGAATCAATGAATGCACAAGGTACAACTGCCCTCAGTACAGCATAACCAATAAAACATCATGCTTGCACTGAGTCTTAAATGATACCGTTATCTCCTCACTTATAATTTAAAGGGAGTACAGGCAAAGAGAAGCCACAACTCATGCTGTGCAGCAAGTTAATGAAATGCATTAACCCAAGATTACTAAAGCAATAATGAAGTGGCAAATAATGGGCAAATCAGGTTTCACAAAAAGATAACTTGTGAGAAAGTTAAGCCAGAGGTTCCCTCTAAATCAAAGCAATTTACTTTGGTTTGGTTGACACCCAGAATACTGTACTAAAATGCACAGAAGTGGCAGAAGTCCCAGCAGATCATTTCCAGAAGGGACATGTTTTCCCCCAAGTACTTAAAATGCCACTTTTTAGATTCTGATTTGATTAAAATACATATAGTATCTATGCCAAGAAGCTCAGCTGAAGGCAAAGTATGGAGTGAAAACGGGAGTCTCATCCCAAGAGACAACATCCACAGTCAAAGCAAAGACAGTATGTGTTCTCCACACTATGCTGTTACAGGAAAAACACCACCTCCTTGCATATTTCATGATACTTAAGAGAGGTAGCTACTTACTGAACATAGAATGCCTATGTCCCATGTAGTTTCAACCTTGTCCCTCTAATCTCTACACTATTTCCTAATCTCAGTAGCTCAGTAGGCAGGTTATCATGCATTCTTTTCTGTGGTTCCTATCTCTGAATTTTATAGAATGGAAATGTAGCTCAGGACTGCACGTTCCATAGGGTAGCAAAGAATCTGAAAGATAAATACTGAAATATTTCAGTGTTGTGATGTCCAGATCATGTTAGAGATCTATCAAATATGGGACAAAACATGAAATATATATTATGTTCGTTATTTGTAAGCGCCAGTACAGTAATCCTTCTATACTAGCAAGATGATTTCCATTCTGGAAAATGGAAGCATCTCATTCTGAGAAAAAATTGGAATTATTTAAAATAATCAAGATAACTAGGTAAGTGACCTAAAACCTAATTCAGGCACCTCGAAACAACAAGGCATTTTGATTCAGCATCACTGACTACCAGACTCTTAGTCAGAAAACAAGACCAGTGGGGTAAAGAAAAGCTTAAAGGAGGCACAAAAAAACCCATACTACCATCTGGGATGAGAGACAGAGGAACAGTTAACAATATTACTCTGCTCCTTTGGAAAGCAAGACATTGTTCCTAATGCTTATAGATTGTTAGCAAAAAGGGGTGAAATCTTTATTTCATTCTGTTCCAGTTCTTGCCAATTCTTGTGGGACAATCTGGATCTTCCCTTTCAGCATCTAAGATGGAAAAGGTGCAGATTTATTTGTATTGTCTAGATATGCAAAAAAACCAGGACAGGCACGTGATTAAGCATAAATATGAAAAAAGCTCACAATTTAAGGAGGCAAAAAAGGTTTTACAGCTTTGTTTTTTCAACTGGATATGCTTATCCTGTTGCATTAATCTTTTCAAAACAGCCAGAAATCAATGAACTTAATTTGAAATTAAAAAGGAAATCTTTGTCTTGCTATAAAAACATGCTATATGTAAGTAAAAGTAAAAAGGGAAGACTGCACATTCCTTCCATCTGCTGCGGAAAGGTGTATCTGAACTTCTCCAAGCCTGTTATGAGCTGTATTGTGTTGGTCAGTAATTCTCACAGTAGCTGACTCATCCCTGAATTCTCAGTCATGTTTGAGTTCTGTCAGGCAGATACTTGATAAGCGTTTTTCATTTCCACATATGAAACATACTGTTTCATTTTGCATTCCTGTTTCTTCTTTCTTTTCCCAAGATGGATCCCCCCACCCCACTCCTCTATACTGCAAATTTATGCAAAATAATTCAACTAGATACTGTGTTGTTTGAGGGAAATTTGGGGGTGTTTTGTCTTTCAGACCAACAAACCAAAACTTTACCCTGAGCAAGCAGGTCTCTTAACATATAGGTAAAAAAAAATTTCAAATAAATTGTACCATGTTTCTAGTACACACTAAGTTAGAAACAAATCCACAAAGAGCTAGCCAACATTAATTCTAACAGCCCTCCTTAAGTACAACTTATTTACTCTACTGCAATCAGAAACTGCAATGTAACTTTCTAAACTATGACTTTACAATATAAACAAATTCCAAACTATGGGAAATTAGTTGATAGCAGACTTCAAATATTCCACAAGAGTATAACCCCCTCCGATATGCCCATCTGTGTGCTGAATTAGACTAGTTCAGCTAAAACAACCCCCCAAAGATGAATACAGTAATGAAAAACTGTATCATAATCTCTGTACATGACAGAGAAGACTTAAAAGTTGTATATGCTCATATGAAATCTGCCACCTCCCAACCTCTAATTATATCCAGTGTAATATTGCCATATTGCATGGAATTTTCCAAATTTTTTTCTTAAGACCTTCTTAAAATGGGAAAAATGATGAAAGCAATTACTATTTCTAAATAAGCTGTACAGCACACCATCAAACTATGAATCATTTCACAGCAACACAAATGTCTTTCACTTAATCCAAGGGCCTCAACCTAGAAACCAGAACATTACTATTCAGTACAAGAAGAGCTAGCAACATGTAACATGTCTATAAAATGTCTGGGATAGGAGTAGTTAAGCACCTTGATCCCTTTGTATCTAAGGGAAGCCCTACCTTTTGTTTTGCCCCATCTAGACAAGAGAAGTCTTATCTGCCTATTCATCGTTCAGCCTTCCTGCTACAGCCAGGATGCTGCTGCAGAGCAACATACTCAGGACATTGAGCATGTGAGCTTCTACAGTGGTAGTGTGGCTTTAGTCCTTAAGTATGTGCACATGCACTCGTTTTTACCCACTGCTCAAACAATATTTAAATTCTGATGTATCTCAAAGAAATGTAACAGGATAAAGGACAGTCCTATAACCAGCCTCTATTAGATTTTAAAGGACAGGTCCAAACAAGTGTCATAGGGAACAGGGTTGTCAGGGGTCTATTACAGAAGGAGGGGAAAAAAATGGGGGAGGGAAGACAACCTAAGTACAGAATGACTACAAGACCATTTATAATACCAGAAAACTAGTCAAGCCCCTTCAGTTCCAAGGTGCATTCCATATATTAGGTCCTTTCTCTTAATCACCGGCTCGGTTATTTTTTTCTCTCCTCATTACAAAACCATAGTCCTGTCTCTGGCATATTTGACAGAAGCTTTCTTTGGTCAATCAAGTTCAATCCAGTAACTAGTTTAGTCAGCATCACCTTAACATGGTGTTAAAAAATAAAGAGATAAAAATACAATGGTCATCATCTCAGCTTTCAGTTACAAATTCAGATATCTTTACATATCTTTCCCCAGCAGGCATCTCCAGGATGTAAAGGCATTCTGACCAAAATAATCAGAGCCTCTCCTCTTTCTATTCTAATGTTATTTCACCTCTTCTTTAAGGTCACTAAACTGGAGTTTCACTGTCAAAGCACTCTGTCCTTAAAACATTCAAGAAGCATCTATATCAGATGTGTTATCTGCTAGATCTTAGGCTACCTATAATATCCTAGCATTTTCTTACCTTTTTCAATTTCCCTCATTTCCTCTTTGCCAGTCAGTACAACTTCTGAAATAACTAATACTCACTTAAATAGTCCTGCAAGTAGTTCTTGACATCTTCTTTCACAAATACTTGTGTCTTAACCAGATCATTTTCTTTCTCACCTCAGCTTTCTACTTTTTTCAAATCCCACTAGAGGAGTGTTCCTGTTTTAATTTTTTGAAAGTGGCTTATAGTTTTGTGGTCTTTCCCTTTTCTTTCCCTCCCTTTATTTTTAGGAGTATATGAGCTAACAGCCATAGGCACCCTTTGCAATCAGCACAGAGGTCCAGGCCTGTCCTGAGGGCTACTTGCATTCCACATGGACTGAATAATCCTCAAGACTCATTTCACATAGACTGTTCTTCATAATAGCTACAGGGGGAGCACAGGAATGCAGAAGCCTCAACTAATAGTCTGAAGAGGTAAATTCAGACCATCATCTCCTCTAACACATCTAGGGTCTGGAAGTGATTCTCACTTTACCTCCAACACAGAATTCGGCAGCGACCAAATTCCTGCATAATGTAAAAAAATTCATTAACCATCTAATCTACACTTTGGATCTCACAGCAGTCAATGATGCAACTAGCTGTTGGATGCGCTTCATGAACATGTGGCTTAGTGCAACTTAGCCTTGCCATTGCATATCCAACCTACATCTCAGTGTGATAGGTTGACCCTGGCTGGGTGCCAGGTGTTCCAGGTGCCATTCAACAAAATGGGCATACAAATCTAAAACTAAACAGAACTACCCTATTTGTCCACCCTGTATGTCCTTTAAATCATACACCACCACATCAGCTAATACTCCTTTAGTGTAATATTCCAGTGCATTTTCCCAGTTACAGCAGTTAGACTTTATTTCAACTTTGAGAATGCACTTGTCTAACATTGTGAACTGATCTATGACTTAACAGTTGTCACCTCTGGGAAAAGTTTAAGGAGCTCTCTAGAAACCTAGCTGTGCTTATTACTGCTCCTTTTAATCCATGGATCGATTCTGAAACTGTGCCATTTCAGGTCACCACAATCCCTCCCCCAATGACAAAGCCCTGCTGAACACTGTAACAATCCAAGTAAACAAATGCACACAAAGAGTGCCTCTTTAAAGTCCTATTAAAAGACTACAAAGCATAAACAGAATCTTGTATGCAGTGAAGAGACAATTCTCTGAACACTGGAACTAATGGATGCTGGTGTTCAGATTTTATTAAAGTCAGTTGATATTTTAACTCAGTTTATATTAAGACTCAGCATAAGCAGAGTGTTATCAGATAATTCACACAGAAGAGAGCTGTTACAAATGTCACAGTTGAAAGACAAGCTCCCATTGACTTTCATGTCTCTGATAAACCACAGGAGAGAGAACCTTCACTGAAAGTCTTAAGTCTAACAAGAGAAAAATCTCTTCTGAATCCTTCTTCACATCTCAGGGTCCATAATGTTGCTCACCCTGCCTGAGCAAAGGGTTAGACTAGATTATTTCAAGAGGCCTCTTCCAATCTAACCAATTCTGTACATCATAAATTAGTGCTTGGTGGAAGATATCAGACGTGCACATAGAGAAAGGAGGAGAGATGGAGACCATCTTTTAAGTTTACCTGCCTGTTTCCTTAGGACAACTTTTTGATAGAAATTATTACATTCATTACCATCATACTAATATTTCTACCATTCCTGGTTTGTGACCACTGCTTCTCAAAAGAACATAACTTTCATTTGGGCAAATTGCAACTGTATTGCTTCCTTTCCTCACTTCCATCCATATCCTCAGCTCTTGAATAGCTCAGCTGGAAACATGTCAGGACAAGAAGTCTGTACTCAATGCCAGGTAATTCATATCCCTGACTGTAGAAGAAATTGACTCAGAACAGACTGCTGTGTGAAATCAACCTGGTTATATATATACATACAGATGTAAAAGATTGGTAGGGCACAGGCCTGAAGCACTGCTCCATGACTTCTGTGCTATTTAACTGCTAGCATATCCCCTGTCACATTTTTAGTGTGTGCCAATTAGCAGACAGTAAGTGGTCACAGTCTGGTGGCTGGTATTTGCCAAAATATTCCCAACAGGCAACTTGGACATAGTTATGATACCCTGGAGGAAGAGAGCTCTGACACACATGGGTAAGCTGGTATGTACCTGTTGGCTTCAGTGTCAGAGTGCAGGCTGTGGTCAACCTGCTACTATATAGACATAGCATTTGAGTTACACATGCAGCATACCCCATCCCTACGATGAAGCAGTGGGAAGCCTGACCTCATGCTTCAATCAGCCAGAAGAGCTGAAGGGCTCAGGACTTCCAGCAGCAGGATGGTACTGAGAAGAACACAAATACAAACTATGGCTACATTACTCCTTCCCTGGTTTTGGCTTCGAATTCTGTACAAGGTCAGTTTCAGCAGCAGCAAAAGGGAGTAGAAGGTATATTCATGGGACCTCTGCAGAGGGGTACCAAGTATTTCAGACTCATCTCCTTTTCAGGAAACACAATACAAAAGGTACAGATTATATGCTGAAGCAAGATGGGAGCTGCCTCTTTGCTGCCTTCAGTTCATTTTTTAACCTGTGAGGATAGCAATAATTAATTATGCTGCTATAATCTGTTTATTAATTGCATTTAGAAGTTTTATTAAGAAAACTGGAACCCAACTGCCCTAGAAATCAGATTTTTGTCAGTGTTGGAGATCACTACTGATTAAGAAGCACACTATGAAAACGTACTACACTATTCTTTGAAGAGGCCAATTATATTTCCTTCTGTTCTCTCACTGCTCCCTAACATGTGGTGCTTTTCAGCTTGTATTTTCATTTTCTATAAAACAAGAATGAAGACACTTTGGGATTGGACAAGATCAAATTATAATTATGAACTTTCAAAACACACTAAATACTGAAAAAGCCAATCATTTGGGTCCAACTTTGGAAGAGACTATAATTACTGTTTTAATGAACCAGAGTATTAGATAAAGTATGAAATAACAAGTATTAATAAATTCTACCACTGTACGCACTATGCAATGAATTCTGTTCTACAGAATTAATAATCATTCAGGCTTAGGAAAAGGAAGAAAAATTCTCATTTCATGTTAATGATGCGTCATTGCTAAGAGAAATTTCTTTGCACAGTCTTCACTGAATAAAGCTACTTTTTAGTAGCTACTTTTTAAAGCTACCTTCTTTTTAGGTAAGGCTGGATTGTTTTCAAGAAACTACATTTTTCAATTTGTCACATTCCTATTGACTCATTTAAGGCTTCAGCAGACCCTGGATTGTGAACCCTGAGGTATTTATTCAGTACCTCTAAAGCAAGTTTTAATCTTGAGGACTGAGTCCTAAGACAACCAAAGTTAAAAAACACACAAACAACTATTACTGCTACATTAACTCTGTCTAGAAATAAAGACCATCATCAGTACAGTAACAGTTAAATGGTGAAGTGTGACAGTAAAGAAGTCAATTTTAAAGCTGTGAAACATACCTCACCATAATAAAGAGGTCAGAAGTTAGTCATTCATGATGTCAGTAACATTAGTCTGAAGTAAACTAACTTAGAAGTTATATCAACACTGCAAAAAGACTCAATAATTAAAAGATCTCACACTTCTTAGGTAAGAAGTAAACCACCAGTTCTTCAATGTAGTAGATCAGGACACACCTGGACCTAGGTCTGATGCAACTTTTTGGTTATATTTTGTTATCTTGTCCTGACATCCTTCCCACTGAAAAAGACATTATGCAGAATTTTCTAATGCAAACTTTGTCACAGGTATAAAAAGAGAAATTTGTGCACACAAACAATCACTCTTTCAATCTACCCTGCTATTTTCACCCCTTCCTCTACAAATTCACATCTAATCTACAGATAGACGAGACATTGTCCTCTTCTAGTTGCAGGCTATTACAGTTCCAAACATAAAAGAGGGACACTTTTGAACCTCCCAACTCCAAGAAATTCCTTCTGCTTCTTTAGAAGCAGAAAATGTTAACAATAGCATTTATTTTTAGTTTTCAGAACTCATTTTCTTTGCTTCTGAACCACAAAAATACACAGAGATGTAAACAAGTAATTGCACTAATATTTTACAAATCAAATTACCCCATATTACTTTTCTTAAATCATGAAATATGGATATTTATCTCCCAGTAAAAAGGTAAGTTTCCCTATCTTGGGAATACACTATTGATCTATAACCATAAGGAACTGCATTTCACACACATCCCTGTGGTTTTCCTACAGACAACCATCTGGCATTTTGGCAGTCAGTACTCAGGCTGCAACATAACTTCATGACTTCACAGCCATTTGTTGGAAAGGGGGCCAAATAAACAGCCTTTATCCTGGCAACAATCATCTCTAAGAAATAGTAACAGAGCTACAGTTAACTCCACAAGGCTTCAGTACATCAGAAGGAAAATAATTCACACTACAGTGGTTGCGTATCTTGACTACGAGAACATGTTCTTTTTAATTAAAATTGTTTAAACAACTAAGAAATCCAATTTCCTCCTATCAAAGGAAAAGAATGGACTACTAGGCATCAAAAATCAAGACAGGTGCCCCTAAGTTACTTAACATGACATTCTGAAATAGGTGTTTCCGGTACTAAGTCACAGATGACAATCAGTTCTTTTCATTTTTGTGCAACTCTAAGTAACAGAAAATTCCTTAACTCATGGTTTTACATGTAGCATTTCAAACTATGCAGTTGTATGTTTACCTTGGGTCAGAAACTATTTTAAAAAAAGAGATGTTCATGATTACATGATTGAAATGTTATTTTATAAACGATATATGCTACAGAGCCGCTTTAAAAACAATCTGTTGAAGTGTGTCGTTCTGTAACTAGGATTTTTCCACAATCTTCCTAAGAATTAGAATCTCATCCATTAACTTTTGCTTAGCAGTACCTTTTACTTCCTCTCAAAGAAATACACGGCATAAATAATGGACACCGTGTAAAATATTGTTCCCTGTACCTTTCAAAAAGGCCTCATTGCCTTTTGTGTTTGATGCCCTCTGAGTAAGTCTAAAGAAGTTTAAGACTTGAAAGGTCTAAATCATAAAAAGAAAATTTTCTAAAGAACTAGCATGTTCTTGGACAAGCTGGATTAAAAGAGCAAGTAGGGAAGAAAAAAATTGTGCCTGAAAGTCTGATTATTTATCTATATCAAGTATCATCTAGGGCACTGGAAAAACACTAGCTATCCTACTTTTCCTTCCTTTATATTTTTTTTCAAAACTGAGATATTCTGAACACCAGAATGGATTTTTGAACAAACAGATCATTGTAAACAGGTCAAATAAAAAGGCTCAGATTAAACATTGAACAGTTCTGAAGGAGGAAAATGGCAAGAAATATCTTAGATGTCACCAAAGGTACGAGTTCTACTCATAAATAAAGTCTATTCTTAAAGACAGAAGAATAATGTAATATGTTTTAAAAGTACAGATACTTTTTCAAGACACTTGATGCTCTTAACACTTCATAACAGGTGGTATGGTTTGATATTTACCTAGACCCTTGTACTGAATACTGCATTGTATAGAAAGCATAAAAAGAGCCTGTATTTTTGTAGCTCAGTTTTTTCAGAATGTGCTTGTTATACGTAATTCTCTAAGCATCACAATCTTAACCCATGCGAACATATCTTGAGATATTACTGAGCAGTCTGTACAAATTGGCAGTAAAATACAAGTCTTAAGTCAAGAAACAGACTTACCACTAAATTCCATTAATCTAGAGCTGCTTATTTACTTGTCTAAAACAGCTTAAATAATGAAATTTGACATTCATTTCTCCTAACTTTACAAGCAACCTCTTGATGTCCCAGAAAATTACAAGCTGAACTGAAATTACACCTCTTGTGGTCTGGATTGATAGAGCCAAGAATTAAGCTTACATATATATTACTGCTTGCTCAACTTACTGCCTCTGGCTACCAAAGGCTGAAGGCGTGGTTCAGGGCGTTTACATTTGCATGGAAGATCAACTCTAGGAAACATCGTAGATGTTTACTCTTAGGTCAGTGCTTACTAACATGGAGGTAGAAAGACATGGGTAAAAATAAGTCTTTGTACTGAAAACGCATGTGGCAACTTAGTGAGACAGATGCAGAGAGTTCCCAAGTTTATAAAACAGAATTTGCGCAACCAAATGGTTACAGCTAGATCCTTCCTTTTACAGGCAAAAAGGGAGAATTTGGAGGGATGGAACAACTCCCACCCAACAACAAATAGGAAGGCAAGTCAAATACTGGTTCAGAGAAAGAACTTCTTTAAAGAAGCAATTCCATGCCTGGAAAAGGTTAAACTCTAGGTTTACCTCATACCAGGTAGTACAAACCAGACATTTCATTATCTCATCCATGGTCTTTCAAGGCTCAATACTAGTATTCTCCTCAAGGCTGTCCAGTGTATGTATAAATAGGAGGGTGAATATGGGAGGAGAGCTATGCTTTTTATGTATTCTATCTCTAACTGGGAAGTGTCAACTTCAATGACAGTGCAATTTATCATTTATGAAAATGCTTCACTGTACTAAACATTTTTATCTACACAGTTTTATGTTTGTAATAGTTACATGAAAACCATCTGTAATAATTTTGATTAGACCTGCCATTTTCTACATTCAGGAGGACATTAAACAAATACTCAGTTGTCTAAGACAAGTCTGGAAATAATTTAGGAATTTCCTTTTATAAAAGGAAAGAGTGACATGTCCAAAAAAAATCAAAATTAGTAATTCCCCAGAAAGGGGTATAAAACTGTTAACTACTATCACTAACACTTAACTCACCAAAATTCAAAGTGCTGTACTAAGACTTGTTGATGAACTAAGGGAAGATCACACAACCACATACTGTAATAAAGGCAAGGAGAAACATAACTATACACCCCATATTGCAGAGCTGCTGTGAGTTCTAATCACACTTGTAAGCCTTGTATATTCTGTTTATGGACAAGAGAACAAGTTTCTTGACATCCAGTATCTAACAAGGAGCTACTGCAGTATTTATTGTTTCTGAAGCTTTTGAAGACAGAAGCCGCAAAGAAGCAAAAAGAGCTAAGTTGTGTTCTATGCAAAGCACGTACTGAGGAAGAGATTTCAAATAATCCAACATTCTGGAAATACAAACCCACTGATCAATAAAACAACTAACTATGCCAACTATCAACAACAGCCATGTGGAGCAAAGTACCATACTTTCATACCAAACCATTGAGGCTAAAAAGCCAAATACACAAAAGCCCAAGGCTAAACCAATTAGAAGGCAATGAAGGAGCATTTAATGAACATGTATTTGAAATATGAGTAGATACTTCTACTGTAATAATAATGATGCTAGAAAGCAAAGTTATTTTACTAAAATATTAGATGATTTTTGTTTGTTTCCTAGTGCTAGGTGAAGAAAAAAAAATGTTACCTATAAGCCAGGTACTTTTTTCAAAAAAGGGAGATCAGCACTTGAAGGAGGACACAGGGGTTTTTAAAATATAATAGAAAATTAAACATGGAAAAGTACTAGTGGCGTAGAAAGAAATGGAACATAGACTGGTAAGGCTGCTTATATTATCTCAATTTTTCCTTGTGACCTTTTAAACAAACTACAGAACTAAGAATGGAGTTTTCCATCTACTGATTCATAACAGAAAATGGAATGCTACCAGAAGCAGTGTGTATTTTCTCATAATCTCTGCACTAGAAAAAAAGAGACGATGTTAAGCAATACACATATTTAAACATAAATCAAGTACTGCAAGTCTTACATTGTCTTAAAGTGAAGGAAAACTTACAAAGCAAGAAAATAGATACCTGATATACCCTGAGACTCCATCTGTAGATCACAGTACCACAGTCTGTTCACTGGATCACACCCTTCTCTGATAGACAGCAAGACATATCGACCATCATCTGATACCTGTAAGAAGTTACAGAAAAATCAAACACAATTCATCCTCTGGGAAAAAAAAAAAAAATCTGACTTGAAATGTTAATTAAGTTCCTAAACCCCTAGCAAAAAATAATTTGATGCTACAGTTAGTTGACTGAACAGATGTGTATGGAATATGAGAACTCACCAAGAATCCACACTCATTGCTTACATCAACAAGTAATATAAGCATAGTCTGCTGACATTTCAGGAGATCAAAATTGAACACCATTATGTGTTTATTTCCACCATGAATTAAAAAAAGAAAGTTTGATTATTAAAAGTATTCCAGTTAGAAAGTTGTCTAAATGAGTCAGGGTGGAGATCTGCTCCCCCATGGACCTCCTTGGGCTGCAGGGGGACAGCCTGCCTCACCATGGTCTTTACCACAGGCTGCAGGGGAATCTCTGCTCCGGCACCTGGAGCACCTCCTCCTCCTTCTGCACTGACCTGGGGGTCTGCAGGGCTGCTTCTCTCACATATTCTCACTCCTCTCTCACAGCTGTTGTGCAGCATTTTTGCCCTTTCTTAAATATGTTATCACAGAGACGCTACCACTATCCCTGATGGGCTCAGCCTTGGCCAGCAGTGGGTCCATCTTGGAGCCGGCTGGCATTGGCTCTGTCCAACATTGGGCAGCCCTGGCCTCTTCTCACAGAAGCCACCCCTGCAGCCCTCCCCAGTATGAAAACCTTGCCACCAAAAACCAGTATGACAACTAATGTACAGCACTAACCTGACATTTCAGTAACCAAGAATGGACTCAGTATCTCAGTCAATGCCTTCAACATGGAGAAGTTTAACTGAATCCACTACGTTGAATATAAAGCACTGTTTGGTCCTGTGATCAACTGGATTGCCAGGCCCCTAATGAACTACAAGGACTCAGAAAGAACTCTCCTACATCAAATAAAACAGCTTTATGTAGATCAACAGAAATTTCTCAACAAACTAGGAGGCAGCCACATCTGGTGATGTAGGTGTCCAGTTTCTCTCTAGTCACAGACTATAATGTCAGCTTTCAAATCCACTGTTAAACTGTGCAAGAGTATTTGCTAACTTAGCCATCTTTGTAAAGACAGAACGGAGCGATCAGTGGTTTTTGTCCAAAAAAACCCTCAATTTTTTTGTGAAAATGATGTCAAGACTTCTGAACTTCCAAACTCCTTTACCAAGTTATCAATTCCATGCAAAAGGAAATTTAGGTCCCCTCCCCCTAAATCCTATGAAAATAAATGGAGCCCAACAGTGACATGAGAAGGACCAGTGACAAGTATCTCATTGAAAATCTGTAATTTGGGATATACACATTAATTCAGGTATTCTAAGAGATGCAGAGATGCACCAGGGCTGCACTTGCTCATCAATCAAAGGAAAATCTGTGCTGCTGAAACTGCTAATACTTAAATGAGAAAGGCATTTATCTCAGTCAAGTCTTTATTTTGATCCCTGTGTAAACACTCCTTTTTTACTGTGTAACCTGTCAGCTAAGCTAAACCTATAGAAAAGAGTTTGTCACTAACTTCTTAGAGCAGGCCCTCAATACATCTTACAGGTCTACATAAACTGACTGCTGCCTCCTCTATACGAGGACGTCTCCTCACCATGCCTCCTCTCTCTAGCAACTCCAAACATGGTCAGCGTTTGAGCCTGTGAATATAGCAAAATCTAGGTTCATGAAACAACTCTAGATTCACACTCTTGGTGATTTAAGCCTCATTAAGATCATTTTGCTGATGCATGCACACCTCTACACACACCATTGCAGTACTATGTACAGAGCAGTAGAGCTTAATCAGAACAATACCTGTTGTTTGATTGGGAAAACCAAAATTTAGTTGCTCAGAAAGGCAGGATAATGAAAACCATCAAGTCAGCATTTGGCATATGGCAAACATGCTCTGCAGAGCTGCTCTGTCAACCTATTCTTTAAAAGCAAAAGCTGAATGCTCACCTAATTCGTACTGTTACTTACAGTACGACATACAATATACCAAGTGGTAGAGGCTAGCTTTGGATTTCTGGCTGCGTTAAGGTATCTGCCAGCAGTCCATCTCAGAGGTTGAAAAAGGCTGGCAGCTTAGTCTGTCTGAATGATAGTCATTTAATTCACAGCAGATTTTCCCTCAAGTATTCAAGTGATAGAATTAATAAGGTGTGTTTTCTGCCACAAAGCAGTATGAAATTTCTTAGAAACCACCCAAGTTGATAATTTTAGTGTACTTTTGCTTATTGTGGCAAACTAAACACTTAGAGTTTTCATTTTTGCCATTTTTATTAGGTTTACACACACTAAAACGTAACGCTGCTGTTAGATGGACGTTATAAACTACCACCACGTTATAAATTTTCCAATGAAGCTTCTTGGTTTGCTTTTGCACATGCATGTACATGCACAAAGTTTCCAAAATGGTGTCTGCTGGTACATAAAGTCATCAACGAATCCTTTCTACTTAGGCTTCGCAAATGTACTCTGTTTCCTGGCAAAGCTTTTGAAAGTGCAAGTCCATCAAGGAAAGGCAGGAAGTAACAGGAAGTCATCAACTTAAAGTTTCCCTCTCCTGACTCAGCTGTTTCAAGCATCTTCCAAAATTACCAGATTTAGATGTTTTCTTAACAGCCAATACAGAATGCTGTTTCCTGTCCACATTCTTATATGACAGTATCTAATGGGAACTTAAAGCCCTAGTCACAAAATGTGAATCTGAGTTCTGGAAACTTTCCATTCAGCCCTAAACACATCTACAAAAAAAAAAAAAATTATTCATATATTGTAATTACTTCTTAGATTTACCTGGGTTAATATTCATAACATTAGTTGTGCAAATTATCTGTAGAATGAGTTATGCAAAACAAATTTCAGAAGAATTTGATCCTAACTATACTGTTATTCAAACAGATTCACAGTTTTGAAGACACAAGAAGGGTACTTAGTAGAATACAGAGCCAAATCTCAGTATGTGAAAGCTAACAAAAAACCCCCAACAAGCAAAGACCCCTCAAAACAAAACACACACACACAAAACCCACAAAATGAGTGTTTCCAAGTTGTACTTTTTACAGGCATTTTGTCAACAACTACTTATACCACTAAAAAAGTCCATACAGCTTAAAACTCACAAGGCAAAACAGGAAAGAACACCTAAGATTCCTACTGGACAAAAAAAAAAAAAAGTCATTATAGGAAACAGCTAAGATAGCTTTAACAGGGCAGCCTGCAAAATTGAGACATTTTGCCTCGTCCTTCCAAGATGGGGAGCATATCCAGAAATGGAAACCAAGATTAGGTGATATTTTTTGAAAGAGGCATCTTCAGTGGTTTTAGACAAATATTAACTGCAGGTGTCAGTTTTAATTAAACTACTGACTGCAATATGCTGCTTAAATAACTGTTCATACTTGTAAAAGCACCAAGTTTCCTTCTCTTCCTCACCAACTCATAAAACATATTAAATAATTGCAAGTGGCATACAAAAGTATAAATTTCAGTTGAATTCAAGAGTATGACACACAAAATTCTTTCAGTCATAGTCAGAACCCACATAAATTTGTTCTTCGATGCTGCAAGTTAACAGTTAACAAAAGACTGCTTGCTTTACCAAGGAAGAAAACTTATTTGCAAATTTCTGATGCTGTTGCAAGCGCAATTCAGAACCTCTGATGACAGCAAATCTGAGTACATCTAATGACTTTTTCCTTCCACATTCCCAGCTGGACTAGTGAAGAGTTGATAGCAGTTTGTGTTTAATTTGAAGCAGGAATTCCCAAAGCATATTGCTGGTGGGATGCCAATTAGGCTGTCTCCATCACGAAAGTTATTCTTACATCAGTGAGTTCTATAACCCAAAGGAATTTGACAGAAACAGGACAAAACACTGTTGACTGCAGCATGCTAAAATGTTTAGTATTATACCACAGATTTAGACATCCACTTTGCAAGTTACAGTTTCATGAGCAAACATTGGCAGCAGCTAGCTTATGCGGTCTTCACCTCTAGCTCTTCCTACTGCTATGGTTGCTTGTATCCATGGAAGTTCATTCCCCCTTGTCATGTCAGTACAAGCATTTACCATTTGTGAAGTAAACCAGACTGGAGAGCTGATGCAGCTGAAAAAATATCATGTTAAACAAACAAAAAATAAAAACTGAAAAAAAGGAAAAGAAAAAAAAAGAATGATAATCCAGAAAAAAACCCCACCAAAACAAAGAAGAATCCAGGAGGCAGAGGGGGAGAAAAACACACAATAAAAAAGGAAAACTAATAATAGAAGTAGTCCCTCTGCCAGATTAGTATCTCAGTTGACTGTGCTGTTGCACAAATGGCTGACACCAAGCAGCTGGAAACATGCATGAATAATAGACAGATCGCTTAAGGGAGCTCAGATGGCAGTACTGATGAATGTATAATCATGGCCTGAATGCCACTGACTCTTCTGTACCATAAACAAACAAGAGCCTGGGTTTCAGAATGGCAAAAGGAAGTAGGATTTCCCAACTAACATTTGGGTTATTCTTATGCTGCTACATCATCTTCATGAGCTGAACTCCAATCCTCACCCTTGGCCCACAAACTTATGAACTGATTTTTCATACCAGTGTTTCACTCAAATCTTAGAATGCATTCATGGTTCAGCATAAAGGAGACAGCTGTACTGTCAGAACTGACATCTTAGATCAGAAGTAAATTCTGGTTTCCCACATCCAAGCTGAAAAGGAAACACATCTCAAGAATTTCCAAGAGAGATCTGGAATGCTAATCAGTACACATTTCTCTCATTAAAATAATTTCTATAATTTCAAACAACACACACTGGTAAAAGGTAAGGAGTTTATAAAGTAACTGAACATCTGAAAGTGACATTTACATCCTGTCAAAACAGGACTGAAGAAATCCTGTAGCCTTTCAACTGGAGCTTTTAAAAACCTGCAGCATTAACAATGATTTTACCGGTGGAACAGCACTAATTCCTAACTCAGCACTAGTAAAGGAAGGATTATTTCAAAGACCTGATGTTGGTATATAGTTTGTAGTTTCACTGCTGTCATTTGGTCACTTGGCAATTTTGAATTTATTATATCTATTATTTCTGAAATACTTGCTGTGCCCATCTTTACACCATACATACAGAAGTATCATTATGATATGTGCTCCCAAGTGCTATTCTATTTAGTCTTTCAAGAATCAAACTCTTTGAAGTAAAATCTTTATAGAGAAGTTATGGTTTATAGTGGAGTATTTTTTGGTTTTTACTAGCAATTTTGTTTCAGTGTTACATGTTCTCTCCATTTTGATGAAAAGTAACCACTGGTTAGAATAACATTAAGAGATTAAGTGGTTTATCTGTAACTTCAATAAATCAGTGGATATCAAAAGAAGAAAAAATATTTTAATCCTAATTAGTAAAAGAAGTTTGCCAACTACTTGAACTTTTTCTTTCGTTATCAAATATAGTTAATTCACCATACAAGCCATATAAGGAACCCCAAAGGGTTAGATGTTCTGCATTTATAATAGTAGCCATTTGTGAGTACCCACAGCGAAAGTGAAGTTAAATATTTTGTCTACTAGCAGCACATTTCAGACCAAAAAAACATACATAATTAAACAAAAAAAGAAAAAGGATGAACAGGAGAAGGCTGTCGGGGCTTCAGACTTCCTGGCTTTATGTATTACTCTTCAACTAAAACATCAATAGGAGAGACATTAAAGTGCTTTCTTTCCAAGTAAAGTGCATAACAGCAACCCCAGTGAATATTAATGCTAGGTCTTTGAGTACTACCTGGGTAGTCACCACAGCAAGATTCAGAATAAAGAAGAGGTCTCTACTTTTAGTTCGCAAATAGGGGCCCTTTGAGTGCATAGTATTATATTAAGGCAACTACATATAGACGATTCTTTTTTAAGTTAACCAATTAAAAGTTTTACCACCTTTACCCTTTTTATTATCAAGATGGAAAAACCCCTAATTACTGTATAATTTGTTTCTGCATAACAAGATATTAAAAAAATTAAATAAGTAAAATTTGGTTATAGATAATATGCCTACGTTGAGGAAAAGATAAACCAACTTCTCCTTTAACTACAGACATTAACACTATTATAATCTACAACCTGATCTGCATCTGCGGTTATTTTACAAGCTACTGTTCTTCATGCACTAGTGCCCACTGCATATGGAACAAGGCAACCATCACTGCTAATGAATTTCCAATGAAACAGAGCAAATGAATCACATACAAAAAAAAAAATCAAAGCTTAGAAAAATCACAGCCAGAACCAAAGCTTTCAAACATGGCATTAATAAGTAGGAATTAAGAACTCGTAGCATTTTACTATATGCTATGTATGTAACAGTTTAAAACCACCCAGAGTGACTGACTAGATTTTATTTTTAATTCATTTAGGAACATACCTGGTCACCACAATAAAAGAGACTGATGACAGTGGTTACTTCCTAAACTTTAGGTACATGCCACACAAAGATTTTTGTGTAACACCACTGAACCTGAATATGACTTGACTAAGAAGAATCTACATGCAATATACATCTCAGATTGATGAAGAAATTACTTGCCTTGCATTATTTACCAATATTTTAGAGCTTCCTATCAGATGAGTAAAATACTGAACACAAAAATCACAAAGTACATGCCTTCTACAGCAAAAAAAGTAAAAAACCTTGTAAAATTTGCCGAAACATTTGGTCAGTAAAAGATGAGAGCAATTATGCTGTTTGAACAAGTGTTCTAACATCAGAGATGCGCACATGCTCCCATGCCACAAAGTTATACTTGCACCACCAACAAAGTCAAGAACCCCCACTGCAATCTGCCAGACTTTCAAACTCCACTTTTATTAACTCACTATTAGAAAAAGCAAAGCTATTTCATCTCCTAGAATAGGAAACAGTTTTTTTCATCAGATAAAATGATTGTGAAGGGTTGTTTTTTTACAGGGGTGGGGTGGTTTTTTTGTTATGAAAGAAACATTAAGCTATGTTCTGACATTGTCTTTGCAGTGGTGCCAGAAAGTCACCAAAGCTTACATATAGCTCCTATCATATTTTATGTTCTAGCTGTCTTTTGAGAAGATGAGGATTGGGGCAAACTCCCTCTCACTAAGTGACCTCTTGGGACTGTCTGCACAATCCAAGGCCCCTGCAAGCTGGTACTCAAAGGCTGTAAAAGCTGTTTTGTTTTCTATTTGCATCCTACTGGTTTAATCAACTGGATTTCAGAAGCCCTAATGATATGTGATCACAGGAATGCATAATTTCAGGATCAGGTCCAACAGAAACCACTTACTACATTTTGATGAGCAGGCCTTACATACTCTGTGCAGGACATGGACTGGTTATATATAAACAACATGCTGATGTGTTCTATGCATCCATTCCCCAGGTTAGAAAAATTGCTTTGGGCATTAATTCAGTTTCATTATTCCAGGCAGGTTTTTATTTTTTTATTTCAGAAACAATGTGCTGATATAAAGAACATTTCTATTCTGATCGTATCCTTCTCAGCCTCTGTGCTAAGCTTTGGGTTGAAGGAGATCTTCCACAGCCAGAGAACTGGGATTCTGACCCTAGATCATCGTGCTTATGACTGTTTCAATTGCAACAGGACATCCAACAGCCTTGTTCAGAAAAGGAATGCAGCAATATGTACATTCATATTTACATGCATTGTTTCTTAAATTTAGCACAGAGTAAAATCAGTAGCTTCCTGAGGTAACAGACAAACATCACACACGATTTTTCCTGTGGCTTTCAGCTTTCTTTTGAGTGCAATGAAAGCAGCAAAACATCAGCAACCTGGCTATGTAAGAGATTACCATCTACCATAGCCCCATGTGCAGCCATAAAGATTGCCTGAGTGTTTCTTAATGGTCAAATTCTCCAAACCTATTGCCAGGACTGTAGGAAGATATTCATAGTAGGCTTCTATTCGAGATTCAGCCTTGACAAAGATAGTGTAAGGCTTTAGAAAAATTTCCACAGCCCTGTTTTATACAGCAGCAAGTCTCACTTGAGAAAACTGACAATGTTTTGAGCCCTTCCCCTTCATGCTGCTCACTCTTCCCCTGTGGATGCTGCATTTCCACATTCCTGCAGTGAAAACACACCACAGCCAGAACACATCTGGCACAGCTTACTCCTCTGTGCTCTGAATTTCATTGCAAGATCACCTCCCTGGTTGAGAACCACTGATGTTAACTGACAGCTCTAAACATTAAAAATAATACTAATCATCAATTCAGGGATCCTGTACATTGTTTGTTAGACAACAACATGAAAAATTGTACTTGTTTTATTGCTAGCAGAATTGGGATAGGAGGGTTCCCCTCACCCCCTCCTTTCTGTCCTGTTTATTTTCTTGCCAGTACCATAGGAACTTCTAACACTACCAGCTGTGAAAGGCTCTTATATAACTTATTGTTCAACTTTGAGAATAACAGTCTGGCTGAGAAAGAGAGATACACTCTGTGAGTCTGGAGAGGAAGCAAGGACATGCTCTGAAACAGAGAAGCATGGGAAGTGCCTCTTTTCAGAGAGTAGCTATTACATTGCCAAGGTTTTAAAAATCTGCATACCAGGCTGCCCTCTACTGGGATGTTATTCAAATAAACTCCATTCCTGCTCTTCCCAACTCCCCCACTATCCTAGAACCTGTACTAGAAAAACATGTGCTTTTTCTAGACTAAGGAAAAGATTTGACACCCTCTTTTTCAAAACTTGTATATCTGACTGACAATAAACAGATTTTTTTTTTTTCCTCACAAGCAATCCATTCAAGCAAGGAGCTGGAAATGCATCTCTATTTCTATGCCAACATCATTTGCAGCACCACAGATTTTTTTTTTTTAAATCAAGCATACTTGGGGCTGGTGTTGAATGTGTAATGAGGAAAAAAAATGAAGTTATTTTCTTGCATGTTGTATTGTAAATGTATTAAGCTGACAAAGTTTTACTTAACCTTCTTTTATCCTCATTAGTGACCTAGTTTCTTCTCTCCCATTAAAAATACACACCACTGACTTCTTGCAGTGCACCTGAAGTTACTGATGTTTTTGAAGTATCATGGCAACATTATTATTTAACAGTCCCTGAAGGATCTCCTTGTCAGGTGCTTTTCAATTGCAAGCAAGGTATTTCCTTCCTTCAACCCAATAGTTACAAGACCTGCAAATTCTGCTCTAAACCCGAGTACTGAAGTTCAAGCTCTGCTTCCACTCTAGAGAAAGGTTTGGTAGTTGAGAATAGACCAACCACACCATAATCCAACTGTCTGCACTGGAGCTTGTGTAAAACATAAGAGAACCCAAATGTCTCTACTTATTTGGCCCAACAAGGCCCTGTACAATAAAAACATTTATTAATCTGATATGAATGCATGAAAGCAGACCAAAAAACCCCTAAACCCACCAAAACACAAAATGTTGAGCTGTGCAAAGCTGCATTTTAAAATCTGTGTCAGCATATTAACACCAAGTAAGAATAGTCTGGACAGTGCCAATAAGCCATATAATTTGATTTTTACTAAAGATATTTTAGTTTTCCCCCCCATTACTTTGCGGTCTTCCACTTTCTCAGACATGTGCTTCAAAAAAATTGACTGGAAAACTTGTTTGAATGGCCTGAAAAGATTTTTGACCTACTGCACAAGGATGAAAGCCCATTTTGCAACTGCATATTTTTTTTATTTTTTTTTATTTTTTAATTGAAGAATATGTTTTTTCCTGACCATTAAAAACCATTTTTCACTAATATCAGGATGACAGAGCCACATTCTATAGCTGGAACTCACAGCACAAACCCAGAATATCAGCTGTTCTAAAGTACTTTCACTTAGATAAGCTCAAGATTATTTACTAAGGTGGATTTCTGCTCTACCACTCCTCCTTGAAATAGCATTTCTTCTTAAATACCAACACCTCTGAAAGTTTATGCCTGCTAGAGGTCAAGAAAACAGCCATAAGCAACCATATTAATTCATTAAACAAGAACCCACAATAGTGAGGTGTTTCTCATTTTACCACCCTCCCCACTTTCCCAATACTTATTGGACTGTTTCAGTTCCAGGGGCTTCAGAACTGGTAGCTACACTAGATTCTGTTATTTTCATATTCTATACCAAGAGTTAGTACTACCAGTCCCCTCTTCCCACCCAAAGACCTTCTGATCATTTAATATAAGGGCTATATATTCTCATTAATCACAAAAATTACCCAAAACATTTGTTATGAGAAAAAAAAAACCCAAACTTCTTTTACATTTACATTTAAGGTTGCCTCAAGCTTTTGTATGGCTGTTTCTCTACACCCTGGCCAGGCAAACTCTTCACTACTCACTACAAGCACTGTACTGTGAATTCTCTTCCATGGTCCTCCTCACATTCACTTTTGTTTTTCTGATCTTGAAATGCTCCAGCCCTGCTTCTTCAACTTAGATAAGAAAAGGTTCTGTTAGTGTGTTATTACCTGAAAGAAGGTTTTGCTACCTATAAGACAAATATACCTCTACACCTAATACAGAAGATACCACTTCCACAGGATTTAATACCATCTAAGACTGCAAACTTTCACTACCCTAAACAGCTGTATAGTCTAATGAATCAGACTACAACAGCCTTCCCCCACGGAAAATGAATTTGCCTTCACAACAACATGTGTAGTTTAGCTCACGACACTGCGAGCAATAATAATAATATGCATCACTCATGTGAATCAGTGGATACATCACTACAAGACATCTGTCACCAACAGAAAGCCCATTTATTTATAGAACTAGGGAAAAATAAGGATAATGATTTCCAAATTCCATTTTATTGCCAGTTAAACTCAACACAACTGACTAGTTTTTGAACAATAAAAAAATCCCAAAGCCCCATTTGCAAGTTTACATGGATATTCAGGTCAGTTGTTGAAGGTATGTTTCATGATAAATGAGATTATGTAAAAAAGGTTCTGTTTCTTCACAGAACCTACAGATAAGTCTGATTTGTATAGAGAAAGCTCAGTGTGGTCACTTTGCTGGGGAGCCCTTCACATTCTCATTCATTGTCTCATTTTGAATCCCACTGTTCAAATTCTTGGAAAGAACTTTTCTGGCAACCCACAGAAAAGAACCACCCAACATTTCCATGGATTGATGTATTGAGAAGTGACACAGACTGATGATAAAATTTTTTAAAAGAGGTACTCTCAGGGAAAAATAGTTCTAGGAACTGAGTATCCCAAATCAGGGTAAAAAAATTTCATTTATCAAAAGTGTCAGACCAAAAGAGACCCTGTATAGAAACAAAATGTACTGATTAAACATAGTAGCTAGGAGAGTACAAAGAATTCCAAGTGTTTAACCACCGGAAAAACACCAGTTCCCTGATAAACAGAATGACCACCACTACATTCCAACAACACTAAGAATGGTGCATTCAATCAAGCACTGTTAAATCTAGTATGAAGAATAAAACACACATTAATTACACAACTTAGGGTCTTTTGACTCATTCACGTAAGGACAACAAAACATGGTCACCTATCATTTTGGTGCACTGGGACTTTGCACAATATAGTAGTTCAACAAAATAAGCTTAAGAAATCAAGTCCAGCAGTCGGTTGTTCCATCTCCACTAACACAGTCCACACCATATTAGTGCTGAAAAAATCTGTTGTAGGGAGACTTAAAAGTCTCCAACTATACACACAGTATTAAAAGATTTTAAGCTGTATGTTTCCATTCTTCACGTAAGTAGAATGGACATAGTTCATTTTCAGGAAAGACATCACAAAAATAAACAAAATAAATACATGGGAGGGAATATCCAGACATGCTGATTATTGGAATAAGCTTTTTGTGCAGAATGCGAAGGCTGGGGCTCAACATCAAGATGAAACAAGACCAGTGACACATTGTCCATTAAATGATCCTTCTCTGTCTTGGAATGCGTACCAGGCAGAATGTCCTCAATGAAGAAAAAGGGTATGTGATTGTGTCATTACAGGCTTCAGGACTGATTTTAAAGCAAACTAGACAATCTTATTTTCAGCTATTCTTTATCAGTGATTCTTAGTTCAACAGTGAACTCCACAACACTAATAAAAAGTGTTCTTTTAACGAAATGTTTTCCACTTTATACCTACTATCAGTTGTTAGAATCTGAAAAACTGAACATAACGATGACAAGCTGCAGGGTGTTTACTATACCTCAGCTCCACCCATCCATTTTGGTTCGTCAGGAAATTCAGCACATAGGATATCTTCTGACTGGTTAGTTCCTAATACATGATAGTGCAGCTTTTGGTGCAGATTAGTGGAGGTCTCAGTGCCTAGTGAAATGCAGATATTTAAACCAATTAGTTCTCAGAAATCCAACAACAATCAAATAAAACCCTTAGAGACTTCTATACCCCTTTGCATGTAAGATATTCTATCTTACATTCAGCAGAGTAATTCAGTAATTCAGCAGAGACAACTAGGAATGGTTCAAGTCTACAACCATTCCCCTCCAAAACAAAATAAAATTTCAAACCACATTGCAAACCTGTTCAGTTACCCTTTCCTTTTATTGCTGATAATCCATTCTTCAAATGTGAAAATTTACCATTTCAAACTTTGCTTTCTAGAAATACTAAGCAAGCAAAAAAAAACCCAACCACCAATCCCTGCCACCCTCTAAAGATTTTGCTCCCATTTCACCCTGGGCAACTAAGGGAGGATCTTGCTAATTAACTTTCCTAGAAACTGCCATCCTTCCATTTGCTGAAAATAATTTTTAAAAAAGTATTTTAAGGGACTGCGTGAGGTGCTAGGTGATTTTTATTTTTTTAAATTTTGTTCTTGCAACATTTTACAACACTTCAACTTCTGAAATACAAACATGTTTAAAAGTTAAAAACACAAGGTGGCTAACTAGCTTGCAAGTCTGTCAAAATTGTAGGTTGCAAAAGCAAATACAGAGGCAAAATTCAGGCTCTCTCCAAGGTTTAAGAAAGAGCACAGCTGCTAAATTCCTTCCCTACTGATGCTCCTCAGCAATTTATTCCACTTTGTGTGCTGCTCCTTGAGTTTTGCCAGCATAAGCGTTTTGTGTTGCTGTGCTGTGAACTACCAATGAACTAACCTCGTTGAGTAACAAAAACCTTATGCCCCTGATTGCTATTCATCAAGTCAACCTCCCAAGCCAGTTCACCTATGCCCACTCAAAGGCATAAGGGAAGAGATCTAAATAAGCTGTCACCAGACATCAAATTCCAGCCAATAATGCCCTGTATGAAAGTTAAGTAAAGCATTGCAGAGAAAAATAAAAGGAGCAGCAAACTTTTAAGAGAAAGACAGGAACATGCAGACAAGAGGATATTCACACCGAGTATAGGCTTTGGTCATACAAGACAATCTGATACCTAATGGTATAAACTAGTATAGCTAATTATTTCAATACAAACTAGTACAGCTAATTGTTTGTTGCACCAATTTACTGAAAAGCTCATTTTGCTTCCACATAGCATGCAATTAGTACAGCCATACTTACCATCACTTTTCCCATCTTGTTGTGGATAGCAGTTATAGAACATGCCTTTTCCATCATGGGTCCATGCCATGCAACTGAATTTAACTCTCTCCAGTGTATCTGGAAGATCCTCAGGACCTTCTACTTTCATAAACTTGATAGTAACCCAGTCAGAGCCACTAGAACTCAGGCCATATGCAAAATATTCACCATCTTCGCTGAATGCATAACCTAGGAAATTGGAACCAAACAAGATGAAGTAAGAACCAGCATAAGGAATCAGTACTTTCAAAAAAGTGTTTATTCTGCCACACAGCTTTTTATTATTTATGACACACTAGCCAAATCCCAGTGAAAGAGAGGTGAAATTGGGAAAGCAGTTAAAAGAACTGTGTTCACCAAACACTGAGAGAAGAGGGTTTATTTTCTAAAAGACAGGGCAAACAATTACATCTGCTATCATTTGGGACTCACAGCATTTTTCCAGTCTCTGTGAACTTCAGGTAGTTCACAGATCTGACCGTAGGCATGCATACACAGTAAGTATGTTCAGTAACATCACTCATGCCAACATCTGAATTATGATTTGAGTAATAATTCTTAACTACTTCCCTGAGTTTGAGGGGAAGAGGTGGAGACTGAAAATACACAGAGGTAGAGAGCTTAAAGTGAGATTTTAAGAGAGAAACAGTACCAAAGAAGTCAACAGAAGCTGAGATACAAGCAATGCATCCTGAAATAAAGCAAATACCACTTCAGTACTGGACTCACTGAAAACTAGACCCTGTGAAGCCATGAAAACTGAAGTACCTGGAAACATTTGCCACTAGCACGCAAATGGATTAATCACTGGTATTCTCAGCTAAGACCTCTGATAGATATGTTGCTCTACACCAACTGTGAGGAAAACATGATTCTGAAAAAAATTCAGAAGAGCTTCCATCATATTTGATAAGGATCAAACTCACTCTTGCAAATCAACTCGAGATTAAATTATCATAGGCCTGCACATACCTGAAAGTAACTACTGAAAAAAACCACACAAAAAAGTTGCATTTCACAGAAACTGTAGGTTAGAGAAGCACCACTGTGCCACCCTATCTTCCCCCATAAGAACATAAGAGTGGCCATTCTGATTCAGAACAAAATTCCACCTAGCTGTCCTCAGGAGTAACCACAAGATGCCTACAAGAGTTAAGAACAATGCAAGCACATGTAGCATTTCCCTCAATCTTACAATCTCTGACCATTTTTAGCTTAAGAGACTTCTGTGAAGTAGTTGGTTAGTGATTCTCAGTGCTTCTCTCCTCCTTGACCTTGTCCGGCTTGCCTTTAAACCCACAGTAAGTTTTCTGCACCAACAACATCCATTGGTAAGCGGTTCTACAAATATACTTCTTGGAGGCATGAACCATCACCTTCTTTTGTTTGCTTTGGACTCAACTCCCACTGCCTTCATTTGATATCCCCTCATTCTTGTAACAGAAAAAAACGATGACTAACCAACCCCTATTCACACTCTCCATGCTACTGCATGCCACAAATGATTCTGTAGACCTCTATTATATCCCTGCTAAACCGTCTCTTTTCCAAGCTGATTGATCTGGGCACCCTCAATTGTTCCTAACCTTTGCTCTATACACTCTATTGTTCTTTCTGCCCTCCTCTGAACTGTATTTCAGAGCCCATTTTGAGCTAAGGGGACTGGAACTATATTTAGTATTTGATGCTACTGTATAAACCCCTGGGTTGCTAATGTAACGGTGTTTTCTGTTTTGTTCTCTGTTTCCCTCTTAATCATTTCTGGTATTTGATGTGCTTGTTTGGCTGCTACCAAGAACCAGGCTGACATTTTCATGGAACTATCTATTACAGCCTATGAATTGTTCCCAAGTGGTCATGGTCAGCTCAGAGTCCATTCCATCCATTCCCCTACAAATGAGGTTGGGATTGTTTGTCCCCTGTGCATCACTTGATATATCTTATCTGCACAGAGACTTTTACCTGTTAATTTATTGCCAACTCAGTATCTAAGGTCTTTCTGCAGCTCTTCAGTCATTCTTCAGCCTTTAACTGTAATAACTTTGTACCATCACCAAACTCTGCTACCTCACTGCTCATTCCTTTTTCTAAAATATATGAACCCACTGAACTGTCCAAGTTGTAGCACAGTCCCTGACAGAACTCTACGGATAATCCCCACTTTGACAGCCAACCAGTTATTCCTGTCCCTGCCTTTAAATCTATTATTTATCAATAGCAGGAGTTTCCCCCTCTCGTTCCATGGTTGTTTTTCTAAGAGCATTTGGAAAGAGACATTGTCATAAGCTTTTTAGAAATACAGGAAGATTATATGAAACCGATTCTTTATATCCACAGTTTAAGGCAGGACTTCTGACTAAAAAAAAGCCATATTGGTTCTTTTCAACTAGGTCACACTTAAAGAAGCATCCACTAATTCTGCCCTCTTTTATTAACTGGGCTTGAACATACTTGAAGGACTTCTAGGTCCAAGAGTCTTGCTTCTACAATAAGCTGATAGGGAGTGGGAAAATGGATAGCTAACACAAGTTAAAGCCCTAGTGAACACAAGTAATTTTATGATTCTTACAGAAGTTAACACTACGTTCCTTCAGTCTCTAACTTGCTGGCTTTTGTTAAAGATGCAAAATGTAATTTTAAGAGAATTAGTCAATATAAACACATAAACCTTTTTTCCTTATTATGGACATCCTCAAGATCTGCTCACATTTCAGTGGAAACCTGTTACAGAGTTGTGAAAAAAGACATTGAGGAATTGAAACAAGTTAATTGCAAATACAATGTTGATTTAGAGGTGTTCTGAAACACTACACAAATCCACACATGACTATTTTGACTACTTTGATTAAAACAAGCCACTCTACCCATACTTTTATAGGTGAAGAGCTGGAAACCATTTCCAACTTCTGCTGAAGACCCAGACTTACTCAGCAGGAACTGCTGTCTCACTAACCTCGTAAAGCCACAGTGCCATCATCAGAAAGCTTATTTGGATCAAGAAAAACTTTGGCATCAGCATCTAAGGAGTCTTGTACATATAAAACTCGCTGGTTCTGCAGTCCTGTATTGTAGAAGTGAAAATACCTGAAAGAACACAAGGGGGAAAAATAAGTAGGAAGAACTCAAGATTTTCAGTTAGGCAAGCAAGAAAAACTTGTATGAGATTGTCAGGAAGTGAATAAAAGACAGATAAATATATAAGGGAAACGCAAACTTCACAGCAGAGTAGGAATCATGGCCTCCTCTATGGCCATCAGGGATTTAACCATCCTCTGTAGGTGCCTTTCTCTCCCCCTTAGTATAGAGGAAACCCAGACACCAATTTCTAAGCCTCTAAAAATGAGAGGAATCTCATCTCAACGAGATATAGATTGTACAGAAGAGACTGTAGGATGCATCAAACCCTTTTTTTTAAAAATAAAAGCTGCATTTGCCACAGTGCATTTCAAACAAAGTATACTATAAACTCTATATAACTGCCTATGTTAAACAGCTCTGGCAGCCTTAGTTTGTTGTGAGTATAGGCACAGGTTCCCATCCCTACGTTCTAAACTTCATCATTCATATAGCTGCTTTGAACCTGTATCAGGTGGCAGACACATACATGTTCAAATGGAACAGAACTGAAATTGTTTCATCTGCATTTCCCAATGTCCCTAAAAATGTGTTTTGAAAAAGTTGTAGTAACACAGAGTTACAGAATTCTCTTTAGTGAGGGATACTCTCCACATCATAAGACACTGCAGAGCTCAAAGAAATTAATAACTCTATTTTATGCAATCCATAGGTACTACATTTTTCTTCCCTCATAGGACTTCCAAGTTTTACTACACAAACATGTGACTTAACAAATCAAACAGCAGCTTCACTGGGGGAAACAGGGGAATTTATGGGGTAATGTCAAACTTATGTTTAAGTTCACATATTCCCTAAGACTGTTCAGTGCTTGGATGCAAGCATAGGAACTACACTCAAAGACCTGGCTAACAATCTGAACTAGTAATATGTTCAAATACTAACAATAATGTTCAACAAGTGACAAAATAGAAAGATTTAAAGGAACAGAAGAAAAACGATACAAAAATTTTCCATTTTACCATGCATTTTCTAGCCAATTTCACCTCTGCAATGCTGGGCAATAAGCTGGGAAGCAAATGTTGAACAATACCACAGACACAGCACCTCCCTTGGCACTCTTCCGTTCTGCAGATTCTACAGAACAGCTCTTCAGATACTGTCCTTTAGCAGCTATTCTTCGGCAGAAAACTGGAGTAATTAAATTTAAGAATTTCTAAGTGTCATGGGAAGTTTAGATACTTCTTCAAATAGAACACTTGCTCTCCCTGCCCCTTACTAAGTGTTACTTAACTTGGTAGAGTCTTCTTGATCTCCTCAAACACCATAATATATAGGGTTTTGGTATGATTTTTAAACCACTGTGATTTAAGTTCAGCACGTGCCAAGAAACAGAATAACACTCAAAAAACCTAAAAAGACATCTATTAAAATCAAAGTAAAGTGTCATACATTAAAGCACATTAAGCTCCTGGCATCAATGTTCTTCCTGGAGGACAGTCAGCTGCATCAAATTAAGACTTTTTATCTCTAGTGGAGATTCACCACTGCCATGAGCACTTCTGCAACATCAAACCTTACCAGCATTGAAGATAACCACACCCAGGCACGTTTGCACTGTGCAGGCAGAATGGGTCAGAGAATCCAGAGCAGTCACTGACCAGGCCTGCTCCAGAATCAGATTCAGCATAGCTACATCTGCATGAGCATCACGTACAAACAAATAAGCTTTGCCTGACTTGATCAACAAGACTTACTTCCCCAGATGCAGCACTGTCCTAAACAGCTCCACTGCTTCTGGGCCTAAACCTCACACCTCTATATGTTGACATGCTGTGCCACATCAGTGACAACTTAAATCAACATCAGTGGGTTCACTCCCCACAATATACTTTTGCAAAACCCCACAGAGTACAGAATTTCCCTCCCTTAGCAAGAAGCATCCACCCCTCCTGACAGTATAGGACAGATAACTAAAGAGTAGCAAATCTCCCTTAATATCTGTGCAGAAATCTTAAGGCAATGAGATGTCTTCTGCTCTTTCCTGTGGATGACAATGAAAACATACCTGGCATATCTGGCTGCCCACTCAACAAGGATCCAGCAAATTGAAAATACTGAAAAGACTATCTGTCTTTCCCATGATTAGAAATGGCTGGTTGCTTGCACTACCTCTTTTTCAACTGCTAAACAATCTATAAATGTTACTAAGTTGACCAGCAGTTTCATCCCTTTACTCCCTTTCTGTAGGAGATTGCTAGTGTTTCTGAAAGAGGTCACAAAAAACTGAGCAGCAGCTTCAGTCTCCAGACCTTGGGTAAGCCACAGAAGCACCATCTCCTTACCTAGCCACAGAATTAAAACAGGGATACAAGTATGCTAGGTATTGGAATATAGCAGGAGTTCTTTATTTCTTAGAAGACAGACCTTTTTGCATCAGTTGCCTTAAGTCCTCCAAATTATTTTTGCCCTATCCCCTCCAGATACAGGAGGCATTTTTCACAAGGAAATTCCCACTGCTTTTCACTGACCATGACTAAACAAAAATCCTGCTGACTAAATAAAAATGTTACCAGCTGCTCAAAGTATGACCAACATAAGAGCAGTATTTCAGTAAATATCTAGAACAACATGCACATGACAGACATGTGCTGTTTTCAGGATGAGGTGACTTTAACTATACTGACAGTGACCAACCCTGAAAGAAACTCCTCAAAGTTTTACTTTTGGAACAGTTATTCTATACAGTTGGCTGAGTTTTGATAAACTCACAATTCTTCCTATAAAGAGAAAAGACAAGAAAAGAAAGAGATGATAATACAACTGGGAACTGAAGGTGGTCAAGCATCCTGTGCTCATCATGCAACCATATATACTAACATTGGCTTACTTTTTCTACTTCCCAACTATAAAGGAATAAATACAAATATTATTTATAAGTTGTTTTCCTAACCAGTAGTTACTATTGTCTTACTTCATATTAATCACCACCTACAAAGACATTCTTCACATACCTTTTTCCTTTCTTGAAGTGGCAACTGTATTTAGGATAATCGTAGAGTTCAGTCATTCGTTCTTTGAACAGTCCTCTGACAGGACATTGCTCGAGGAAGGGGACTGTAAGCTTGTTCTGAGCCTCCACAAATGCCTGAAAGAAAACAATCCCCCGCAAAAGACATGAACTCAAGTAGAAATGTGTGTTTCCTACAGGAAACACTATTTTCTGAAGCAATACATCAAGACATCTTTCCCCACATACAGGCTGTGCAGTGTCACACCTGAAGAGTCTTACATACTCATTTGTATTATGCCACAATACTGTAATAAGACTGATCTTATATCCTGAACAACGTCTCTCCAGTGGGGTAACCACTGGTTTGGCCAAAGACAAGCCAGATTCCTACCATTCCCCTTTAAAAAAAAATCCACAACAACAACAAACAAACATCATGCTTTTAAAAACTCTCCTTATATTTACCAAAATGGCACTGAAAAACTAATTTACAGTATATACCTAGGAAATACTATCTTCCCTTACTTCACCACAAATATACAATACTCCAATACTCTATGATAAAGAACAGAGTCCCTTTTGCTCACAGACACCACTATCATTTCAGAAACTGTGAAGAGCTGGAAGATGATACAAAACATCATGTGTATCATCTGTTCCTCCTATTAACATAACACACAGGATTAGTCCCAGCCAATTTCTTGGAAAGGCCAAAGTACTGTCCACAGATCAGTTCTTAGTTACAGAAGGCAAGAATCTCTGAGAAAAGAGCTTTGAGGAGTCTAGTTTCTTTAAAACACTCCACCTCCCAGTCACAAACACTTAGTGACAGTGGCCAAAACCATTATCACTCCAGCTGTTTGTCAGAGGCTGCCACTTCCATGGCATGCATGGAAAAACTGCTGCTCTGTTGGTGTTTCACAATCCCTACTTATAGCACAGTACATTAACATAAAATTAATACCTAAGCATCTTAAGGTGAACCACAGTGGCTAAGAAGCAGACATGCAGGCTTTTCTGTCTCTAACATGGAGCAGGAAGAACAGGACACAGTGTGAGTAGCTGTAATTCACAGCCAGACGTCACAATGTTGGCTGCAATATGGCTCTCGGCCCCCAGCCTGAAACCCTGTCCACTCATCTCTTACTTACATGAGTCTCTTTCCCAGTTGCTTTGAAAGAGGCCATTGCTTCTACCAGTCCTGAATCTGTCACACAGCAAGCAGATCAATGCATGATAACATCTGAGCTACACTTCACCACAGGGCATGACCCACAGGAACAGCAGGGCTACAATCCACATTCTTCAACTTGTGTTTCAAGGTTCTTCAGAAAAGCCAGCTGCTGTACAGAGTACCTGGCACACGTTTACCAGTTGCTATCAGTGTTTACTCATTTATTAATTCTCCAGGTGAAGACGAGGAAAGAAGAGAACATAAAACTCTTTCAGTAGCATTTTACAGACATTTCACATGGTAAGAAGTGAGCACATGGAGCAAGCAGAAAGACAATCTCCCTCCCATTTGCCCCACTGCCACAGCAGTGCCTAGCCAAGAGCTACATTACACACAAAGCTGTGTTTTCATAGACTTGTCAGGCCAAAAGGTAAAGGAGAAAGTGTATTAATTATGGTCAGTCTCCACTTGAGAGGTTATTTGTTCATGCACAGAGAAACTGATAAGCTTTAAACATGCGAGTGCAGAATAAGTAATGCCCGAAGAGCACTTGGCTAAGTGCTGAAACATATTACTTTAAGAACATGTGGGCTGGTTACACACAAGTCACTAACCAAGGACAACACAAGAAAGCAAGCACTACAGCACTGAAAACGAACAGATACAGAAGGCTAACAACGATGACTTCTGGATCTTTACTCAGATTTGCACTATGTGTATTAGTGAGGATCAAGTCAGGAAATGATCCCCTAAGAAAAAGGAAAAAGGGGTGAATGCATTGCCAAGGGAAGGCCAATTTTTGCTTCTGTTCTCCCTTTGAGAATCACACTGGCCTAGATAACTTTAACACCCAGCTCAGCACATCCCATTGGTAAGTCAAAACTGCATGCAGCCTCCACATTGTACCACTATAACCATTCCCCTCTCCGCATCAGATGATGACAGAATATCAAATCTACCCAAGAATTACGTGTATCTGAATGTTTTCTCTAAATGGAAATACATGAATTTCAAAGACCACATACACAAAAAGCTAGACAGTGCATGCTACACAAATAAACTAACTACTCAAAGTGCTGTGATATTTTCAGAGAAAGGATGTCTTATAAAAGCATGTATAAAACCATCCATTGTACTGGATGGGCAAAAGCACTTTTCAGTTGCATTTAGTGGACAGAAACTGGCACACATCTTTGTTTCATCTATCAGTAACATTACCAAAATGGTAACAGTGCTGCAAGGGTATACTGGAACTGTGCATTACTTACTTTTACCTGCACAGTCACACCTTACCACATCTGCTTTCATTACTGGTATTCGAAGAGGAGACACAAAGTTTTCTTTACAAGCATTCATTGCACAAGAGAGTGCTTCCATACTAACTATTGCACTCACAACTGAATCACTAGTAATTTTGCTTTTACAGGAACTTAATATAATTTTCCCCTTTTCCAGTTAGCATGCAACAATGATTCCAAGACTCTTTGTAAAAGGATATGCCATTGCTATCTGAAAAAGGAGGTAGGAATTACAGGTTTTTTTAAAGAGTTCCACCGAGGAGAATCCAGTCCAGTTTGGAAACTCCCTGTTCTTACACTTTTGAGCACAAGGTTGAACTCATGTTCAAAAAGCAATACATAATTGATATATTGCTCTAGCTAAAGTACAGGAACAGATGCCAGCAGAAACTCTCACAGTAAACAACTCCACCCACCACGCTGAGCTAAACAGATGCCACCTAGGCTACAGGTCTAACAGTAACTGTACACCTTCATGAGCCTATGGAGACAGACTCTTATTTTACCTGCAGAAATCTGCATCCAAAAATCTATCATAAACTTTGGACCAGGACAGAATTTGCTAGCAGAAGGACAGAATAAGGGTCCAAGGAAAGGTAATTAGAAAAGCAAAAGAATTTCTAAAGTGTTGCAATAAGAGCAGAGATGTTCTACTCAAGGCTGAAGTGTTTAGCCATTACTTGAGCATGCCAATTGCTATTTTAAAAAAAGTATAACTAAATTTCATCTAAAAAACACATGCCACAATTTTTTAACCATGCTTTGTTACAACATACCAGCTTTCTACGTGCCACTAAGCTATTCTCTCAAGATAATGATTTCTACTCACAGTATACTTTCCAAGGAAAAGTCTTAGGACAGAAATTGTTCTAACATTACCAGTCTGTTATTCATCTGTATTTACAGTTTGTTTAATAGTTACACCCAAAATCTTCATATATATCTTCTCAGTAAAAGGTAGCTCAGTGCAACTCCTACAAGAGGGCACATACCTTTTTTTTTTTTAAGTTTTAGAAAATAAAACTAAGCAGACTTCTGGTGGCTAACCTCTTCGCATTTACTTTAGTATTTAGCAAAGAAAAATTCAAAGTGCAATTGCAAATTTATGCAAACAAGTGAATGAAACACTGGTTTATTATAACTACAAATGTTGGGAGTGTATTTCAGATCGATGGCATGAAAGAATTACTAACACCTTTGAAGGACCTTGAATGCTGAAACAAGCTTCACAGAAGAGATAAGAACCACTTGAAACCACATGTTTGTTGGCAGGAGAAGCGGAGTACATGACAAGAGGATGATCTAAGAACCTGTGATAGGGAGCATGGACTGGAGCTAATAGCCAACTGCATAGTTAGCTTGTGCACGTGAACATGTTATGATAACCAATCGTAGTAAAGCTAAAAGCGCGTGTATAACCATTAGGACTATATAAGAAAGCTTGTAAGCAGAATAAAGCGGCTCAACTAGGATCATAGTGATATGTGGTTGAGTCCATTATTTCACTCCCACATACAAATCCATTTAATTGTAGTTTTGAGAGTTTCAATTCTAATCTTAGTCCAAACATAAACCTGTTCGTAATACCACGACTCAACTGTGTATGCTACGTGATCCCTGCTCTTTCATCCTTCATCCATCCCCCATGTCTGAAACAGGCTATGCATTACTGCCTACACTGTCAGTGAACTAAGGTACTGTATATGACTGACAAACTTAAGAGTAGCAAGACTTTGCTGTAGTCTAAAAAAGAGCTTATTTCCCACAAAGTGAAAAAACAAACAAGAAGTTGAAAGTCCAACCAAGCCAAACCCAAGACAACAGTAAAAGTGCACTTTTGCAGTTGTGGCCTGTGCCATCACCAGAAGTGTTTTCCCAGTGTACCACAACATTTCAACTATGCCAGGGATGCTTCCTCAGCCTGTCTAAAAGGTCAATGGCCAAAGAGTAGCAGAGCATGAACACACATTCTGCACTTGCTCTCTCCAAAGTGAGGCAGGAACTTCCCCATCTGACCAGGGGCTGTTTTTATTTACATATCTGGAGAAGGGAGCTTTGTTTGCTTGTAGCTCTGCATGACTACTCCAACCAAGCATATACAGGGAGAAAAGCGATGTAGTAAAGCTCATAGGTCACGAACACGGAAGCGCATACTTCTTGAACAACAGCTTTTCCACAAGAGATTGAGGGTGTGGCTCAATGATTGGCTTAATCAGCTCTAAGACTGTGCATCTGACAAGAAACAGTCCTGCTTAGCCACCTGTAAATTTCAATTACCTCCTTTTTATAGCAGATATATACACTGCATGTGGAATAAGATCATCTTGGTGACCCACCTGAGAAATTTCTAGACTTACTTGACTTTCACCCAATTAAAAGTAGGGTGTGGGCCGCTAGGAAAGGAAAGATACCATTCTTGAACCATCTTAGGTTCAATTATCATGTGGCCTTGTGGTGACCTAGATTAAGCACATCTGCCAGTAGAAAACAAATCCACCAATGGCTTCCCTCCCAGAATATCACCTTGTAATGGCTATACCCATACAAGGGAGGGACAAACGCATTCAGGTCAGCGCAAGAAGGGGAGGGAGAGCAGAGAGAAACCACAGAACCGAACCACCTGACTTAATGGAAACCTGCAAACTACAGTGGATACCTGATTAAGCCAATTACAAAAAAAAAACCCCACCCTTCTATGTTCACTTATTTGTAAGCTGCCAGCTATCAGAGCCCACAAGATTATTTGAACCAGCCACAGGAAAAATTAGTATGATTCTTTGTACTTACAGCTGTTATGGGCAATTTCTTTCAGTCCCAGCCCTGTTAACCCTACAGTGGGCATCAGGTGAAACTACTGTGAAAATTCCAGAGTTAAAACCAATCTCACTTGCCTGTCCTTCTTTCTCTGTGCTTCAAGAAATAGTAAACTTAATATTCCACTGACTCACATCAAACACAGACACAAAGTGAGGCCTAGCCATTTATTTTCTGTGACCATACCAATGCTTGATATGACTATTTCTGCTAAGTCTAGAAAAGCAGAATTCCAACATATTTATATATCTATTCAATGGCACACACCAAGTAATTTTGACTGTTTGCATGTGAGAAAAGATTCCTAACTTAGTAAATGAATGATATTCAGTCTTCACTCTTGCCAAAAACCAGAATTTTCACTGTTACACATACTCAAATCAAGCAAGCATGTTGTGAACAGGAAGCAAATAGGGGCTCTTTTCACTACAGATGAGCATGGATGCCTGTCCTGGTTTCAGCTGGGATAGAATTAATTTTCTCTCTAATAGCTGATACAGTGTTATGTTTTGTATATAGTATGACAAGAATTTTGATAACACACTGCTGTTTATAGTCTAAACACTACTTAGCAACAACTAAGTCAAGGATTTTTCAGCCTCTCATGCCCAGCCAGCAAGAAGGCTGGAGGGGCACAAGAAGTTGGGAGGGGACACAGCCAGCACAGCTGACCCAAACTGGCCAAAGGAATATACCATACCAGGTGACATCATGCCTAGTATATAAACTGGGGGGAGTTGGCCTGGGGTGATCACTACTTGGGAACTAATTGGGCATCAGTTGGTAAGTGGTAATCAATTGCATTATGCCTCATTTGTTTTGTATATTCCAATTATTTTATTATTAACATTTGTTTTATTATTATTATTATTATTATTATCACTATTATTTCTACCTCTCTGTCCTAGTAAACTGTTCTTATCTCAACCCACAAGTTTTACCTCCCCCACCCTACTGGGGGGGGAGGGGAAGTGAACAAGTGGCTGCACAGTGCTTAGTTGCTAGCTGGGGCTGAACCACAACAATGCCCAAAGAATAATTCTTCTACTTAAGTACTTAGTATGTAGGAAATTAAAGGTATCCTATTGCTGGAGATGTACACAGGATGTTTTCACTTTTCCCCAAAACAAACAGAGGTTTGGGATATTAAGGAGTGCATAAAAAGAGTGAGCAACTTGGAGGAAGAATGGGAAGGACACGGGTCTCAGGGTCAGTGACTTCAAGGCTTGAAAAGTCTGCAAAGCATGCCCCAAATTCTCTCTGAAGCTTGCACAATCATTCAATTGCCTCTATACCGGTGTCTGGTTATTCTTTGATCTGGTAGGTGCAGAATGGCTATTCTGCAGGACTCCTGCAAACTCTCTCAAGAACTTGGAGATAAAGCTATTAAGAAAAGCTAGCATGAAAGAGTGACCATCAGCAACCTGCAGAGCAAAAAGAAGTGAGTGATAAAGCAGATGAAAGAAGTTTAGCACTTTAAGTTTGGCTTTTTCTGACCTCTTCTATGAAAGAGGTAGAACAGCAAAATACTTTAATTCCCTTTGTGCAGTAACTCCTGGAACTTTGGAAAAAGATGACGTACTCTCATACCTATACACATAGGAAGTCTCTGCACTCTTTGCATCATACTACTACTGCACTGCAAAATTCTGCCAAGGCACATGTTTTTTTAGAGTGTAGGCAAGTAAGATTTAACAATATTTTCATCCCACCAATGTAACATCTTGCATCTGGGCTGCTGCATTTTTATGAGGATGTTATAATCCCTCATTCCTTATTTGGCCTCCTATGTAAACTACGACCTCTGGAGTATGAGGTTCACTCCCCTCTCTCACCCAACCTGTTCACAGCATGTGACAAGAGGGACACAAAAACTTAGGTCTTGGCATTTTCTCAATCCCAACTCTTCAACAGGATCCCGAAAACCCACTTTTATAGGTATCTGTAAGGCCTCTATAAAAGACAGACATGACCATACCTCCCCACACATATATCTCTCTGAAGTTGGTGCAGAACTATCCTATGAGTACCGTTTAAGGATGCCAGAATTAAAAAATTAAAAAATTTTCAACTTACTAAATATCTAATTTTCAGAGTCAACATCCTTGACAGAGTTCTTCACTAAAACCCGACCCCAAACGAACCTTTTGAATCCACATGAGTCTTTATATATGCTGGATTTGTAAGTAGGAAATGGGACCCTAACTGTACACATTTTATCTTGCTCTTGACAGTTACAGTAAGTTCTATTTGACCAAACTCTAGCTTATCAAGATGTATTATATAAGCACATACATGGGAGAACCTAGAAGGAATCTCACTAATGGAAAGCAACACTGCAGGATATTTTTAAATGGAGATCCTGCCCTCTATCATCTTTCTGACACAATCGTGCATACTAGATAGACACCAGTGTTTTACATCTGGAACTACAGTTATCACAAAGTTATTAGCCATTACAAGGGAAACGCCATCCACACTGCCACCTACCACTTTCTGGCCATCACCCCTGCAACTCCCTATGCCATGAATACCAGAGGAACTGGCTCACAGTCATACTTACTATTTTTCAGGATTCTCTCTCAGCAAAAGACCAGTTCCAGCAGCACAGTCTAGCTATACCAGACTGTGGGCTGAAAACACTACAACATCTACAATTTGTAGTAAAAGCCACTAACAAAGCCTAACTTCAGGAAGAAAATGTTTGTTTGTTGATTTGTTTTTTTTATAAAAGGGGTAAAAAAAAAAGTATTCACACACTTTGTCAGTCAGTCAACGTACAAAGAAAGCAAGACAAAAGAGTTTCTTTCTACTCAGTACAGTGGATAAAGCACTCTAAAAACAGTGTTCCTCTTCAGTGTGACACCACCACCGTAAGCATTTGAATGGTCCACAAAAAATGGGTGCAAGATAAACAAGGCCTTAGTCTTCCAAATTCTGTGATCCAGCTTATACGAAGTGTTTCAGTCCTTCCCCCATTAACACAAAGGTACAAAATAATGGCATTGCTGATGGCACCATAAGATACCACATAAACTACACCTGCACTCACTATGTAAGTTTTCAAAAAGTATTGGGAGGCCCTGCAAAAACAGAGTACCCACACACCTAGTCTATGAAATAGAATCATGTCAAAACAGCCAATCCCATGTAAAGAAAGCTTACCTTCGTCTGTTCACTATCAGGATCTTCAAGCCAGCAGTATGGGTCGCTTATTTTATACCCATGGTAATCCAACACCTAAATTTATAAAAGACAATACTTTTTAAAAGACATGCACACAAGCAAACTCTATTCATCAAGGAATGATAGTCATCAAGATGAAGGATATTTAGAATCCACAAAATCATACAGTGCTAAGAAGCAAAGGAAGAGAAAAGCAGCACCTTGCCCCAGGTGAGTTGTTGGTGATGGCACCATTCTTTGGTGATGGCACCCAGGCAGCAGAGCTGTCCTCAGAAAAAAAAAACACAGAGCACCAGAGAAATGCAGAACGTGAACACAAACTCCTTCCACAAGACAGATGAGTAAAGTAGTAATAGTAATAATACTAACCAAAAACCCCAAACACCCTAAAAAACTAAACAACCAAAACCTTCTCCAAAACGAGGTGTTCAAGTCAAATCACAAAACCCGATGACTGGATGCATCCAAAATGTAGTTTCTGGTTACACAACTGTCTCTGGTTTAGCCCTCCCTACTACTGATGATGACAAGCACGCGAGTGAAGTATATATAAAAATAAAAACCAACCAAACAAATTCCAACAACACAAAAGACTAACCCACGTGGTTGAATTTGTCTGCTTCCTTCCTCCAGTATACAAAATAAGACTAGATACCTGCTGTTAGGAGTTCCATAGTTCAGCCTTTCACTCAACTATGAAAGCAAATACTGATGTTTTTCCAGCGTTGGCCCACGTGGGCAAACATTTTGGTTTAAAAGTGATGTTAGTTCTGTAAACAATTCCTGGGCTGGCGCCTAAAGCACAGTCCTTTGCAGAAGGAGAAGAAAACTAAAGCTGTTTTAGCCAAACTTACACCGTAATCCTTGCGTATCAGGTTACGATCGCAACACAAGGAAACGGACTGTCTTACAGATGTGCCGTTCTACAGGCACAGACTGCTCCTTCCTCTGCAAGCTACTCCACCCCAGCTGCAGGCCTGCCTTTCCCTGAAACACACAGCTCCGGGATATCCCCTCCCGACTGCCCACGGCCAGCGGACCAGCTCCCCAGGGCCCCCCCGGCCCGGCAGCCCGCCTGGGGCGGCGGCGGGGGCCCCGCACCCGCCGGACGCGCCCGCGGGCACAACGGCCACAAAGCCGCCTTCCACCCGCCCCCAGCAGTCGCCGCGGCCCCCAGGCGTTAAAAACCTGGGGCCCTTGAAACGGAGCACGCCGGACTGCGAACGGCCGAAGCCCAACAAAGCCCCGAAAGCCGAGAAAGCACTAACACCCCCTCCCCCGCCCCGCAGCACCGAGGGGGCTGGCGAGAGAGGGAGGCTGCCCCCGCGGCCGGGCCCGGCGGCCGCCACACACCGGCGAGCGCCGTACTCACGGCGGTCTCGTCGCGGTACACCTCGGGGTACTGGAAGGCC
>JANZLQ010000013.1:20027626-20040684 GCA_026212715.1 Elanus axillaris
TGGAGGGAGGCGCGGAGGCGGCCGCGGGGTTGGAGCTGGGACTCGGCCCGCAGCGGCAGCCGGCAGCAGGCCTGCAGCGCGGCCCAGGCGGAGCGGCGCCGCCATACGACCCGCCCCACCGCCACCAACGAGACACCGCCCGACCCAGCCAAGAGAGGGCAGCCGCCGGCGGGCCGGGTGGCGCAGCGCCACCTGCAGGGAGCCGCCGCAGAGGCGCCGTCTGGCCGCCGAGGGCAGAGCTCCCCTCAGCGCCGCTGCCTGGACCCCTTCAGCTGTGTGACGGGCGGGGGGCTCAGGCGGCTCCAGGCCGGACCCACCCAGACCTTTAGCGCGTTTCCACCAAACGCGCTTCTCCGCAAGCTGCCAGGGACTCCCTTTCACCCTAAAAGCCAAGCCCAAGTGGGCCACCGAGTCCCAGAGAGGATGGCTACCCCGGCGCACCGGCCGGTGGTCGTCCTGCTCCCTCCTGGTGTCAGGGGCTCCGGGCCGGCGCCGGAGCAGGCTCTGGCCTGCACAGCTGGTCTGGATGAAAGTGCACCCGTTAAAGGTGTTTTGAATGGGCTCACCCACCAGGAATCTATTTTATGATGGGGTTTCCTAAGTCAGAAAACTTGCAAATGTTTTTCCTTCCAGATAGCGACCCAGTGTATCCTCGCAGACTGGAAACATGGAGACCACAGGTTTTTGTTCGGCTAGCAACGTGGCTGAACTGCTTTTCTTCCAAATGGTTGTTGCTCCAGAGTTGCTGCCAGCACCAAGTCGTCATGTCGGCCTGGGGAGGACTTCACTGCAGCTTATCAGGGGTAAACCCGCGCGTACATGTGGTGCGTGGCACCAGCTGCAGGCAAGGAGGTTTGCACGCGGTGGTGGTTACAGGTTCGATCAGTCCAAAGACTGTTCACAGTTGTGAATAAAGTAACCACCTGGAATGACAATGATCTAAAACATTTCAGAAATGGCATCAAGCGTTTATGGTTACCAGCTCAGAACTGTTCCTTGATTGCTTACTCTTAATGAAAAGAGTTATCATGAGTAGTTGGGCATCCTGTGGGGAGGTTGAAGGTTGTGTGCATATGAGGAAATAAGCTGCCCCCATTATGATCACTATTACTAAGTAGCATAACTGTGTTCATCAGCCTCATTTACATCCTAAACAATGCCTACATGGCTTCTTGTCTCTCCTACCTTCTCTTTTGGTCATTTTCCCTTCTTACCTTGTTTGTCTGTTAATCTTCTCCCTTTGCAAGGCAGGAGCACAGCTGCCGACTGCACCTTTTGTTCTGGTGCTCGAGAGCATGCAACCAGCAAGGTGGTTAATGGCAATGCCTTGACATGCCCAACGCTGATAAAAGCTTGCTAACTGTCTGAGCAACTTGCTCAGGTAAATACTGGCGGGCAAAGGCTGCCACATTTCTGTCTAGAGCTTCCCGGACAGAATTATATATGCACAAAATTTTGCATCATAGGGAGAATTATTAGCTCAATACCTCTGTAAAGCACTTAGCTTGCCTGTGTGCTACACCAACAAGCTGTACATGCATGGTATTGTCTAAGTGTTTTGAGCAGTCTTGACTGCAAATTCACTTCATACACAGCAAAAGCCTTGCATCTGACTCAGAGCTGCTGTTTGCCTGAAGAAAACATCTTCTTTTTCAGCCTGAAGGTGTTGTCTGGGTTGAATCTATTTTACATTTGTCCACAATTTCTGGATGTTTAGCAGCTCGGTCAGACTTGCAGGTAACTCTGACTGAGCAGCCGTGTATCGAAGTATCCTGGGCATTTCCACAACGACTCCGCAGATCAGCTGCGTGCTGTAAAAGTAGCTGAGCTGAGGTGTACTGGAAGTTTTGGACACATGTACTTTATGCACATGAAAAGATCTGATGTGCCAGGAGAGGGCAGCCTGACTGCACACCACCGTGCAGCTGACAGAGAGCAGCGCCCGTACCTTTTCAGGCTTCAGCAACCCTTTCAGCAATCCAGGGCACGGTAATTCCTGAATGGGCTGGCAAGCATCCAGTAATCACAGTAATTATCCATTACAAAACCTTCCAATTCATCCTGGATACAGAGAAGGCGGGAATATACAAGGAAACCCAAGTACATGGTTGTCGAAGGTAAGATCTTTCGGCCTGTATTGTACAAGCAGTAATTTTCTTTGGTGAGCACCAGGGACAGAAAGAGAATTTTCTCTTTACTGTAAATTTCTCCTTTGGGTTTTTGTGGTTTTGGGGTTTTTTTTTTTGGGGGGGGGGTAAGGGAAGATCACACCTGAACAACAGCAAAAGGAGCAAATAAATCTATACCGTCTGGTCTTCTCTTGTCAGAGAAGCAGTTAATACAGGTTACATGGTGTCTAAAATACTACCCAAACCATGTTTTTCTTACCAGGGACCGTGCACCCCCTGTACAAATGAAAGGGAGTGCAGTGTGCAGTCTGTTAACAGAAATACTTACAAAAGGTGTAGCATTCTTCTCCCTTTTTCAGTATGTTTGCTTAACACAAACTTAAAAGTGATCAGTGTTAGGACTGTACTGTAACTGAATATTTGAAGCCTATCTTAATTGTTTAGTGTTGCAGCAACAGGTACATTTCTCTTAAAATTTTACCTTCTCTTGGGCCTAACCAACCCCAGCAGAGTTCAGATATGGTATTTGCAGAGTTTTGAGAATAAGCTGCTGAGTAAGCAAAACTTTCTTCCTATATTTGAAAATAAAAGTTTGAAAATCTCTTGGCAGTCTTTGTCATCTTACTGCACTCCCATGTTAGCATGAGTCTGATCATTTGAAAGACAGATACTGGTCTCTGCTGATATTAATTATACTTCTGCTGATCATCCAGTCATTAGCAAATTTCTTTCAGCTTAGTCAGCATCTCCACAATGACTCACTGCAAGTAGTGTATTGACTCAGTAGGAAGTGACCTCATCATCCTTGTCAGAGAAGATCTGACAGAAAATCTAGCAGCAAATTTTGTTTTTACCTTTCCTTTTTGTTCTTTCCCCAACCTCACTTCAGCATTATAACTTAGCAATGATTAGAAACTTTTCTGCTATGGAAGGAAGGTAGGTCTGCACCTTTACTCCTGTTTTCTTACATGTATTTTTTATTTCATTTACCCAATTCTGACAGCAGTTCTGCTGTTCAGACATTTATCGACAGGTGTCAGCAGAACCTCAGTCTTTCACTATCATGAGCGTTGCTGAGGTACACAAATAACTCGAGTTTCAGAGGTATGTGACTGAAAGTGTTTGCCCTGCTGGATTTCTATTTTGGAAGCAGTGACTCAAGAGCCTAAGTCCTGTTGATTTTCAGCGAATCTTTGATTCCTACATTATATTCATCTACTGTACATATTAATTATGACAATTGTGTATTGTTTATGGATAATTGAAGGGTTGCTTGTTTTTTGAGCTGAATGATGAAGTATCTTACATAACAAAATATGGTTTTATTAGTTACAGAAACTTCTACAAGATGCAGGTCTGGACGATATTTGAAAGTACTATCAAGTAAAGCAATATTTCATTGTGGTAAACTGTTCTGTGCACTGTGGGACAGGATAGGTGTGTTGAAGTCAGTGGCATGCTGCAGAATCATACTCTAGCTTGCCCTGGGGTTGTGCATTGGTATGCTTACACTCCTGGTGCTGTGAAGTCAATTAAGCAGTGTAGGAATGTCCACATGTGGAATTAGTATGGAACAGCAATTACAAAGTATTTCATCAGGTGGGCAATCTAAACCATGATTATGGTATGATAAATGTATCTAAACTGACATATGAGTATCAACACACAGATCATAGTGTAACTACACCCAATTAAAAATAACTTTTCTTTGAAGGATTTTTTTCAGATAGATGAAAGTTAAGGTGGTTTAGGCTCACCTTTTCCTTCTGCAGTGACCTTCTTTGTGAAGAATGAACAAACTTCTAATCCTAGAAGAGGCTGATGGCTAAATTTGTTTAATTTACACTTTGGTTTTATTCTTCAATTTTTAACTGGTATCAGTTGGACATTAAAAGAAGGATTTGCCAAATACCAGAGATCACATAGGAAAATCTGAGTCCTTGTGTGCCTGGGTAGATAGTCAATACTCACCTTCCACTGAATTTGGTGTGTTTGGGTCTTTTAGTAAGTTATCAGGGGGACCTCCAGTGTTTGCAAGGTTAGGTACTGCCTACTTATGCACCAGATCACTGTGTATTCCTGACACCTAGATTACACTTCCTTGAGTATTTCTGGAAATGTATCCTAATCTTATACAGTCCAGCTGGGACTCCATGGCTTGTGTATTTTGGTGTTCTTCTTAAGAAGTCTCTTGCAGAAAAGTTAAAAGGGTTTGAACTTTCTTTGCTACACGGTATTTAACGGGGGAGAAGTGTGTGACATAAAGCCCAACACAGTCAATGGACGTTTTTCTATCTACTTTTTACCCCACCTATTTCACTGATCTTTGAATCAATCCTTCCTCCATCTCTTCCCACCAAACATCACTCTGGAAAAAGAACTATCTTTATAAGCATCATTTTCTGTCTAATGAAATTATATTAATTCTTTTGTGTGGAAAGATAGCAAATCTCTATTAATAAAATGGAAAGAGAAGTGCTTATTTTTATGTGTTTGCTTTTGCCTTTCTGAACTATTCTTTTTCTTGTTGTTGTTGTACACTGCAAAAATACTTTATAATCTAATTCCTCTCTTCAGGCATCAAAACTAACTAAGATAACCTTTATATTGAAAAGGATGACATTATAAATAATTCTTACATGGCAGTATCTGAAATGGAGATAAGTATAAATTGGAAGGCTTTTTATTCTTTTCAGTTCTGAAAATGTAAAGATAATAATTTTCTTGCTTTGGATGAAATCTTCTCCCTGTTGAAGTCAAAGGAAGTTTTGTCACTGATTTCAAGAGGGTAGGAATGTCACCCCTAATCTTGGCAGCGAGCAAAACAGAAGGCAGCTTCCTGTTAACAGCTTATGACTTGTTGACAGAATTTGAAGTACACTAAACGTGGGGAAACTGATATATTTTTCTTGGAAAGGAAACCCATTTTAACTCCTTTTAAAAGACTCCACATCTAGAAATATCTTCTTCTGTAGTCATCATCTACCCATAATTAATACATTGTGAATACATGTGTTCCTATGGCTTAGAAATAGAGCTTTCTGTTGTGCCTCAGAAAACATTTGGTTTGGGTTATAACACTATAGAAACTATAGACCCCTGCAGAAAAAATAAACTTTAAGAGTCAGAGCACCAGAAATGTGATTCCAAACAAGACTTGCACATGCCTTTGAGAAAAACTTTTCTGTACATGGAAAAAAGAAAGAAAGAAAGGAAGAAAACTGTATACAATTCAGTGACCACTGAATCTGAAATTCAAACTAATTGGACAACATGCAAGGTTTTCATACACAGCAGTGCTCTAGCCACCCTGTATAACAATTCATTTAAAATATTGCCACTACAATTCCACAATGGAGACAACAATAAGAAGAAACAAAACATTTGAATTCCAGAAATGCCTTTTAAGAAAGGTGCCGAATTGTGGTAGACACTAAATAATTATATTTGTAAAGAATCCAATTTTATTTTTAACCTTCAGGTATAACTTTAGCCTCTCCTCTAAAGGAGTATGTGTTAAACCTAGTCCTGTAACCGAATCATGCATTCCCAACATTTTTGTGTAGCTGAATGTGAAATCTCTGTATTTCTAGTACTGCAGCATCTGTGCAAATTCAAATGTGGCCCTGGGCTTCGCTGTGCCCTTTCCCCACATGCCCAAGTGGTAGAGATGCTCAATGCATTTATGATCTAATGTTTACAATCAAAGTAAAAAATGCAAAACAACAGGTCGCTACATTCAGGGATGTGGAGGAAAATAATACGATGTTACTGGTAATTGTGCACGTAACACTTGCAGTTTGCCAGCAACCTGTGTTTTGCATATAGTGTTAAAAAGGAAAGCTCCGGGGGAAACTCTGAAGGTGCATAATGGCAGGGTGCTGTATATTTTGACAGAGAGCTCCTTCCAGGCTGGCAGGGCAGTGTAGGAAGAGGACCTTACAGATGTGAAAGGTTTACAAATGTGCATTGACAGCTGGTGCCATGGATTGTCAGAGATGGCAGCGGGGCTGCAATGTGCATGGAGGAGAATTATGTTGTGATGGATGACGGAGGAGCTGGTGGGAGGATGGGAGGAGAGAGAAAACCCACTTACAGCTGTGGGCACAGAGGGAAGGGCAGGAAATGCGCTCTGCCAAAACAGAAGCATCTTGTGGCGAAAGGATGAAAGCCGGACTGGTAATTGTAGTATGGAAGTATGAGGAAGGTCATAGCTTTGAAGTTTTATGTATCAAGATTTACACAGAGCCTTGATATGAGAAGCTGAGGCAGAGAAAGTCCCAGTCTGAAGGTGCTGACAAGTTCAAGGCCCAAGCAGCAGAGGGGCCAGTGATGTTAGCCACAGTGACTGGAAAAAGCAGCAGCAAAGAGAGCTTAGAAGACAGATTAAGAGCTCTGGTGAGACACACTGAGCTTGAGCCGATGGCGAGACATTCAGAGAGAAGCTGGCTGAGCTTTGGGCTAGGACAGAAGGGAGCATACGGGTGGGTTTGAGTCACCAGCACAAGGGGCTGGGCTCGTGTTTACAGGTGAGCTTCTCCGGAGGGAGGAGGGAAGGCGACCAAGGGCACATCCCTTTGGAGCCCACAAGAAGCTAGAGAAAAATGAGGGCATGTTATTCTTCTGTTCTAGCATGGGATTTGTTGTTAATAAAAGCTTTTAATAACTAATTTTAAATCCCACTATCAAAACTTTTAAAGGCACAGATTCCAATGTAGCATGGAGCTGGTACAAAAGTCCTATGAAGTTTGCTGAGTAAATAGTCACTTTTGGAGATGAATATTAAGATTCTCAAGCGACAAAAATATTACTGAAAATGAATGCCTTTTATGTATTTTGTTATTTCCTTCTCCAGGAAGAGTGTACAGGAATTTCAAAAGAACAGAAATTTCAAAGATCAAATACATATTGGAAGAAGTTTTAACATTTTATATCACCTGGAAATTTTAATGAAAATAAAAAAAATATATATTTTTTAAATTCTATCCATAGGGTTTTGAATGCTGACAGAAAATGAGGGGAAGGAGAAATTGAGACAGAATTAATGAATATCAATTCCTCTTCTGAACGTTTTTATTACATTTTCTGCCTTTGCCTTCAGTCCAGGTGGAGGAGACTTCCTTTTCACTGACTGGAACAGGTTCCTGAGCATGGCCAGGAAACATGGAGCAAGTCAGAGAAACTACAGAAACAAGTATGACACATTTGGGTGGAAGAAAACTCCACAAAAATATCCTCATGAACTTTCCTCTAATTCATTGAATCTAATTAATCTAATTAATTTTTGCCTCTTGGCGGGAGTCCTATTCTAAATCCTGTGCATGCCTGAGAGTCATCAAAAGGCACAGGACAAAGCCAAGGTAGAACAAGGTGTCTGCCCTGTAACTTTATAGACCTACTTTTCCAAAGCACTGCTAAAGTTACCCAGGTCAGAGGGACCCTTCATACATCTTGGGGAAAAAAATTAAATGGGCATTTGTGCTAAATAACAGTGACATGACTTGCTTCCCCTTGCCCCGTTCCTCTCATATGTATGTATTATTTAATTATCTATGGTTAACTATTCTAGAGGAAATAAAAGAAGGAGAAACGCAAGTATTAGAGACTGGGAGACCACATCTTCTTCTGCAAGAAGGGTCTTGTTTGCCTGGTAGACTTTCTTTGATCTCTAATTATGTTAGATGTTAGTGTTGCAGTAGGCTTTTTTGGATTCCTAATTATGTTAGATGTTATGTTGTTGATGTTAGTGCTGTAAATAACCCCTCTCTGAATTCACTAATTAAATCTTTTAGTATTATTCATTCCATTCTACCAAAACTTACTTCAGTAATTAAAAATACAATGATAATTTATTCTGGTTGTATGACTATTTTGTTCAGATATTTATTTAAATAATTGTATTTTATTACAACCTCACAAAAATTCATCCTCATCATTTAATTAAGAGATGTATGTGAAAAGCCAAGAGGCATTTGGAGTTAGGCTGTGTTTGTTCACTTTATTTATGCCCTTACTCTTGCGAACTTCAGGGTATTTACAAAGGTATAAAGGGTAATAGTTGTTACCACACCAAGTAAAACTTGCAAAATATCTCCATTTGCTTCATGATAAACACGTTATCTAAATCTTGTAAGCACTAAAGAGATCAGAGAAAGAAATGTACCTTTCTCTTGTGTAATGCTACCTGGATTTTCTTTTTGTCTTATAGGAGACTGGCATGTTGCTGTAAACCAGCCTTCTTAATCACTTGTGGACTCACTGCCCTTAACTGATACCAGCACTGCGCTTGATACCATACAGACACAACTGCAAGCACATGGAAATAGACACATTTGTACACAGCTCTTAGCATTTATCTTTTACCAGAGCTAACTGAAGTTTGCTGCCTACATAAGGTCTTTGCTCATGCTGGCAGGCCACAGTTTGAGCTGGCAGGTTTCAGCCAAAGACACATCAGGGCATCAGGTAATTAGTGGGAATAACAGACTTGCTCCAAAGCTCAACCCTTTGGAAAAAGCATAGTAAATATAGTAACTGTGCTCCTACACCTACTAAAAAAACTGAACTGGCCTTCTAGCTTCAGCATAATAAATCTAAAAGCCTCGTTTCCTGGAGGGTGCTGAAAATAAATTAAGCCAGGCCCCCTGGTTCCAGTGGAAAAGTTGGCAATCAGTCTTCTCCAAGGGAAACCAAACAGAACTAGTCCCTTGGTCCCAAACACAGGAGAGCCCTCCCTTTTCTCCTTGCAGAAGAGCACAGAGCTGAAACCATGGTTGACTGAGTGAAAATAACTGTTTTTTCTTCCCTGGAGGGTGCCTGATATCCAAGAAAGACACTGTCCCAACCACCAGGCTGGAACAGGCGTTTTGCCTGCTGAGCCACCCACTTCCTGCAGCCCACCATAGCTGGGGGAGGTTGAGCACCCATTATTTACTCCTGCTAACTTCTCCTTTTCAGGAGGATTTGCTCACCAGCAGGGAGAAGGACTCTGTGATCACAGAGAACGCTACACCTGAGCCCGACGCTTCACAGGTCACCTAAAAAGAGATTTCTCCATTGCCATCCAACCACTCCAATCCTCCTCAGAATCTGTCCCTGAATGGGCAAGATCAGGTTTGGAAGGACAGTGAGGAAATGATGAGGAGAGCCTTTATCCCCCAGCTCCGTGGGAGTCTGCCTTAGAAACCACCCAACCAGCCCATGGCTCTCATGACTGCGCTAGTCAGGCAGGTCTCCTGTGGTACCTCATGGTTCTGTCACTCCACCAGGCCCTCATCTTTCCTCACACACATCTGAAGGATATCTTCACCATATGTGACCAGAAATCTCATGATACCTTATGCTGTGTTATAGTAAACTACTTGAAGATCCTTCTCCAGTGACTCAGGGAGAACCGCACCTGGTCTAGGAAAATAGGGAATTCTGGAATGGCATCATTGGAGGACCATCAGCAGGTCTGTGGTCCAGCCTATACCTACAAAGCAGGTGATGAGGAGCTAGCAGGAGTGAACACAGAACCAAGTTTCCAGCCCATATACCTAAACCCTTCTGCCAACATGCAAGTTAACTCTGCAATTGAGACATCTTGCATTGTTTTACTAGTAATCTTGCAGAATCCCCTGCCACCTGACATTCACACACTGAAAGCCCATTTACCAGTACATACTCTGCTGTCCAGTGTGGTAAAAAACACCCAGTCCCATGAACTCCAGTCCCCTCCTCCCTTTCCCCTGTCCTTGCATACCTGCACACTCAGCACTTCCCTCACATACAGCATGAAGATCTTACTCTAGGTTTGCTTTGCTTGCTTATCATAGTCTCAAGAGTTAGTACTATGCAAAGTTAAAATCTGTTGAGCACAAGGGCATTTGACCCTGACCACAACCTGCTGTTCCTTTAACAAACAATTAAGACATTCCATGTGTGACTAAATTTGAAAGCAAACCCAAGAATTAATCTGCTTGTTTTAAATAGGGATATAAATAAAAACCAGCCCAGCCATTGCCCAAGAGATAAGCCAAAACTTTGAGGTTCAATAAAAGTTCAGTCACTTCCGTAGTTTCTTAGGCAGGATTTGATGGGTCTTTATTTAGGGACTAGGGTCTTAATTTAGGGAAGAGATTTTTATTTAGGGTCTTTAGGGAACACAATGTCCCTCTGAAGCTTGGAGTATGTGTCTCATTTCTGTCTGAGTAACTGTTTCCTCTGGGTATGGATGATACTAAAGGAAAATAGCATAGCCAAATTCATTCTTGCCTGGCAGAAATAATATTTCTGTGGTACTTCTAGTTCTAGTGTGCAGTAGCAACAGATAAAGTAGTTATAAAGGTATCTGCATAACACAGCACTACGTGTGTCTATCCCATGGTTTGTGAGGAGAAGAGAATGCAGTAAAAAAAATCTCAGCATTTAAATCAGGCTTGGCATAGAGGCTTGGCTGGTATAACACAGCTGAGCTTTTAAAAAAGATATTAACAAAAAAAACAATACCAAATTTTAAAGTTAGTGGCACCTTGCTTGATCAATTTTGTTAAAATGAAAAGGAACTTATATAAGATGGTGTATTAGATCCTTGAATAAGCTAAGTAAAATACATCTTCTAGATGTTCACATATTTCTGTGTTACAGTTGTACCATATAATTTAGGAAAACAGAGTAGTTTTAATGCTCTATCTAGATAAAAATACTATAATAAAACTTTATGTAGCAGGAGAACTATTAAAGTAGCTTTTTAGCATGAAAAGTTTCTGTGTGGCAGAAAAATAGATGGAAGGAGAATTTTTATTCAGCTTAATAGTGTGAAGTTAACAAAATCAGTGATAAAGTTATGAGATCATGGAAAGTGACTATACCCACACATTTTTCAAGGTGATATGGAGTGCAGAGAGTTGATTTTTCAGGGCTTGTAGATTGAAGATTATATATTAACCACTAACCTAACTGATAACCCTATGGACAGAGTCCGTTTTTCTATGTAATATGGCCTCACTTGTCCCATGCATAATGTTTTATGAGAGCTCTAAAATTTATGCTCACAGTGTTTTCTTGCAAATTATTTTACATGTAGGTCAATAGAGCCTTTCCTAAAGGATTCTGCAAAATATCTGAGGATTTTCATGCAGATAAATGAAACCTTACATGAAAACTGCTTTAAAGAGGAGTTTTACTTCAGAATACCAAAGTGATCAAGTGTTCCTATTACTGTTACAAAATGAATTTGGAAGAGCACTGCTGTCTGCCTAAGAATTGCACACTGCAGCCTATCACTGCAGTGTAAAGCTTAAATACTTCAAGGTATTTAAGTACCTAAAAAGTATCATGATTTCAGAGAGACAGGGTGCATGAGCATCTTTGAAATCTTAGTGCCCTCTATGTAAAATCAAGAGCAGCAGCAAGGTCAAGGGGATTTCATGATCATGATCATTCTCCTTTTTGAGAGATACTTTCTCAGAGTAGCACAGAAATTGTTAATTTCTCTGAAGTTGCTAGTTTAATATTGTATTTTATTAGAAGAAGGTGGTAAGCACATTGTTATAGCAATTCTTACAACGTTAAGATTTTTTTTAAAAGAAGGAATCTTTCATGAAACATTTTAAAGAGATGTTTCATGGCAGTATCAGGAGTGCCCAATGAAAGTTAGAAGATCCATTTGTTCTGAAATACAAGACAAAATACAAGCATACAGTGGTGTAATTTTCTTTCAAGTTAAAATCTTTAGTGTCTCATGCTACAAGTGAACTAAAATCACATAACCATTATAATAAGTTATTGCTCAAATGCAACCCAGTGGTATCAATATTGAATTGTATTGCCCTGTAAATCCTTTGTGATAGTTTTTTTGCAAACTTGTGTAAATCAAGTGAACACATACTATTCATTAACAGGTGTATATTTTTATTCCTGCATTTGTAGCACTAATGAAACAGTCATTTTCAACTTCATTTTTTACGTCTCTGTTCATAGACATGTTATGAAAGTGTTTCAAGCACCATGATACTGAGATTTTCTTTTATTGGTAAAAAAGCATGATAGGTCTTTTGCTGAAATCAAAAGTATTCAAAGAACTGCAATGATTGTATTTGCAAGACAAACGTTGTATTGAATCTTTTAACTTGGCTATTTGTTCCCACTTCGCCATCCTAATTAATTTTCATTACATGGCATATTTTTTTAACTACACATTTTATGTTTATATGTGCCTACTGTTTCAAATCTAATAACTAATACTGTGATGTTTAGCAGTATTTTCAAAATAAATCAGCCCCATGACTGATTGCTTCCCCCCAAATTTGTTTTTCCAAGAAATTTCAGATTGACAGCTTTTCCACAATGAAAACCAAATGTCAAAATGTAAAATTATTTGCCCTAAAAAAAGTATTTTATAACTAGCAACAGTAATTTTCCTTTAAAGTAATTTTAAGAATGCATTTCTTCTCTCTAAGATGTAAGAAATATGTTACGTTTTCACTCAACCGAGGCAACAGTTGCCTTTTTGAAAGGCTTAAAAAATGAAACCTTTATAATGTTTTAATTAACTTCAGAGAAGTCCTATCTTTCTGATTTCCTGAAAAGTCACTTTAAAAAGCAGATAATACCTTCTTGTTTGATTTTTGCCTGTTTTGAGGAGGTTCCTAAAGATCAGAAAATTTAAAGGTCAACAAGATGATCTGACCCTTAGTAAGTGAACCCCTAATTATTCCAAACGACTGAGGCACTGTGGATCTGGGATCTTCATTATCTCTGAAACACCTTGTTTCCACTGAGCTCTGTTGAGAGATCCCTTTCCTCAATCAGCTCTTTGCCTGCCTGGCAATTCTATACTTTACATTCTTATTTTACAGATAACACAAAATCTGTCAAATGAAATATAAACTTGATATTTGTTATCATATTGTTTTACTACAAATGACACAGTGCACATTACACAAT
>JANZLQ010000013.1:20047142-20070591 GCA_026212715.1 Elanus axillaris
TGGCTGTGTTCCCTCCCAGCTTCTTGTGCCCCTCCAGCCTTCTCGCTGGCTGGGCATGAGAAGCTGAAAAGTCCTTGGCTTACTATAAACATCACCCAGCAGCAACTGAAAACATCAGAGTGTTATCAACATTCTTCTCATACTGAACTCAAAAAAACAGCACTGTACCAGCTACTAGGAGGACACTTAACTCTATCCCAGCTGAAACCAGGACACCTATTCATCAGATGAGTTGTGCCACATTAACATAAGGCTTCATGTTTCTGCAGGCCACCCACAGACACCAAAGATTATTTCTCTCTTCTTTGATATTAAACTTGCCTCCCAATTTGTTTTGTTTTTAAAATACTTTCTTCTTGCTTCCTTCTGCAGCAATAAACATCATCTACAGTAAACCCAAGGACATGATGCAGTATGTGCTGAGGCTTTAACCTGCTGTCTTGGGTGTATAAAGTAATCATCAGATTTGGGATCAGGAATACTTTTTCCCTCATGCCAAATTGGTGAGGCCTGTGGGTATTTGGGAAGCAGAGGGCTTCTTTACAGAGGGGCAAATAAAGAATTTCCTGTGACCCTGTGAGCAAGCCAAAAAGCAAATACAAACAGGACATTGTCAGTGATCTTGATTTCTCTTGCTCCCTTCTTGTGGCACTACATAGTCCCATGCAGTGGTTTAACCCCAGCTGGGAACTAAGCATCACACAGCTGCTTGCTCACTTCCCCTCCTCCCAGTGGGTAGGGGAGGAGAATCAGAAAAAAAAGTAAAACTCATGGTTTGAAATAAGAACAGTTTAATAACCAAACAAAACTAAAACATAATAATGATAATAACAGCAAGAATAATTGTAATTGAAAGGAATATAACAAAAAGAGAGAAATTAAACTCAAGAAGAGGTAAGTGATGCACAATGCAATTGCTCACCAGCTGCCGATGGATGCCCAAGCAGCGATCCGCCGCTCCTGGCCAACTCCCCCCGTCTATATACTGAGCATGATGTTCTATGGTCTGGAATATCCCTTTGGCTAGTTTGGGTCAGTGGTCCTGGCTGTGCTCCCTCCCAGCTTCTTGTGCACCTACTTGCTGGAAGAGCATGGGAAACTGGAAAATCTTTAACTTAGCCTAAGTGCTCCTTAGCAACAACTAAAACATAGGTGTGTTATCAATTATTCTCACACTAAATCCAAAACACTCTGTATCAGATACTAGGAAGAAAATTAACTCTATCTGAGCCGAAACCAGGACATTCCACAAGAATCTTCACAAATCTTTTTTCTGTGCTATGCTGGGAAAAATATGGCTTGTGGTAGATGGAGACACGTGGAATACATGTGCTCAGCATCCTTTTAGGCCTGTTCTCTGTATCCCAGTTTGTGGGATAGTCTTAGCTTCCACATAGTAATGTGTATTAAAAAAAAAAAAAAAAGGAAAGCAAAAAAAGTCCAAAACTCTGTACCAAAACAAAACAATTCACTGCATGCCTGTCCTCTTGGGGAGAGGACAAGAAAACAAACAGCATATGATTGATACTAACTGTGATACTTAATGCATTAATGACAATTACTTGCAAACTTCTGATGATTGAGCTGTAAGATTCTAAAGCACAGACTGGAATAAAGTGAGGCAAAGTAATATGGGCAAGTAGAGATTTCACTGTGTAACACCATAAATATTTTTAGCATGCTAAGCACAAATTTCCTTCAGTTATAGAGATAGGGGAACTCAAAGATAAATGCCATTGTTAATATTCACAGTGTGTGTACCTAAAATGTGTTATTTATTGAACATTTACAGTATGAACGAGTGTACTTAAAGACACTTAGTGTAAAGTGTTACTGTCTGCTAAAGATCTCTTCACTTAATGTTTGTAGGGTCCTGAGTAGTTTGCAAGTCAATTAAACACTGATGGAACAGAGATAAACACTTTCTATTGAGAAATGTCACATCAGCCTTTCTGCTTCACTTCATCGTGTCATTTAATGCACTGAAAGACATTCAAGTGACACAGTACTAGCTATAATATAATGGCATAGGCTATATAACATGCTGAGCCATGTGCAGATGGGTAAACAATATTGTAGTCATACCAACTGGCACAGAGAGCAGAGAGAAGCTGTCGTGTATTTACATTCAGGGCTCACTAACATGCAACCAGTCTTGATAAAAGGATTTTCTCTCATGCATTATTCTCTAAGCAGCAGTCTGCAGGCATGTGCAATTTAACAGCCAGTAGCTCTCCTTTCCTTGAAAATTAAGCAGTCTGGCAACCAGCATTGTCAGGGTCCTTTTAGGATTAGGTTTCCTCCTGCTTTCTACAAATGGGAATGTTAGCAAACAGTGTCACTCCGCTCTACATGATACATCACTCACATTGTTCAGGATAATAGATAAAGCACTGGTGTTTCAGGAGTGCTTAAAGAGTTGCAGTTCAGATAATGCTTGCAATTTTTCAAACAGCTAAAAACACCTACCTATTATCAATTGTCTTTATGAAGAACTCAAGAGGCCTTGTTTTCTTAAGAGCTTTGTAGTTACAATGAAGGTAGAAGCATGCCTGGTGAGCAGAGAAACCATATGTCCCTATTTTAATATGAGGCCTCATGAATTTGGTTTCAAAATACTTGAAAGCTTCCAGATTTTTATTTCATTGTTGGGACGCTCTGCTGTTGTTGCTTAGCATATTGTTTGATAACAACAAAATCTAGTTCAGACTTAGAATTAATTGCTATATTAAGTAATATGTTTCATTCAAGTATAAATAGTGGAAGAAGTATACAGTAGTATTTAGAAATATTTTGTGAGACAAACATGGTAAAAAAAAGAGGAGGAGAAGATAGCTCAATGCATTTGGGAACTATTAGATTTTGTCTTGTACTCTAAGTAAATGTTGGTGTCATATGATTCGTACTTTATGATAAATCAATGCAGCACCCTGAAATAGAAATAAATAAATGTCCAGTTCTCAGAAATGTGCAGGCATTACTCTTGAATCAGAGCTTGGCAACAACACCACTGGCACACATGAAAGAAGAGTCCTTTTGTCTTCCATAGGGATATTTTTGGAACTGTGTTTTGAAAATACCATACAGCTAGTAGCTGCAGCAAACTGAAGAGTGCTAGGTAGCTGTTATGGCCATGAATGAAACTTGCTGCATTTCCTAATCAAAGCAATGACACAATCTCTTCTCTGTTCTCATTGCCAGCTAACGGTGCTAAGCCTCCCTTTCACTGTGACTGACCCACACTTCCAGCAGTAGGTGCATCAGATGAGAGACATGGGTTCCTCTTTTCCATCCATGCCTTTGCTTACAGACAGCACCTCAATTTGACCTTGATTATTTTTATACATTCATGGCCCTTTTTTGTGTTGCTTTTTTAAATACAAAAAAAAAAGAAATTAAATTGTAATCAGGAAAATGTAGTTGAAAAGAACTGGAGACTTTCTGGTTTGGGGAAAGCAACAAGACATGAAAAGATAAAAAGAGAAATATGTATAGGAAACCAAAGACAAGGGTTTGTGTGTATTTCTTGTTACCCTACTGTATGCAAGGGAAAGTCATTGAGGTTACACATCATGACAGTTCTTGATGATAAAATTGCTTTGCCAACAAAAGGGCTGAGTATATAAATGTATCATATATCATCTCCCACTCTTCCTGTCTATATATTATATGCTGTCTCATTTAAGTATAATAAACCCTTAAATTCTACAGCTTCTTCCAGGATTTTTATGTAAAGCTAACTGAAAACAGATTTTACTTGGAAAAAGAAAACAAAACCCACTACAGTGTTTGCAACAAAAATGCTCCAGCTTTCAAGTCAGTTCTGTGAACAGAGAAGGAAGGTTCTCAGTGAACCGCTGCTGCTGGGGGTCTCTGCTGTGGGAGCCTGTACCCAAGGCTCTTTGGCAGATGGCAATACTCATCTCCCTTGCTGCATGTCCTCCTCACCTCAGGAGAGCACAACATCAGGTGTTTTCTTATTTACTTTCCTTTGGCTTGACCTGTCATATCTCATCCTGACTCATCTCCAGCAGGAAGGGTGGAGGTTTATCTCTCCCAGAAGAACCAATCTGGTGGTTACAGGGCTCTTCTGGGATGTGGGAATTCTTGAGTCAGGCCCTCTGACGCTGAGGGTGCAAGCCAGATTTCCTGCTTCCTGGATGAGGGGACTATGGCATCATACACAAGGTGAGCACGGGTACTTTCTTCTTCATCCAAGCCTTGGGCTTAACACTGTTCTTAAGTAATAGACACTTAGCGTTGGTATGAGGCAGCTGCTTCAGTACATTCTTGTTCTGTCATGGACAACACATGCCATCAAGTGCTAAAAGTCACCAGGAGGTCACCTAGGAGGGCATTTGGGTAAGGATGAGGCCAGGTATGGATGCAGAAGGCCACAGAGCTCTAGCAAGAGACTCTCAGATCTTCAGTAACCAGGACCCAACTGAAAGCCTATAGGAGTCAAAACAGAAATTGCCGTCTTTCCATGTGAAGGAGCTACTCTGTTAGCTCTTAGAAAAAAAATGAGCTCTTCTCTCTAGCACAGGCCAGCTATTAGAAAGTAACATTACACCAGTACACTGTTAAAACCTTATAACAGACTAACATGAAGATTGTTGAGAAATCAGATGAAATTCTTTTCAAATGGCTTGGGGTGGAGACGTCACACTACACTAAACATAGACATAAGAACACATATTAAGGGAAATTATCAGGGAGCTTAGACCAAATATTAAGTATTATAACATCTTGAAATAGGCAGCATCTCCCAAGGATTTCACCAAGAGCCTGTATTTTTTTGCCTGAGGGAAAAAGGAAGTGTGAAATAAAACCAGAGCAAACTAATACATCGGTAATATACTGCTGCAACAAGCCAGTCCTTTGACAGCACCTCAAACTGCAGCTAGCGAGCCGACTCATTGCCCTGCAGAGTGCGCGACATGAGTGAACAACACATGGGATGAGATGCCCTTTTGTAGCTTAAATCCTGCCCAGCTTAACCTTCTAAATTGCCACAGCGGTAGTATCACAGCTTAAAATATATCTTTCCTGGTTCCTTATGTGTGTTGCCTGAGAGTTACTTCTGAAGGAAGGCAGGAAGTTAGGTGCTGTTATTTTTTTCCATGTGTATGTAAAGCTTAATAGACTAAACTAACAGGGTCAACAATAGGCGAAATTAAAACAGTTCTAAAAATGAACTAGACAAGAGGAAACAATTACAGGGCTGCTATTTGGAGGAAACAAGCACTGGGTGGTTCAGTCGCTAACACAATGAAGGAGACAGCCCATGATGGTGCTTCTAAACCCTTCCTGGTCTGGTATTCCCAAACTGTCCAGTTTGTTTACTTGCCTGGAACGATGCCACAGACACATCCTGATAGGTTAGGAGTGATCCTCGGCGATTGCTGCAAGAAATGGGAAGCGGGCAGAGAGGGCATCAGTCTGCTCCTTTGAGGAGCTGAGCAGCGAGTACTTTTGTCTCCCTGGGCTGTCTGAGGCAACGCCTTCAGTCAAAAAACAGCTCCAGGGGGTATCATGGGCTGCAGAAAGCAGAATCAGCTAACCTTCATAATTTCTCCAGCCCGCTTTTAGGATGTCAAAGTGTTTGGTAGCATTCCTGCTGCCATACCCCCAAATCATTAAAGCGCTATTAATTGGGGGGTGGGGGGGAAGAGACACAACCTTAAGCCAAATGCACTGACTGGGAACTCAGAGGACTTGTTCCGGTGTTTGTGCTGACACAGGCTTACACTGCATCATTGGATGTCTCAGCTTCCCACCTGTGACTAATGTTGCATCCTTTGTCCTCGTCCTTTGAATGATACATTTCAGCAGCACAGGGTCTGTGACAGGCACTGTCTCACACAGGGTGCAGGTACTGCACATGGAACAGTGATGCCAGGTTTCAGGGTACTGTAACAATAATGAGGAGAGACTCCTAAGTCCACCTGCCTTACTGCTAGTTAATGAATTTATCTATCAAACTATAGACCTGTACAATAATCGTTGTTTCATTTTCAATGACAGACATGAGCCGGGCTCTCTGATTCCTAATTAAAGGTTAGTGAATAAAAAAACCCAGTTGTTCTTCCTTTGTTGAAGGCACAGAAATGTCAGAAATTGAAGTGCCAAGAGCCCAACAGATGTATTATGCAAATATCCATTAATCAAGCAGGACAAAGAAAAGGGAGAGTTTCTCTGCAGTGTCATTTTTTCCTGCCCTCCTCTAAAGTTTCTAGTAAGCGAAGGTAACTTAAAAACTTTGATTCAAAGGGCTAAATAAAAACCAATGAAGTGCTTTCAAACCTCTGCCCTGGAGAATTTTTGGAAGGCATTGTGTGTTGATCCTCTTGTCTGTCAGGTTTTATCATGTGAGGTGAGAGTGGTGGGGTTTTTGAATCCAGAAAACAATGCGGACCACAAGCATGTCATCGGAAACTTACCACATAGTTTGTTTTTTTTTTTGGAAACATTTTAATTGCAGCTGGAAGACACTGAAAAATCCTACCTGATAAGCGTGCTTTTCTGCTTGAAAAATACAATTGAAAGCATTCTGCCAGCAAGCCTACACAAAAGCTCATTAAATTAAATGCTAGGGATTTTCTCTGAAGGTAAGTGAATATAGGAGGCAGGCAGGTGGAGATAACGAAAACAGGATATTATCCCATTAACATTTGTTCTGTTACTGCACCCACTTTGCTGTCATTTCTCATTAGCATCCTACCAGAAAGCTACAGACTAGCCGGTGACTATGGCGCAGAAGTTGCAGCCTGCCACACCTGCAGCGTGAGGGCAGGCGCTGATGGCTCGATGACAGTCAGGGCAGTCATATGCTGAGGAAAAGTGCAAGCTGCAGGTGAGGCTACAGAGAGCAGCAAGGTGCCTGATCCGCCCTTCTCAGCAAAGCCAGATGCTGTCGGTGATGCAAGAGCTCTGCTCAGAGCCTGCCAAAAAAGTGTGCAGTCTTTCAATGTTTCATTACCTCACACCACCCGTTTGGCTGCTAATGGCACTCCTATTGAAAAGTTATCTAGCACGATGCACGTGTCCCACAGCACATACAACACCTCCAGGCCCTTCTTTAATAGCTAGGAACTCAATGTACTCTCTAAATACAGGCTGGCAACAAGGGTGGTGCAGAGCTACACTGGCCCTGGGGCAGCTCGGGAAAGGGAGGCAGGAGAGATGGAGAATCTCCGGCAGCAGACGACAGAAGGATGCCTCTGCTCTCTCCCCCTCTCTGCCCTCCTCTGGTGGGGGCTCTGGGGGGTCTCCTGGGATCAGGAGTAAGCCATTTTGCTGCTCTCCAAGGGGTGTTCCCTGGAGAATCCAGGTTACGGTGGAGGGAGAACAAGAGCCACTAGGAGCTAGTTTTCAGGGCTTGTTCAAGATACTGAGTTAGAGCTTTCCTTTTCTAGAATTTCAAAACACATTTCTGTGAGCACAGACTGACCTTGTTTGTTCATCTGGTTAAGCACAAGGTTTCATTCTTCCTGAGGAAGATGGGAATTTAGAGGAAAAAAGCTTCCATGGCAGAGTTGTCATGATGCCCCCAAGCTGACAACACTTTTAAACGAGAGCAGAGTTTGCAGGAGAAATGGGGACACTCTAATGACTGGCAAGCAACTCACAGCAGCTTCTTCCAGCCAGTATCCTCACTATTTTTACCTCTCCTCTTTCTTCCCTCCCTTTCTTTCCTTTGCCATTGGAGTTTCTTCTGTGATTCCTCTCCCTTCCTTGTCTTTCCATGTAACTAATCTCCTCCTAATTAAATCCCATCCCAAGAACCAAACTCCCATCTCAATTAATCACTACTCTCTCTGCTTCTAATGTTTTAATTTTCCCTTATCCCATCTCTAGTTTGTTTACATACACTTAAAAAAAATCTGTTGAGGTGGGGAAAGCTGATTATTCCACTTTTCTATGAAGTCTAACTCTTTGCCATCTTTTCTTTCCCTCTCCCACCCCGTAAATGGCCCTAAGTCTTATAAACATAAATACAATTGCATTTGGCTTTGAAGCATGGCAGCCCCATACAGTAAGATGCCCAACAGAGGATACCTATAGGCATGCTTTGTTTTTTCAACTGTTTTCCTTCCTCCTCTCTGCTCCTGTTTTCATTGTCTCTCTGTTTGTGTTTGTCTCCTCTGCCCCATTTTTCATCCAGGACCTCTCTCTGCTTCACCCCACCCTTGCAGCCTCACCTTGGAGGAATGCAAACCAAATAACAATTCATGGCTGATGAACTTTAAAACCCATGACATTCAAGTGGGTTGGAAATTAGACAAAACAATTTCACCTACCCCTTGTTTAGGGCCCTGACGAACAGCTCACTGCATCTCCTGGTTTAGTGTGCAGGAGGATGTGCTACTGCATGTCTCGCTTTCATAAGGGAAATGCTGGAATGTGGCTGTGTACCAAAAAGCCTGTTGTAACACAGTTTATTAGAAGGATACCCTGGATCCCCCACATGCATCTCATATACAGGGCTTTTCAGCTCACCTTCTTTGATAGTGAGCACATGGAAATGGCAGGATGAGTCTTGTTCATTGTTTAAGTGGAGTAATTTTTTAGGGTAGTGAATAGACTAGTCAGCAAATCTGCTTGGCCCAAGTTGAAAACCTGTCCCAAACAACCAAATAGAGCTTTGTTTGCTTGAGAAGAAAACAAGACCAAAAGGAGTCCCTAGTTTTCATTTTCTTGCTTTTATAAACCATTTCTTTAGGCTGCCTAAAGCAGGCACGTGCATTTTCATCAAAAATTGCTTTCAAGCAGGGTCAAAAATCTATTTTATTTACTCAGCAAGTCATTTAAACAGTATAAAAGCACAGCCAGGGTGCTGGGGTCCGAGACATAAGGAGGGGATACTTTCTCCTGTGTCCCGCCGAGTGGCAGGGCTGTAGGCAGCAGCGAGAGATGCTCGACACAGGGCTCCCAGGTGTTGGGGAGCAGCAGCAGGTCCCGGGGCCGGGGGCGTCCCTGCCCATGGCACAGCAGGGAGGGCACAAGGGCTTCAGGCACAGGCGGCCAGAAGGGCCAGAGCTTTGCCACTGCACGCAAAAGCAGCAAAAGCCAATCTGTGTTTATTGTTTACGCAGCTCTCGCCCTCTCCCTTTTCACACACAAAACCAAGCTTGCACGTATCACAATAACAAAGCTGGAATTGAATTTCTTTTCTGGAAAACCATGAATATCAGTTCTGGGTTTGGCTTGTATAGGATGAAGCTTCCTTTTTACAGGAAGGGGCGGAGATTATTTCTTGAAAATGAGCTAACAAAGTGAAAATGAAATACTTGAAACTGCAAGAGAAAGAAAGTGCTTGAATCCAGATTCTATCAGATTCCTAGGGGCAAAAATCTGATTTTCCATGCCATTAGTTTCAAATCATAAGTGACAGATGCTTTAATTTATTTGGCTGAATTATGACAACATGACAACATGATCTTCTTTTTTTTTTTCTTTTTTTTAAAATTCTGTAGCCCTCCAAGACTGATCCAAAATCTACTAAAGCCAATGGAAAGACTCCCACTGTCTTCAAATGGCCTTTGGATCAGGCCCTAATTAGCCTTGGGCAAACCAATAAACTCAATACATAAATTGTTGTATGTTGAGTCACAAACCATACTTTGTTTTCATTCTAAGTTTACTAGAAAAGCTATGAATAGCTTACATCTCTTCATTTAGGAAAATATAACTAAATTAGTTTGTACAAAAAGCCCCCAACAAGTTAAAAACCTACCCTGGGAACACTATACCTATATCCTGTTAAGAAAGAATAAGAAGAGTGTGCCATCTTTCCATAGACACAAAATGCACATTTCAAACATCACAAAAAGCATACTCAGAAATCTTCCTCTAGCAGACTCTTTGTATTCACTAATGATAGTCTGCTGTATGTCTACTTATACCACAGCTGATACATGTATGATATATAAAAGAGTGTCTGCATACACAAGGATGCATATTAAATATAGCTATAAGCAACTATAATTTTTATTGATGTAAATAAACTACACTAGCTGAAGGATATTTTTGCTGATATATCTACATTAGAGTTCTTTTGGCATGACTATATGCTTCAGGTGAATTTTTCACACTTCACAGCAAAGCTGGCAAGACTTTTAAGAGTTATTAAGTTGTAGGCTGGATAACAGTTGGCAAGGGGTAAGCTTCTTGACTTGCTCTGCACTAATATGATACAGTAAAATTGATCTAATGAGCACATTGGAGAAGGCACTTGATTCAGATGCTTAAATCAAAATCTTGAATCTAGAACAGATGCAGTGCCAATCACAAGTTTTTATAAAGACTAAACAATGCAGAAAATGTATACAAACAAGTGCAGACAGCTGCCTTTTCAGCCTATTTATAATTAGAGCAAGCCGTACCCTACCTAGCTCACTCCCTTCCAGAAGTCAGGTAACCACTGTATTATTGCCACATACTCCTCCAGCAATACAGTTTATTAGCCTGGGCTTGCTGCCATGATAGTGCAGCTACATGACTTTCAGAGTGGACCTGGTGTATGTCTGGCTAGCTCAGAATACAGCCATGTAGGAATCTACTGCATTCCTATACTTGATGGGACTTCTGGTCCAAAATCAGCTGTCTACCATGTAGGCATCTATGTCCAAGTTAGTTCTCAAAGCTCTTTTTAGAAGCAGCAAAGAGAAACAGGCACATCTGGGGTTCAATTCATCTCATTCGGAGGTACGTGTCTAAAATAGGCCAGAGGTACAGGTGTACCTATGTGCAGGTGTGTAAACTTAGGTGGGGTGATTTCCAGCCACCTTCATAAGTGGCTGCAGCTTGGGCCTGCTAGCACACAGAAGCCACACCGGTTTAAGTAAAAGTGAGGTGCTACAGCATGTTAATGAAATGAGTACCACATGGAGCCATGGCCATGGTATGAAGTGGAGATATGTGCCTATGGATAGTAAAGCCTAGTACTCTAAAGGACATTACTGCAAAATCCTGTTTTGGAGACAGGTGAAATCATTTATGTTGTCTAGTATTTGCTGTGTGCCTCTCCTGCACTAATTTATTGGGGCTGCTGGGAGAGCAACCAGGAAGGTAATGGAATGCTGTCCAAGATAAGAGTATCTCCAAACAAACTTGAAAAACAATGAGGGAGATTAAGTGGGCTAAGTGGCCTTTTAAAAGACACTGTCTGTGAAGCTGGAGCGGGAGATGGATTTTCAATTTAGAGAAGGGACCATGAGACAAGATTTACTGATCTGGGTGGGAAGGCACAAGCCACAAAGATGCTCATGAGGAAGGTGACTAGGCAGCCAGTAAGCTTGCAGATAGTTGTCTTATTTTGAGATAAGTTTGGGGGTTTTCTTTTCCGTATTGCCTTTGTTCTAAATAAACCCTTGACTTTATTTTGGTGCTGCTGCCCTTGTGCTGAGTGGGGACAGCTGAGTCTGTATAGGAGTAACTAGGTTAATAGTGGTTAGGGGCTGGTTTGCTGGCTCCTTTCAGATAGTGAAACTATACGCTACAATCCTAGTCAAGCTACAGACTCCCAAGCTATCTGCAAGCAAATGGGTACCTCTGCGGATGGCAGGGCAGTACAGTGCCAGTCGTGCTTCTCAGTGGCACTGGATGAGCCCAGCTGATGGGCCCCGAGCACAGGTCTCTGCTCCTGGAGAGGCTTCATGTATCACCAGCTCAGGAATCGCCCTCCGCGGGCTGCAAATACACCTCCAGAGACCTTCGGGGCCAGAAGGACAGTTCCCCAAATTCACTGGCCTAATCTTGATTTATACCTGTTGGCCTCATGTTTATATGCGAAAAGGGGACAGACTAAACCAGCATGCAGTGACATGGTATTGAACAGGCCAACGGTGTTCAATACCTCCTAAATAGCAAAAGCAAAATATCTTCCTAGGAATGAAGAGGTCCTAGACACTGAGGTCTTCTCCCTGCTTGGAGCTCCAATGAAACGGAGGATGGTTGTGTCAGTGTCCAATATGTCTGACTTAATGAGATCATTTGCATGAAAATGGCCAGTCTGGCCTTAGATTAGAGAATTGTTGCAGGCTTTCAGCAGCCATCCAGCATGAGACTTAAATCTTCCAAATGAATAAACTGATTGTGGTGCATCAGACACTTCTCACTGAGTTTGAAAGAAAAACACATAAAGAACCTGTTCACACAGCATAGTTCTACATGTCCGATCTGGTACTTAACACAACTTTTCCATGAAACACCCTGTTAAGTAAATGCATTTGATCTGCAGCAGTTTTCATCAAAGTTTCAGACAAGTTAACCTGGTGCATCTTTAAGGACTAAATCTGCTGAAAGAGCAGTTTATTCTGTTTTGAAGAAATACCTTTAACAGATCTCAGTTGCACAGAAATGAACAAATAGGTAGGTTTGGAAGGTGCCAGCAGCAGCCATACACCTTTTGGTGTGTATTTGATTCTTAAATAAACCTTCATGCTGTAAAGGCACCTCCTATCTCCCTTTACATGGAAAACCGAGTTTTTGTGTTGAATCCTTCATGCTCACTGGTGACCAGATAATCCTAATACCCATCATATTTCAAAGTTGGGTGGTTTTTTTCTCTGCCAGTGTTAAAAGTCTGCTTAACAAATCTCTCTCATTACAAATATATAGAGGTCAAAGAAGGTTACTCAAATACATTTGAATGAGGTATATTATTCTACAGTTTCTCTTGTCTTCTTTGGCTTCCTGGATTACCACCACCAGGATACGGGCACATAAAAGTAATTGAATCCAAATCAGCAGCCTGCCACCATCTGTGATTTATTTCATTCATCTGCAGAAGGACTTTTCAAAACTCTCACAGATTCAGCCTTTCAATGGAAATGACAGATTATTGTCCTGCTGAAGAGGGATAACATTATTAAACACCCCAGGCTTTTCAGACTGGCCATGCATAGCAAGAAGGACTCTAAGCACTAGATGCAACATCTACCTCTTCACCAAAGGCTACGTCTCAGAAATTATTTCCTCTTCTGTATAGGAGACATTTTTTCTCTTCATCGTTGATTCTCCCTTGTAAGGCCGCTTTATGTATGTCCCTGGACATACACAACTTTTTTGTATCAGAGCTTTTAAGTCTTGCTGGTTTTGAACAACTTTTCATCAGTATAGCAAGTAAATGTCATAGGGATCACTAAAAAATATGGATACATAAGCCAAAAGGTACAATTTCATGTAATTTAAGATGGTGTAACTCTCCATACTGTTGTTCTTCAGACTGCTCATAACCTCCTGGTTTGGATCCATATGGGCAATTTCAAGCCTTCAGACATTTGTTCACCCTGCTTTGAAAGAACAGTTAGCAACATAGCCCTGGGGGCTAAACTAATGAGTTGTTGACCCAGCTATGCACAAATAAGCTAGCATTTACTTTGTGTTTGAAAGGTTGGCAAAAAAATTCACCCCTGATTTCCCCACATCCTTCAGAAGAGGTTGCATTTATTTTGACTCCCCTTGTTTAGCCAGGTACAGTATGGCCTAGCAGATCAAACCAAAGTTTCTCTGGGTAAATGCACACTGTAAGGTGAGACACAGGTCAAGGGATGATTAAAGGCTGTATGTCTGGCCCTGGGATGCCGAGGTGTGGGTGTCAAGCATCCACATTGTTCTCAGGGCAGCTCAGCACACTGGTGCCCTGCCCTCCCCAGAGGATCTGGCTGCCTACGACATGGGCCTTTTCAGCAAGGAGCATGCACTGGCTGGCTTGCCCAAGCAAGGTTGTCTGATAGTGCAGTAAGGCACTCTGGGCCTGGCAGGGGAAACCCACACCGAGCCTGCTTGGCCTCGCTTGTGCTGCGACTGCAATGGCTGCAAGGGGGGCACGGAGGGTGCAGCTGCCTCCGCCTCCCTGCGCAGATTTGCTCAGGCCTCTCCCGGGAACCCCCTGCTGCCATCAAAACGCTTGGGCACCTGTTCAAAAGGCCTTATAAGGACTCAAATCAGGGTAAGGTCAACATGAAGCGTTATCAGGCAATTATTTCATTACTTTAGCCTTACTTTTTTGTCCAGAATGCTGGAAACTGTTTCCTCTCTTTGGTCAAAGGCCAGACTGGGCTCAACTGTCTCCAAGAGCGGTAGTGGGGAGCTTTGGTGGATGCACAGGAGCTTTCCTGTCCTAAGTATATCCACATGAAAATGAAACAGCGCTGTTACGCTTGGATCTATTTCCAGAATCCGATCTTAGTGGTCAATTAGTCACTGGAGAACGAGATAAATACTTGCCTAGAAAAGGGACCTCGTGAGATGAGTCAGTTGTCAGGCTCTGCTCTCTCCCCGAACAGGCAAATCCTTACTCAAATGCTAGTCATCACAGCAATTACAGTATTCTATTAGCTGGTAATCCGGGCAGAAGTTCTGTAATGGTGTGAAGTAAGAAGAAGGGATATTCCTAAATGTTTTACCCATCCACTCATCCCTAGCACAAGGAACTAAATTCCAGCTCTCCAACAGATATATGCCAAAGTTCACATCATTTTATGTTTATGTTCATCAGTTGATTCATAAATTAAATTTATGGCACATTTCTTATTAGAATTTAAAAAAATGAGTTAAGTGATTTTTTTTCCCCATGGAAATTTCTTGGCACAAATTCTTGAGTACTTTCAAACATAAATTTTGAAATATCTTTTTAAAAAGCAGAAAGTCAATGCATATTTACTTGGCCTTAGCTGTAGATAGATTTTCAGCCTCTGGCTGAAACCAAAAGAGCTTCTCCCTTGAGTGAAAGGAGGTTTATTTGTTGTGAATTCAAGGCCAAGATGCTATTGACCTCATGCCCACCATTGGCTATTTTCATCTATACAGGCCTTGTCCATGTTGTCCTGTTACAGGGTCCCTGTCAGCACCCCAGAAACCACTGTCACCCTGACAGCCCCCTTTACTTCTTGCATCCTGAGTCACATCCCAAAGGCAATCTGTGTTTAGGGGCAGGGCTTTCGTCACCCCCACTGCCATTCAGAGGACCTGCACAGCTACAGAGCCCACTCCCCTCCTGGACCTTGGTTGCAAAGACACCCTGCCGCCCTTCTGCACTGGTGCCCGGCTCCCCGTGTTTGATGAGCAACTGGCCATATCAGGATGGAGATGAGGGTGACTCCTCGCAGGGTGCCTGCACATTGGTGCAGCTCCACCAGCATGGGCTGCTCAGGCGCCCTCCTCCATCCCCTGCTCACAAGCCAGCAGAAGCTGGTCCCATCAACCTGGTGTTTTGAATGGGCACAAACACTGTCTATAGCCACTGTGTGCAAGCAGGCAGGCAGCAAACAAAAAGCATGAATAGGTGTGGTCTTTCTTTGGGTGCAAAATACTCCCCATGAAGCATGGATTTCAGGACATGTGGTGCTCTGACTTGCTGGTTGCCCTCCCTCCAGCTCACCCCCAGAGTGGCAGCAAGAACGTATGGAGGGGAATGAGACAATATGTGGCCGCACACGCGTGCTCCAGCCTGACTCTCTGGCTCCTGGGGGTCAACCATTTGTCGCAAACACATGCCAGAGCAGCCTGGCCTGACACCATCACTCTTTGCTAGAGAGCACGGGACCTTTGCGCCCCTTCTTTTCTCCGAGGTCCCACCAAACATTCTTAGGAAGTGGTTCTCCCTTCCTGCCTCCTGTGTCCTCCACAAGCCAGCCAAGCCCAGCTGTCTTGGTTCAGAGTCCACCACTATAGGAAAAGCAAGCTGTGAAGCTGGCTGTCTTGTGCTGCAGAGAGATAGAGAGCTGGCCAGGAGAACATCTTCCAGGGAGCAGGGCAGGGGGCTGCAGATGGCTCCTGGCTTGCACTGCTTGCACCTGGGTAGGCATAGCACAAGCATCAGCCTCGCCAAGGCTAGAAGGTCTTGAAGAGGCAAAAGTGATTCTGGTATTTCTGGAAAGGCCTTGCTGGGGCTGAAGCAGTTATGAGGCTCAACTCAGAGAGGTGAGCCACAAGCTGGCTGGCCTCCTGCTGCCATCCCAGTGGTGTTGGTCTCAGCTCCTCCTAAAAACTCCCAGGACTAGTGTGCTAGGGCACACAACTGGTGCTCAGAGGGTGGAGACGGTCGAAAAAGACTGAGAAACAGGCTCCAGAAGTGCTATGACCTTTGTAGGAGTTGGTCCAGACCTATTTTCTGCTCTTTTGCTGGTCTCACCCTTCTCCCCACTTCTTCCACTTCTTAAAATTACAGCCAAAACACTCCCAGATGCCTCTTACTAATACCCTAACCTGAACTGCCCTGTCCCAGGGCCTCTAAGCTCAGTGCCGCTAAGGCTGCTGTGTTGGCAAGAGAAGGAGTGACAAGTCTGTGCTCTCCTGGTTTCTAATAAACACCTCTTGGGAGACATCCTGTGAGATGCCTTGGGAAGTTGTCTTAGAGAAGGAGAGCCTGGGCCCAGGGAACAGCCTGGGAGTTACATCCCTTCTGCCACTGATTCTTCTATTTGGAACAAATGTTGCTCAAGGAGTCCTGGGAATAATTTAAATGGTTACTGATTTTGTTCTGCAGCGTGTCTGAGATGTTCCCAGAGCTGACTCAGACCATCTGCAAAGCGAGTTTCTTTGCACACCCGGTTCTTCTATGGGTTAGGAGCTTGAGCTGGTCAGGAGAGCAGGTCCAACAACACAGGCCACAGGGAGGACATGGTGATACTATTTTTTGAAGAAGGGTTTCCCATTCAAAGATGCATTGCCTAATGCATTTTTTCCAGGTCTGTTGGCTAAGTTGCCAAGTCCTAAGTCCTGATTTGAAGGCTGGCCTGAAAGGAAAGAGTGAGAGTTAGTGCTGGACTAAATGCCATTGACGCGGTTGGCACATTGCAGTGTGGCAGAACAGTTTCTGTTGCAAATGCCTGTCCTCTGTGGAGCTCTCCTGTGAGGGTCCTGGAAGCGGAAGGAAGTTTCCCCATTTCTGAGTGTTTTTGTGAATCCTGGAAGACTGCAAGGCATCACTCGTAAATGTCCTGTCCCAAGAGGACAGGCTACAAAGCCAGTTCATCACTCAAAGCCCACATAACTTGGGAGAACACGTGTGTTTTATCTCAGGCAGTATTAACAGGCTTTGCCTCTGGATTGTTAGGCTGTGTCACATTACTGACCTGTGTCTCATCTCCTGACTTGGTGATGTGGGAAAGGGCGAGTTGCAATTCCTCCCATGCCAAGATGTGCACAGTCCCAGCGAGGGCTACCAGCACCGCTTGGCGATGACAAAAGAGCCCACACTCATTCGTTTCATATGCCCTGCATCCTGGCTCCAAAATTCTGGAGGGAAGAAAGGGGAGAAGCGTTCTCAGTGCATGTAGGCAACCAGACAGGCCAACTTTGTGTAGGTGGAGTCTGGCTGCTGTGTCCTCCATGGGCTGCTGGGCAGAGGTGCAGACAGCCCTGGGGAAAGGGTGCAGAAGGCAGCTGGCCCAGAGCTCTCATCGGGCCGTGTTTTTCCCTATCCCCTGCTTTTGCTAGAAGATACTGGTGGATAACATTGTGAGTCAGGCAGTGCTTATGTGGTCTGCTGCATTTCTCCTGGAGACTGTAGGTGTTTTGATTTTGTGGTTTGGGTTTTTTTTCTTTTTTCCCCCCTCTGTCAATAATTGAAATGAGAGGTCAGGAGGAATAACCAGAAAGAAGGGGAATAGGAGTACTTACAAAGTGAAGTAAGCCTCTGGCTGGGAATCTTGGCTGACATCTATGTTTTGCGCAAAATGCTCTGGTAGCTTTTACTGTCAGAGGTGGTCAGGACAGTGCAAGCTCCAGCAGAAGAGCAGCTTCTGCTAGCCACGATGTAGGTGCAGACAGGAGGGAAAAATTACATGAGCAAAATTTACAGTAGCTACAGGTTCTGGAGAGCACAATGGGAATCAGCAATCTCAACGGGTGTTTTAGTAGACATGTAATCCAAATCCATGTATTGAACTCAGCATGCCCAATGAATAGCTTCTTTGTATTTCAGTTGTATAGCTGAGGCTTAATGGAACCGGTACAAACCTCTCACTAACTAAAGAAGGTCTCAGGGCACTGTCAGCTTTAACCTGTTTCATAAGGCAGGCCAGCGTCAGTTTTGCCTACTTCTCCATCAGCTTTTAGCACCCTGATAACATATCTGTCATCTTTCTTGCCAATATCAACAGGAACCAGTCATTTCCAGGTAGTATTAAGCAAACTTTTCATACTTACAAATTAGCTTTTCAATTCCCTATTTGATGTGTCCTGTGGATGCATTTTGGGTAATTTGAAACAGGCCAAGGTGAATGTCAGGGAGGTCCCAGAGGACAGGACTGTAGTAACCAGGAAGAAAAATAGTCTGGGCTTGTGAAAGGTTTTCTTAGTGAGCATAGAGAATAATAAATTAGTTTTAAAGAGGCTGTAGAGTTAAAATTGATTTGGTTTAGCAACTACATCTGTGGGGAGAAAGAATACTCTAGTATAGCTTCTGGACTGAGTCCCTCTGAGGTAGGAAAGGGCAACAACACTACAAATAAGTAATTCAACAAGTTTTCTTCCCTTTCTAGGTTTTCTTCTTTTTCAATTCTCTGGAAAAAAGCATGAGATGGAAAGGGAAGAGATGACAGGAAGAAAATCCTAAACCAAGTCTTTTCCAAAATTCAATCTGGGATGATCAAAAGCTCAAAAATTAGTCACTATGTCTTCCCCAAAATTACTATGCAGCATTACTAGCATTTTTGGCCAGCTCTTATGGACAAAATGTTTAACATGACTTTGCAAGAGTAGGGTCACAAGAAAGGACCAACATGATTTTTGGCTGTAGGGCACAGACAGATGTCATTGAAATAGCTCCTTTCTCTGCTAACTAAAAATACATACTGCAATGAGATGAAAAATGATGTGTAGTCTGAAAGGATTAATTTATGAGAGAAGATTTAGATCAGAGGTGTTAGATACGTATTCAAAAGGAAGACCATTTCTAATAATTGAGAACTTTAGGTAGTGCAGATTTGTATGTCAAAAAAAAGGGAAGCAGGAAAATCTCTTTACAGTAAGATCTACAATTCCCTATGGAATTGTGTCCCACAGGAGTTGGTGAAATAACAGAGTCATTTTTATTAGACCTGACCAAAGACCAGACACCAGGGCAACCCTGCATTTTCATACTATTGATCATCATGATCAACCTGGTTTATTTCTTTCATGAAATTTCCTATCCTAAAGAGCTCATTTTGTTTCAAAATGAAGCAAGGGAACCCGCACTGCAAATCTGACACAGACAGGTCAGAAATAGGTGAAAACAATGGTGGGAGGTGCTATCAGAATCTTTCCTAAACTGCTGGTGTGGCAGCCTGACAGGTAGGGTTGCCAGTCCGGACATCTCTGCAGGAATTACTGTGCTTCATTACACAAGAGCAGAAAAGATTCTGATCACCTGGTTCCTTTTCACTCATGTGCTGCATAGAGGTTAGACTGCAGTGAACTACCAGATCTTATCAAAGAGGAGAAAGAAATGAGTAGGTCTGTGAACAGCAGAGCCAATGGAGCCTGGTCTGTGAGGAATTATGTCTTGTGGTTGGGTTCTCTGATGTCTAATAAGGTGTGAGTTTTGCTTGAAGCTTTACACGCAAAAGGAGCATTCATTCACCATTGCTGTCTCCCACGTGAATTCTCTGATGCTTCTTAAGAGGTGAACTCATGCCACACCGATTTCTTGGAACTGGCACAAATAGGCTTGCTTTTCTTTAATGTCTCCTCCACACCCTTTGAGACCTCTCTACAGCCAACAAATTTGGTTTAGATTGGTTGTGCGTATGCCCCAATCATTCCTTCCCACCCCATACTCCCTGCTCCCTGGAGGCTTTTGTGGGACCAGAGCAGAGAGCTGAGTTGTCTGGAAAAAATGAATTAAAAAAGCTCTCAAGTGGTCCAGCTCCCTGAACTGGGTCCCCTGCCAACGCTCATGCCGACAGAAGGAAGGGGCCAGGCCCAGGGCATGAACGATGGTCTGGGGCGGGAAGGGAGCTCGGTGGGCTCCCTCCAGCAGTAGGGCTGCCTTCTGGCAGCTGGCAATGAGCCTGCCGTATAAAAAACACGCCTGGAAGAGTTAAGCAGTAGTCCCCAAAGTTCACTGGAGGAATCCAGGCAGGGTATGTTCACACGTATTCATGGGCCAGCCTGTGGCTACCCAATAGGTATGAGGATTGGGCTGGGGCAGAGGTTGTTTCCCTGATAGAAAGCATGTCCTTGCCAGAGCTGGAACATAACAAGCACAGAGGACCTCTCCTTATGGACATGTAAGGCATTGCTTTCTTCTCAGATAAAGGCGCCTTTAAGCAAATGGGAATTTAAATGGCAAGAGTTGCAAAAAGGAGAGTAAGTGTTGAAAGGGAGCTGTCAGGTTTTTCACTAGCTGCTGCTTCCACTCCCTGCTGAGTTATACACACTTTGTCCCAAGGGCAGGCTGTAAAGCCTGGCAGATGCAGCAAACCAGTGGGAGCTGGGAGAGTTTCAGGCCATAATCCCACCTAAACTACTGACTTGCTGTGCAATTGCCCGAGTTGACAGACCTCTTTGTGCCTCAGTCCACCAAGCTCAAGATCTGGGCAAGACATGAAGGTGAAAAAGAAACAGATGCTGATTTATGCCTGCCTGAGTCAGTGTGTCAGAAATAGGTAGCTGGCGGTGAACATTTCTTTTGTGGATTAAAGTTTACTCTGTATGATGCTCTGGTCAGAAATGATACGGCCACCACAAAGAAACTATAAACACAGTAAAATCCTGGCAAGCTGAGGAAACCCATGGTAAACCATCTATTTAGATGAGTATCATTCTCATACATAGCAGCTGTTTTAGTTCATATTGCTTCTGGTAAACTCAAATGCTGTTTTATAGTAAATCCCACTGCTTTTAAATGTCTTATTTTCACTGCTGCTTTCTATAGACTTCTTATCAGGCATCATTTTAATCAATTCTCTGATGCTGCTCTCATAGGGTGAGTGCATTCATTTTAACTACTTTGCGTTTTCATGCTCAATTTTAAAGCTCCTCCACTCTTCTTCCTCTGCTGTAGTAGATGTGTCAAGCATGCCCTGACTGATTTAGCTTTGTCTGCCTGTCTAGTCAGTGAGGGCTGGAAAATTTACATTCACGCAGAAACGCTGAGTTAATAATGATGAGGTGCTGAAAAAGTTTTGGGTCACATCCAAGTCTGTGTTTCCGAAAATGAGACCCAAGGCAAGAACTACAGACTCAGAAAAGTACAAAACTCAGATTCACTTTTTAACCTTACAAGGGTTTTTCTCTTTATTTCAAAGGAAATTCTGTTCAGTTACGCACATGAAACTTCAACAATTTGAGGATGTAATCCTGTAATTCTTTGTCAGGCAAGTCTCCCATTGACTCAGTGATTTCAAAGGCAGTGGTGCCTGTGTATGAATGGCAGGATATGGTGCAAATTTATGATCATGGAGAGCTTGGCTATGTCCTACTTTCACATTATATTTTAAATTCACTTTATGGGAACATCATGGGAAAAAGATCCTGGCCTCAATTCATACAACTGGAGCTCTGCCACCCAATTCTGTGGAGCCAGGCTTCCACCCGTTCTGCTTTTTACTAGACAAACAAGTCGTGGTACCTCTGAGAACAGCATCTCTGGAGTGAGCCTTGAAACAGCATCCAAGTATTGCCAGGCAGCAGCTGACTGATTTTAAGCAAATACACAAGATTGGTTTTTTTGGGAGGTGGTGAATCAAGGGTGTGTGACATAATAGCACTGTGACAAGAAAGTTCACTCTGCAGAAAAGCTACAGCAGCAACTGTAGCTTTGGACAAGGAGGCTGCTTATGGCTACTGTCCTAACTTCCTTACCCTCCCAACCTCCCTTCTTAATATGAACTGTCTTGACAGAAGGTGAAGGATAGATGGATTAACAAAATAGCTTTTCTCCACACCTAAATCATGTACAAAGTATGATATATGGCGCAGTTGGTGTCATAAAATAGAGATGTGATATCATTGCCTTGACATTATCTCCCCTGCTACCCTTGAACTCCAGAGACTTAATGGCCTTCAAATAAATGGTATTTAAACAACCCACTTTTCAAATGATCTTGTGGAACCTATTTAATCATTACCAGGAATAAGTGGTCATTGCTAAGAACTGGATTTTCCTGGCTGCACAAGCAATAGTCAGTGCACTCAATCCCTAGGGATGTGAACTTGGTTTAAAAAACTTTTTGAGTGCAACTGCATCATTTAACCAATTTGAAAAATGATGCTGCAGATTTACCAGCCTCCAATCACAGCTTTATTATCAGCGGCATTCTGCAAACTGCTGAGTTTAACATGTGATTGAGCTACTACCATTTAAATGCACATCTTCTCATATCTTTATTTCTCTCTCTCTCTCTCTATGTATAATATATGGCTATGTTCTTAGCCTTGAATTTCATAATTTGTACACAGGGGCCAAGAGCATAACTTAATCCAGGATTGGGACTGAATTCAGTGATGGCTAATCACCACACTTCATATGCTGGAAATAAGATTTCCCATTCTTTGTCCAAATATGCAATTAGTCATAGTGTTTACTGTAAAAACAGAGTGAATCTGAGAAGATGCATCTGTTTAGACAGAAAAAAAAAAAAAAGTCCCAAGGAACTGGAAGTACTTTCTGTCTTCCTCGTGAAATTTCACTAGTGTAGCAACACCAAAGTTCTCCGAGCATGAGTTTCTCAAATCTTTAACCATGTCCACAGAGGGCAGCAGTGGGTGCATGTACGTGCTATGTATCAGCCCCTTTAGACGAACATAACGATAGTTCCCACCTATTGTCATTTTTCCACTTTATGTTTTAGCCTGTTTCAGCCTTATGCCTTATGCCATCATTCATCTGAACGGGTAACTGTGCATCTTACACGCTGGCATTTATGTGTGCTATGTATCAAACTGGGGAGTTAGATGGATCATTGCAGACAAAAGGAAAAAAGCTGTTACCTAACAAAAGCCGGTGCTCCATATGCTGTCTTGCAGGTGTCCCTTTGTGTTCTCGAGCCGAGTACTTAATGGCTCTACTTTTTGCTTAGCGCTCTCGGACTTTCTCTACCTGTTCACACCGACATGCCCCCACGCCGCCGCGGCATTTCCCGCCAGCGGAGCGCTCCGCCCGCCCGCCGGGGAGAGCTTTTCCCCCGCAGAGCCCGCCTTGGGAAGCGTCGACATCCCCCCACCCCGAAACGTTTTTCAGAAAGCTGAGGGACAGGATGCTCCTCTTCCCCGGCACCTAGGGCCAGTGTCACGGATGTTTTAGGGCCAGTGCAATGAACAGCCCCAGTTCGGGGGCGGCGGGGGCAAGGCAAGTTTTTTCCGCCCCGCAGACGACCTTCCCACGGAGGCAGCGGCGCTCGCCTCCGCCGCCCTGCTGCGGTTCCGCCGCTCTGTCGCTAGTTGGGGCTCACGGCAAAGGGACGAGCGCGGCCCCGGCCCCGGCCCCGGACCCGGCCCCGGCCCCGGCCCC
>JANZLQ010000013.1:20070622-20081229 GCA_026212715.1 Elanus axillaris
GCCGCGCCGTGGGGGGAGGGCGCGCCCGGCGGCGGCGCTTGGCTCGCCCGTCCCGGGCTCCCCGCCGGAGAGCAAGGGAATGGCTGGTGCTGCTCCTCCTACCCGGGCCGAAGCGGCTGCCGCTGCTGGAGAGGCTTTCCCGGGAAGAGCTGGGAGGCTCCATGAGCCTGCCACAACAGCGGAGCTAGCTGACCATGACCGCCCGGGTTTTGCAGGTGGGGAGAGGTGAAACGGCCCCGAATCAAGCAGCTTTGACACGGGCGGAAAGTAAGACTGTTAGGGGTTCCCAGAACAGCATCTAGGTAGACCATCTGCCAGTCCTTTGCTGTAGTACCGAACCATTTCTTATCTTAAAAAGGGCCTGAAATCTGTGTGCGACTTTAAGGACATAAGCGGTTCCACTGACTTCACTAGGATGGCTCCCATTACGGCATCTTCTAAAATGCGTTGCCCTGACTTGGTCTTCTGAACGTGTCGGTTGTTCCGCGTTCAGGGAGACGGCTTTGCCAGCCCTGAAGAGGAGACCTAAAATAGAATAAACTGCAGTATCTAAGGTTCTGGGCAAAGTTTCAGTTTTAATCCTAAATAGCCCTAAATCCATTCTTAGTAAGATGTGAATCATTGTGTTTAGAGTCAGAGCTACAGAGATAAAACTCGGCACAGTCTGTAAAAGCAATTCTGTATTAAAATGTGAAACTACAGTTCCTCTTCGAGTCCTAAAACCTGATACCTGATACTAAAAAACTATCACACTCTTAACACAAGTGCCACCAGTCTGTTCAGACAGAAAACCTGACACAAGGCTGGTCTCCCTTTCCCAATCTCTGGGAAAAAAAAAAAAAAAAAAAAAAAAAAAAAAAGCCTTTCCTAGTCAAAAGCATTCAAGCTACAGAACAGATTTTCTTTCCTATTAGATTTTTTTTTCCAGGTTTGTTTGTTCTGTCTCCTCCTCACAACCCATGTTCCTCTGGTACAACTGATAAACAACGTCTTTTATTGCTATAGGCAGCCAGTCCTGCCTAATACAATAGCAGGCAAGGCTTGGCGGGACTGCAAATTGCAGGTGTTGGAGTATTGTGGTCATCCAAACCAGATGCTGAGGAGATGGAGCACCTGTTTCCCTTCTTTTCCGCACTGGAGAATACAGCACTATGCAGGCTACAGAAACAGCCTAAAATTAATAGCACTGCTGCAGTTTTCCCTTGACAGGATAACAGAGATGTACTATCTACTGCTTTTGCAAGCACTCCTCTGAGTGCTCACGCACATGTGCTGGATTTTATTTTTTTTCCAGACCAACAGAAGGCAGTCAGATATGGGTCTGTAAATTCATTTCTCTCTGGATTATTTTATTTGTCATTAACCCTGCCCTGGCATGAAAAAAAGTTGATCATTTTTATGGCCCTAACAGCAGTAAAGTTAAACCAAAGAATTAATGTATATTTTATATCTATTTTTACAGGTCCTACAAATGTCTCTCTTAGATGTAGAAATGCAGTTACAGTGCCATGTTCAGGATAGTTGACTCACTGCTACTGCCTCTGCAGGCAATGGAAAGCCCTCTACTGATGTGAAAGAAGTCAGGATCCTACCTGTACTGAAAAGCGGTAGTAATCCTGCAAGAAAGGTCCCCCAGAACGACAGCCCTAAATAAGCTCTCCTTTCTCTGCCTGACAATTCCAGCGGCTTGCACAGCTGGGAGGCAGAAGCTCATCTGGGAGCTCCAGGCTCCAGCATGGTGGCATGTAACAAGCTTTCCCTGGCCTCAGCCCACATTCACCTGCCCCTTCCCGCCTCTCTCTCCCCAAAAGCAGTGCCTTTCAGAGAGGGAAGAAGAGCAGGTGTTCACCTGCAGCCTTTGTGGGTCCGTGTGGGTGACAAACCATATGAAAAGGACTGATTTTTCACAGGCTGGAGAACTGTGTCTGACACAGCAGCTGTAATACCTGTTCATGCTGTGCTGTGGACTGTAGTCAGTCTTTAAATGAAGAAATGGAACAGGTTTTAAACCAATGGAGAACATAAAACCACCAATTGCTTTATAGCATTTTCTTTTTTTAAAATGTAGGGAAATCTGTATGGGTATCAACATTTTCCAGTTTCTGGCCACAGAAATATTTGTGCTAAGACAATGTAAGTATTTGAAAAAAACTAGTAGAAAAGTAAAATTTGAGAAACTCTGAAGAATTGTATTTTGGCCATGTCACACTTAAAAACAGAGCTCTAGCTCCTACCACTAAAAAATACATCTACCTGAAAAAATGAAACCAAAACCAAACAGTGTTACTTCAGTTTTACCACCACGTAAATCATAGTAAGGTTCAGCTTCCACAAGGAAAAGAGGCTCACAGTGCTATGGTAGTATCACAGTAAAATGAAGACACCTTGCTTTCACTCTAATTTTAGCTCAGGATGGCTCACAGCCATTGATTATCTCCAGGTGGAAGTTGGAACCATTTTTAAGTAGTAAAGATGATTGTGCAAATCCTACCTTCCCAGTATTTTCTCTCTCAGACAGTGCACACACTCACACATACGTGCACACACAGAGAGAAACAAATATGCAAGCAAGACTCCTGCTGGAAACACAAACAGCTCCAGTTCTTCAGCAATTCAAGCACCTCTTCTGATTTTTTAATTTCATGAGGATTTGACTGAGAGCATGCAAGATACAGAGGCAATGTCTCAATTGCATCTTTCCATGCGTGCCCACCTCAGAGCACGGCTGAAATTGCTCCTGGCTTTCTCAGCGCTTAGCCAAAGCCACCCATAAGGCCCAAATCAGACGAGGTAGATGGGGATTTTTCCCTTGACTCCTTGCAATTCACTGTGCAGACAGACTTTTAATGAGAGCTCATCATTGCTAGCACTTGGCATTTATGAAACTCTTTCTCTCCTTTCTCCATGGACAAGGTACACTTCTTTGTTTTGGTCATTTAGAGCTACACGATGAAGTCCACTTTTCCCAGGTACTTTACTTTTATGGCTGCTGACGTCTCCTTCGGTTTAGCCCCCAACAGTCCCCATACTGCAGCACAGACAACCCCTCTCTGAGGTAAGAGCTGCCGTATTCATTCAATCCCCTCTTCTCTTCCTGCTCCCCCTCCCTGCCCTAAGCAGACAGCGTTAATGAGCCAGAAACCCTTCTGAATCAGGAAAAAGGGAATTTTGGCAACCAGTGTAATATTTCTGTAAGGAATAAAAAATAAAATCAGGGGGAGAAAAGATTTTACAAAGAAGCCGTTTGAGCTGGAATCACAAGAGAGAAGGAAATTACCCGCAGTAAGAGACAGGCAAAAGAAGGGCAAGTTGGAAGACAGATAGGCTGGGCAGACTTCAAGGTCTACAAAAGATGGTTGTGTCTTTTGGGGTTTACACTCTCTTTGTCTAATTAGACTAATAGGGGTAGAATAGAACTGGGGGAGATTAAAATCCATGATAAACAAGGCATCTTTTATTTGATATATTGGAACTGGTTTCACTTATCTTCAGAAATCTTTCTTTTTGTGCTCCTTAATTTGTCCTTGAAGTCCTGTATCTAATCATTAGTTGAGCAACCAATAATCCTCCCCCAGCCCCTCCACCCCTTTTTATGGCCAACTTTAATCTTTCAACTCAGTGAAAAACATGTTTCCCCTATCATAACTAGTTTAACAAAAATTCCCTTTCAAGTTTAGATTGCACAGATACAATGGCTTTCCTGCAGCTTCATGCTGGAGAAAGGAATTTACATTAGGGGAAAAAAAGAGATTTATGATAGCATTGTATTTCCATTTGAATATGGAGAGTTAATAACATGCATATGTTTTTTTATTATTATTATTTTAAGTTTTAAGCTATGCCATAGGCAAGAGGAAACCTGGAAACTGTGAGACTGGCAAGGCTCAATGAATAACCTAATCTGGATTTCATTCACAAACAGCAGCTCACACACAGGGAAAGGGCTGGTGTGTTTCGCCAAATCGGAACTGGAGTAAGTGCCAGGATTTCCTGATTTGTTTACATTTCTCAAAAAACTTTTTTCCCCTGGATGAGGCTAGAATTAGACTTCCTTTTCCACTTTTGGCCCTTTCCAAACTATTCTTGCTTGACTTATTCTCTCCTTTTCCCTGTATTCTCCTTTGTTCCAGTCTCAGCTGGCTCTTTTGTCTTGGAAAACAGAAAAGGCAATGAAAGATGTCAGTCTATGATAATAATGATAATGTAGCCAGGTTTGCATGACAGCAAAACAATGCCGCAGGCTTTTCCAACACCCTTGGATCCACCATTCTTCTTACAATGGTTCAGGGGGGAGCGAGTGGGATGTCTCTGGGGCCACAGGCTGGAACAATAGTGTCATAAGGTAAGAGAGATAAAAAAGTCAAAATGAAAGAAGCTAACCCAGACTTTCTTGATCAGGCCTGTCACTGAGTTAATAAAAAATCGGAGGGGCCAGTTACACGTAACTAAAGCACATTTTCATCAGCTGACTGGCTTTTCTGAGCCTCTGAAAACGTCATTTTCCCTACCAGTCTTTTTTCACTTTCACTGACTTTACTGTACTTTGCCCATTGTCTGCAATCTCAGTGCAATCACTGCAGAAACTTGTTTGGGAGACCTGCTCTGTGCCTTTGTTTATAGCCCTTTGATCATCCCACAGAAAGAAAAACACTGTAGCTTGGACCTAAGCCATTGTTTTCTTAACATGACAAGACCGCCAGCCTGTAATCAGTGTTTGATGCGCGTGCGTAAAAGGGCTGCTAGGGACTTCAAAAATGATGGGATGACTAGCAGAAATACTGCGAGACTGGGCATCTTGCTGAGTAGCTGTGAGCGTTTGAAGCCCCTGATGCAGCTGCTCTGCCACTGCGCAACAGCGGCCCGAGTCGTTATGTCTTAGTGGCCGTGTTACAGCAATACAAAGTTATTCTCATCGGGATGTCAGGTCCTTTTTCCACAGCGCCTTAACTCTTGCCGTCAGAGAGAGCCCTGTGAATGGTTCACGCTTTACTGGGATGAGGTGGCAAGGAGGGGCCGTGCCAGGCACCCACATCCAGCCAGCGGCAAAGCGTTCACAGTGAGGAGAGGCAGGGGTGCAAGACTGAATTTCTGCATTTCAAACAACTGTTGTCAGTCAGCTTTTAGCTGACATCACTCCTATTGGTATCAATATACCAATGCTGATTTACACCCGCTGATGAATACGCGTCTGGAGAAGAGGGGGATAGGGTAATGGTGTGGTGCAGAAGAGTTAGTTAAATAGGAAAAGGAAGCGAGCAGGAGAAAGATGGAGGTAAACGGGGAAGGGAAGGAGAGACGTGATCGTGGGACTCAGGAAGCACGAACTGCAATGTACAGCTGTGGGAAAATGATTAGATGAGATTGCATCAAACTGGACACCAGTTTTGCAATTTCTGCAGCACCTTTTTAAGATCCCATACTGAGATACTGAGCAGAATGTGTGTGGCGGGATATCTGGAGCAAGTCCAAGCAAAAGGCCAAATGCAATCAGTCATCTGTGTTTGCTGGTGCTGTGTACTAATATTTCCTGTGCAGTCATTGCAGTATATGTCTACTTTGGTTGTTCTGAATTCTGTTTTTCACCTTTGAGCATTTGTATCATATTTAGTTGCCTACATTGTGTATAAGCACCCATTTTTAGTGCATTGCTTAATTTGGGGGCCAGAAATAGCTGTTCCACTGGTACTCACCAGATGGAGGGATGAAAGAGAGAGTGAGATGGGGAAAGCTACATGAAGGGGAAATAACTGACTTCCACAAAGGGCAGTAAGATGCTATAAGGGGTAGGTAGAAAACACCTCTGTACATGAAATAAGTAGCCAGCTTTTTTCATTCTAGGAGATCTCTGCAGAGAAGCAAGAGGTCCAAAAGCTGTTTTGCTTACACGATTGATTTAGCTGATCTCAGTAGGGCTACTCATGTGAGAAAGGTGATCAGAAAGTAGATTGATGTCAGCAGGCAGCCTGCGCTAGAAACTCACACCTACCCTTTCTGCTTCATCAGTTGTCTGAGCCTGGAGTTTCACTATTAGGTTTTGGTGGTGCATTTTTAGATTTCCAGTCACAGCTTGCATGACAACTGCTGATGGTGTACACGTGACCAGTTACTGCCATTTGCCTTGATGAGAACCATGAAGGAAGCATTCTTCCAGGAGAAAGAGCAGAGGAAGGGAAAAGCGTATTTCTAGTGCTTTCTATAATTATGATTCATGACTTGTCAGCTAGAGTTCAGTTCTCACTGGCAAGTGTCAGTAAGAAAGTCTTATTTTAAGAAAACACTTCTGCTTTTTTTTTTTTGCATTACTGATAGCTAATACAGATGAAACCACAAACCTGAAGAGTTCAGACTTCACCAAATGTTAGTCATGTATCATTTGGAGTAACTCAGTACTTGATGGTAACTGGCATTTAATTTGGATGTTGCTTTTTTCTTTTTCTCGCAACTCCAAGTAAATTTTCATTTTCATTTTTTGTGCTACTTACGTGCTGAAGATCACTTGATTGATTGAGCATAAAGTGAAGACAATATTTTCTAAAGCAGTAACTCATAAGGGAGGTCATACTACGGAGCCTGGATAGTTGACCTAACACACCACCTTGGCCCACACAGACTTCTGGTAACACTTTATAAGGCAGGTTACATTTGAGTTATTCAGCTTCACTAAAAAAGTTGTTTTCCATGCTTCCGCATCATGTCTCCAGGAAAAGAGAAGCAGAAGCTGAAAACTACAGGTGTAGGGTGATGTCATTCCTTTTCTCTCTACCCAGGGATGTGAGCCGATGGTCTCCATGCCATTCTGCTGTGGCCCTGTCACTCCCAACCTGAACTTCAGGATATACCAAGAGGACTGTGAGTCCTCCTGACAGTGTCGCACACAGGCACCACAGTGGATTACCTACCTCAGGCAAAGCTCATCCTCTGGCAACAGGACATCTCTGGAAGCTCATGAATTGCATCTGGTGGAGAAATGGCGGTAGCCAAACAAACAGTGTAGGGTGCTTCCAGTGACCTCTGTCCTCTGTGGGAGTGAGCTGTTGGCAAAGAGCAAAATTAAGTTTATAGTCAGCAGGATGCAGCTGCTAACTCAAGATGTTATTTGCAATTAGCTAACCATGGCTGCAGTGCAGCCTGCAGGTCCATGGGACAGTGGTACAATAGGCGAGCGGAGATGGACATCCCTGGGCAGGATGGGAAGGAAGACAATACTGAGTATTGGCTTGAAATTTTTGGTAGAGATCAACCAAGAACTCAGACTCTGAATCCAGAAAACCCCTTTCAAACTGGAACTAAACCCATACTTGAAAGCACAAGTTAAATTTTACTGTCCTCAGACTGTGGTGTAAGAAACATACCTGACTCAGAAGAAATCTCAATGTTCCTCACAGAGACAAGGAATTCCCTTTCTGACACAGCTGCAAGAAACAACATAATCTTTTTATTTTTACAGTTACAAGAAACAAGGTAATGTTTTCCTTTTTTTTTTTTTTTTAAGGAAGAATTGTTTTTGAAATGCAACGTTTTCAAAAGCATTAGTGACAATTCTTGATCAGGGTCCAAGGCATAGTTCTTTTGGTTCTCCTGATGGAATTAATATTTCTTTGCTGTGAACATGCAGCGTTTGTGTAAAACGATGGTCTTTTTCCCAGCAAGATTCCCCTCCCCACCCCAGACCCTTAAGTTTTTCTTTGTCCTTTTGTGATTACAGCAGAAACAGGATATAACTGACAGAGGTGAGATATGTGGAACTTTTGCAAAGCTTCACTTTTTTATTAACTCTATAAAATGGAAAGACTGTGATGAGTCCAGCCAAATCCATCTAGGTCAGTAGCCTTTCTCTGACACTAGCCAGCTGAGGTTGGATAAGCAAAGAACACAACAAGAAAACAGGCAAACTCAAAGACTATGAGCAAGGCTACATAACTGCCAGCAATCAAGAGTTCAGAGAATTTTTGAGCCAGAAGTTGCATCTGGGCTATTGTTTTTGATGTTCATCAATGGACCTATTCTTTGTAAAATTCTGTATTCCTATTTTGAATCCATTTATATCTCTCAGCTTCCACAACATCCTGTGACAGTGAGTTAATTATGCTTTGGGTGAAAAAATTACTTTCTTTTTTTTTAAATGCTGTACCTCAAAATTTCAATTAGTGTACACTCTTGCATGGTAAGAAATAGTGAATAAATGGTGCCTATTCACCTATGGCACCTGTTCACCTTCCTTCTATCAGTCAATATAGCAGATTTGCTGTATTACTCATCTCTTTTCCAGCTGAAGAGTTATAATTCTTTTGCTGATTCCACACCTCTCATCATCTTTGTCAACCTTTTGTCTGCAACTTTTCCACGCTGTCTTCTAGAGATGGGGTGAGCAGAACAGCAGTGGACTGCAACAGATGTGGAAACAGTCTTGGAGCATCTAATGTCAAACCACATACTTACAATATAAGTTTCCCCAAATGCCAGGCTAAGCTCCATTTGTTGAAATGGACTAGAGAAAATTTTAAAATCAGAAGTTTCTGTTTATCTGTTTCTACAGCATACCATTTTCAGGACTATCTCTGGGTTTTATTTTTGTTTAGCTCTTTTCACTAGGGAGAGCTATTCCTGATTTTTTGAGTTAGCAATACTTTATGTATGTGCTTCTCAGCACTGTCTCTGGTTTCTGGCTCCTCTCTCTTTCTCACACTTATGGCAATGTGATATCCAAGTGAAATCAATCATAAACATAACATATCCCAATTTTTGGTGTTATGCTGCATTTGTCTCTAAGGAAAGCTCTCTCTATTTACAATTTCATAGCATGCTTAGGTTTTTGATCTGAGCCGACACAACCCATTCAAAGATAAAGACATCAATTAATTAAGCAGTTGTTGAGATTAGAAATCTGACACCCATATGGTGTCAAATTAGTGCCTGAAAGCAGTTAACTGCCAAGAGAAGCACATGCATCTGTTGCGAGAGATTAAAATGAAGTATCTATTAATTACTATGAGTTTTTGATTGACTTCAAAATTATATTGCTGAACTGATTCTCTTTGTGTTATTCATCTTTAATGTCATCACTTGTAAATAAAGACTTGCTTCAAAAATATCAAGTTCCAAGCAAATGCTAAGTACCCTCTAAAAAGCAAGCAAACGAAACTCAACTGTGAAGAGATGCCACAAAGCATGTGCTATGTTTTTTTTCCATTGCTAGGAACTACATAAAACCAGATGTATGCAGAAGAGAAATGTTGCCTGATATAACAATGAGTAATAAAGAATATCTCACAATCATAGGATGCATGACACAATAATGAATTGTATATTACATGCTTAAAAAACACAATTAAAACTGTCAATTTCTTTCCAGTGGAAGTTCATTGGCAGAATTGTGATACAACAGAAATTCCACTTCAGGTCTTTCATGCTATTTTCCTGTTTTCATGCACTCATGAGTAAGAAAAAGTGCAGATGTTAGAAGCACACACACTGTCTCTCTCTGTATCCAAGGAAAGAATTGTTTCAAAATACACAGTTAATACACCGGCGTATTTTTAACATCCTATAGTCAAAACCTACATCTGCTTGGATAACATTGAATCCCAAATCAGACATGTCTGTCTCAGTCAGGCCTCTTGATGCAGAAGAAAATATTCCTGCTAACTCAGATAGAGACATTCTTTCTTCTGAACCAATGACTTGGTGTTATTTTTATGAGGATATATACTCTGTTTCTTTAAACACATAGCAGGAAACCAGGCAGGATGGGGATGGGGAAAGAGTCTACAGCAGCAACCTTACAGTAAGGAGAGAGAGCACGCGTGCGCATGTCCTTTTTAAGGAAAAAACTCTTCTCCTTATTTTTTTAAAATATCTTTGTACAGGTATTCAGAAAAAAATGGGCTGGGAAGCCCCTCACTGCCAAACTGGGGAGCACACTTGGATTTTATGGGTGCAACACAAGTGGGGCATACACTTCTGAGCATAAAAGTCTTCCCTCACTTACCTAAGACTCAGCCTAAATAACTCTCACCTATGCTACCTGCTTTCTAATGGCTGCATCACCAGATAAAATATGTAGAAAAACTTATTTGGAGGTTATCAGCAAAATGACTACTTTAGAAAATGTATCTCCTCCTCACTTGTTCTTGTGGAGATCGTCTGCACAAGCTGTGTAGGAAAGTTAATAAACAGCTGCCTGAAGTACCCTGCCTCTGGGACAAAACTATAGCCTTTTGGTCATTTCCTTAAAGAAAACTGAAACTAAGCTACTTAACACCAATGAAATTCTCTACTTCTAGCGTAGGCAGATCAATAAATCTTCAAAACACTGATATCAAAGACTAGAACAGATCTAAAGAACTTTGTAGACATTTTGGTCTCCTGCACACAGATAATGATTGATGACACTTTTGTCTATCAGGCTCATAAGCTAAATCAACAGATTTAGGGAAATCAATATTTCAGGGGAATAACTATGCTGCCACAAGCTTCCCATTGGCTTTCCTCCAAAAGGGAAACTGAAACAGACAGTAAGATTGTAATAATTTTAAAAGTCTCTTTTGGGGAGGAAATGTTTTGTTAAAGTTTTCTGGATTGTTAATGAAAATGAAATACCCCCCCCC